>CM032623.1:23561559-24127104 GCA_019097785.1 Fraxinus excelsior
GTCAAAGTTCAAGTCGATGGTGTTAACAACAAACAAATGATGATACAGACAATTTGTCATGAGCAATTTGTAAATGAAATGAGGCAAACCTGCAAGATCTCTTCCCATGAAGAATTCTCGGTGACACCAAGAATTTGCCTTGCCTCTGCCTCGGTTATTTTACTTGATCTTCTGATGTTCTGCACTGCTTCTTGAGCAACTCCAGTCTTAGAGGCATCTGCATTTGTTCATGAAAGGTATACGTCAGGGAAACATGGACAAGACAATGTAGAGACGACATCAATTAGATTTTCAGAATTAAAATTATGATTTCACTCAGGTGAATGTTGTATCAAGCTGGGCAGGAAACAGTATGCATGACACTCAAAAAAATCAGAAAATACTATATTTTTCGGATGTGGTATTCTTGGAAATTGGATGAAATAAAAACTTGTGGCTACACGATCAACTTGCACTAAATGATAACCCTCAGAAATTGGCTTTGAATATGCAGAAAGAGCCAAGCTCAATCAAGATTCAAGACACGCCACATGAGAATGTGAAAAGAGCTTAGTCAATTAATATAACTCCTACCAACAGATTAAAATATAAGAAAATTCTAATAGAGAACTTACTCGCAAGTGCCTGACGATACGCTTGAAAAAAAGCTCTTGCCATTATTCCAGAGCCCATCACAAGTAAATTTGCAAGAATCCTCGCAGCCTGTAGGGACAAGTGACGAGGATTCTTAATACTCTTTAACATTTCCAGCATTGATGGATAAGGAGTTTCTAGTTCCAAGTAGAGAATTATAGTGTATAAATAGGTTTATTTATGTATTCCCAGTCTTCCATATAAACAAACGAATAATGCTACTTGTACATAGTAGTTATATAATGATTTACATACATATGAGATGCCAAAAAGAAAGTGGGAATTTTTTTTTTTTTATTTGGTTCAAGAAATTCTAACATAATCATATCTCACCATATTATGTGTATGTAAACCATTATGTAAACTTATTATGTATATGTAACAACTTACAAACATCCAAAATTTGAAAACATAGGGTAAGCTCTATATGAATCGTCATATTTATCACAGCATATTCATAAGATGTGGCATTCAAAAAATTTGAGAAATTTCACCAAGTATATCTCGTACTTAAATCGTGAATTCTGTGGCAGCTGCAACACAGAGTTTAGGTAATGCTCACAACTCTCATGTACAATACATAGTGCAAGACTATCAAGGAATTGAATGTGTCCATTAGAAGTTAGTAGACCAAACTGAAACTTCCTGAATTTAGGCAGTGAATCTTAAGTTAACTTCACGATCAACATAAAGTGAAAGAATAGAATATCGTGAACTCTGAACAAATTGAAGTTTATAGGGATCGAAGGCAGGAAACAAATTGCTTACATTGAACATGGGATGTTTCCAAATTAAGCGCCCTTGATTTGTTTTACAAATGTCTAAGGCTAGAATATAATTTACAGCATCTGGAATCACAAGCTTCTTTGAAGTTGTATAACAACAGCTCAATGTAGTTTTTTAGTTGGCTTATTATCCCTTTTCAGACTTCAACACATATTTTATGGACAACTCGTGATAAGTCGAGATTATCCTTCTAATGTACACGCTAGCATAAACTAATGGTATCTAATAAACTGGGAAAGAAATAGCATGCAAATTTTTTCTAAAAAATCAAGGCTCTGTTAAAGCCCCATTTTTTGGGATAAATGAATTTTGTAATACTGATTTTTCGAGAATGTGGTAGTTAAAAAGTAGCAAAAAGTTTTGGGTTTGTGTGCAAAATTATTTTATTGGGAGAACGTATGATTGAAAAATGAGTTTTTAGAGAAGGGCTCAAATAAGGGCTAAGATTGTTCCTAACAAACACATTTACTGCCTAAGATTTAACAGTAAGCATCGCTAGCGAAATCAAAGGAAGCAGATCACATAAGGAAACCCGAACTCATTGACAGCCAAGACTCAATCCTTACTCCCATATTTAAGGTGCATTATGGTATTATAGACCTGAGCCATGGAATCTGAATATCTAGTATTCAGTTAGAATTTCAATTTGTATTCCGTGAATTCCTGTTCCAGCACTCCAACTTGGCCATCACTAGTTTAATTGCTAAAAACCAACTTCATTAACAAGATTGACACAAGATAATCAAACAACGGAAAATAAGGAACTGAATTTTTGGCTTGAACAACAACTAAGACCAAAAGATCATGGATAGAAAGGAATCAACAGAGAAGGGAAAACAGGTTTAAGGTATCAATATACAATCAAAAATCTTTCTAGAAAAATAATCACTTATAAGATATGAGGGGGGAATTTGGTAGAAACCCATTTGAAGCAGAATTCGTAAACACTAATTTCCAATAAGCAATCTGCTATATACTTACTATATTAAATTCCCACTTGTACATTCATGCATGAGCAGAATCTTCTTAGCTATTTATTAGATGAATTCAGACCTCAGGATAATGAACTTAAAAATTTTAGCAACTCCGGCAACATGGCTATAATTTAATGTGTAATTTGTGGTAGGGGTTCATGAAAAAATTTTAATTGTCCATGATGCTGACTGCTCATGTTTTCATCATCTTCATCAATTTATATTATATTTTCTTGTTAGATGGTCCTAGTAATGTGCTAGATAATAGACCCTTTCTTAACTTGGAGAGAGACCATATATTACGAAGTGTACTATTGAGAGGTGCATGACACCAGCAGTCACCATAGTGTACTACTAAATAAGCCAAGGAGAACTCTCTGATACCCTATTCCAATCAAAGTCCTTTCACTTCACCCTGGGTCATATTAGAGTTTCCTAAAATTCCCCTCAAGGTAACAAAGGTTCTATTCAGGGGTGGGCATGATCTGGCTCCATGTAGAACCAAAAACCAGTGGGAATCTAAACATGGAACTGCTAATCTAAACATGGAACTAGCAGTTCCATGTGGAACGGTGGAACCGAAGCAACCAGTTCCTTCTATTTGAATGTTTAACGATTTCATTTTAACTACTAGCACTGCTGTCACATAATTTTCAACACTGCTTAAGCCTTGTTGTGAATGAATCCAGCAATTTTATAACAATTGAAGAAACAGATTAATTACACAGAAATAAGTCGTTTAAACAAACAGATCCATTACATTATGAATATTAAACAAACAGTTATCTGATATGGTTAAATAAACAGTATGAAGTATAAAGAAGACCAATTATTCAATAATGCACGTTGGGGCACAAAGAAGAGGGTGGCAAGAAACCATTTACAAACTAAAAAACATTAACAAAAAAATGAAAAAAACTAATAGACATATTAGCAATTTTCTTCTGCAAGGAGAAGCTCTATACAAACAGACCAAACTTGAAAAAGAACATACGTAATTGAACTTAAGTCTGTAAATTTGTAAGAACTAGAGCGAATCGTGAATTATTTTTCCCCAAAATATATATATAGCATTCACAATTTAATATAATCTAAAATAAAACAGCGAAGCTTAACAGGAAACAAATATTATGTGTCGAATTCTACCAAAAGTAACAAAAACACAGGGTAATCCACACTCACCATAAGAATTTTGAGAAAAGGGGAGGAGTGGCGATTTGGCTTAGGGTTGTCGATGTGAAAAGGAGCAGCCGGTTGAGAGAAACAAAATAAGGTAATTCTGATTTTTGTTAGGATTCCTAATGGTTGTGCATAAGCCGAGAACCGAACCCGCGTCGGTTGAAAATAAACAATCAAATATTAATAGAGTAGAATAACTTCATAAAATAATTGTCCTCTTCCTCTGTCTTATAAAAAAAGGGATAGTCAAAACTCATTATTCTATATAATCTGTCATATTATCGATCTTTCATTATCACGATAATAAATAGCATTATTCTTTTATATTCAATGAAATACACAACTTTTCAATCAAATATTCTATTAATTTTTATCAAAATATATTAAAAATCTAATTTTTATTTGAATAATGTTATTTATCATTACGATGATAGAATATCAGTAATATAAAAATATATGTGAAATAATATGATTAGGTAGTTCAATTTTGTTTTTTTTTCTCGTATGAACTCACAGCCGCTACTCGTGAGTGTGCACTGATAAACCTCGCTCTATGTGCAGTAGCCCGCAAACCACGTATGACAGATAAACCGCACAAGGCAAGTCTGGTGCGACGGGCTCGACCAAGGAAGTGTTGGCATGAGATTCGAATTCATGACCTCCGATCTCCACGTTCAACTACTCCACCAACTCGGTCACTCCTTCGGGGTCAAGTTTTATGAGATAAAGGTGGGAGATAGATAAATGTAAGAAATAATGGGTTGCCCTATCATCGATTTTTTATTATCGTGATAAAATAACATTATTCTTTTTATTTAAACCAAACAGGGGCATAGTCAACAAAATTTTATCCGCAATTTTAAATTTCCTTTTTTTTCTAATTAAAAATTTGACAATAATTTAGTAACGGCAAAAATAATATAAAATTATCAACAATTTTTCAGTTAGTAATATTAAAAACATAAATAATTTGACAAATGTAATTTATCAAAGAAAATTTCCAGAATAAATAAATTAATCAAAATATAATTATATATTAATCAAAAATTCTGTCACGAAAAGGAAAGAATAAAAATGTCTTAACTTATTAGTAAGTATCTGATAAAGAATTTAAAAATATACAGTAAAACAATTTTTTTTAAGTGAGACGATTTTGTGTCAGTGATTGAAACTAGTCTCACCTAGAATCGAACCATAACTCGAGTGGGTTGATCCAATGCTGGTGGATGAAAAATTGAGGTGGGATCGGTTTAAATTATTGGGCCCGATGATATGTTAATTGTAAAATAGTTGAATATAAATTTTTAAAAGGGAAAATTATCTAGAAATTTACAATTAATTACTAGTTTTCATAAACAAGGAGATTAAGTTTAAAAATTGTGTTAATTAGAAATTATTCTATTAATTAGTACACAATTAATATAAAAATCGTTTTATATACAATATCCTTTTGCTCACCCACGTAAGAATGGCAAAAAGCACATGTTCAATCTGGGTGATTGTAATACCCCGACCAAGAAAGTTTAAGAAATTTGATAGGTACTACTCATACCAATAAGGTGCACCTTCTTTTCCAGAAGTCCATCGTTAGAAACTCCACAATTAAGCGTGCTTGGCTTGGAGCAATTCTATGATGAGTGACCCCCTGAGAAGTTTTCTCGGGGAGCACGCGAGTGAGGACAAAGTATGCTGAAAGATCTATGTTGGTACAGTGGGGACAGTACGTCGTCGATCTAACGGTCAGGACAGTCCGTTAAGTGGGACCCGGGACGTTACAAATGGTATCCCGTGACACGTGGTTCCGCGCTCCGAATGGGGCGAGGATTGCCCACCTAACAGGATAAACGGGACGAGGGTCATTACCTTGAAGTGGGTACGGAAAATATAGTTCTCGCCCCGTTTAAAATTAATTTTAAATTTAAATTTTTTATCGAACAAAAATAATAAATTTATCATTATTTTTAAACAGAACATGAGTTTTTTAAAACAAATTAGTAAAAAATTAATATTATTTACTAACCAAAGACACGAAAAAAAAATAATAAAATAAAATAAATAAAAAGAATAAATAAATGGGGCACAGGACTTGTCTCGCCCTGCCCCGGTCTCGCCCCGTCTCGCTTTAAACGAGTATGAGGATGAGGTAAGGTATGATAACAAAAATATTCGACGGGACGACAGTGAGAATGGACGATCTGTCCTATACTCGTTTCGTTGCCAATCTTTACACCCACCCGCCCTTATTTTCTCTCCCCTCTACATTCTCTCGTCTCTCTTCCTTTCTCTACCGTCGTCGAAGATTGTTTCAATGCCGCCTCCAATGAGCTCGCCTCCAACATCCCAGCCAGTCTTTCACCAATGTGACTCCTCAGTCCAATCTCCACCATCTCCAGCTCTCGAGGCATCAATACCACTAGATTTAGTTTCTGCAAACTTAAGTGAGGCTTCGGCTAAGGCTCAGTCTCATAGCAAGAAGCACACTTCACCTCCATATGCTTCGGCTCCGGAGTTGATAAGCCCACCGCACCTCCAATGAAAGCCCTTGGACCTAGCATAGATTCCATCCAGTTAGTGGACTTTTTCCCGATTTCACCGAGAGAGCCATACAGGTGCATTATCATTTATTGTCGAGTCTCCAAGTGGGACTTTAGGTCACTCCAATAATTTCCCACGCAGTTAGGTTTTTTTTTTTTTTTTTCCCCACATCTCTACAAAGAAAAAAAAAACCCTGACCATTCTATAGATCTCAGTTTCTAGGTAATTTTTTTGAAATTTTGTGTTCCTGTTATTGTATATACATATATAAATTTTCTGTCTTCCTGTAGAAAATTAATCAGGTGTCTGAATGTTACCAAATAGATTTTTAATTGAATGTTGTCAGTAGTATGTTAAAATGGCTACTGTTTCATTTTTCTTTTTCTTTTTGGTTATTGATAGGTTAGTTTTGATGAAATTATGTTGACTTTTTGTATCTTAAAAAATAATTTACAGGAGCTTTGAGTAATTTTTGGGACTGATAAATTGAAAGTAGAAATAGGGAAATGTAGGCATCGTTATTTTTGTGTTTTTTGGGAATTTGTATTCATATTAAAATGAATAGAATACGTTGTTGGGAATTAGGAATACTAAGGCGAGATTGAGTTTTTGAAATGGGGGTCGAGAAAAGGTACATAAAGTAATTAATGCAGCAATTACATTTTATCTGTTAAATTTTTAAAATTAATGGGACTAAAATTTGTAAATTCTAGATATTTACGAAGTCCCTGCTGTTTGAATTTTTGTTATCTACCTATAAAATTCATTGGACCCCTCTTGATTAAATGAATTGAAGGATGTTTGATAAGTGTATTTTATATATTTAATCGGGCTCCAAAATATTCATATTCGTAATTCTTTTGATGGAATTATACCCTAATTTATCATATAATATGTTATTAGGTGAAACTCGGTGAATGGAAGTGAAATTGAAAGAAAGAAGCGAAAAATGGTGAAAAATGGCAAGACCCAAAGTTTGGGAGCTAAAGTGCAAATACTCAAAAGTTGTGTCGAACCTCACGATGAAGATTCGAGAATGGTAGAGGTCAAATGGATATAACTAAATATCAAAATTGGCGAAAACAAATCAATTTTCAACCACACATGGATGTCTAAATTTCTAGTTAGAGATTGAGATCCATTTTTAGCCTAGTAAATGTTCGAATTGGAAAAGATCTATTTCTATCAACGTTGTAGCCCTTTGAGATATATTTCCAACTCATTTTGAATAGCCTTTATCGAACATCGAGAGCAAACGTTATGACAAAAATACTGAAACAGACGCAGGTTGGACAGTGACTCAGCGCCAGGCATTATAAACCCGATTATATTTAGATTTTCAGTGTCCAGGCGCTGCGTGCCACCACATATTTTAAGTTTTTGTTGTTTGTGCCGCGAAAACTTCACAAAAGACTCCAAATTAGTCAAAAACGTGTATGAAAGTATAAATAGACCTAAGAGGCATGAAAAGGGGGTTCCCACACATTGAGAAAACAAAGATACAAGATTAAAAGGACAATTCAAATGAGAAAAACATCAAGGGATTCAAGATGAAAACAAAGAATAGAAGAAAAAGACGACATTGGTGTAAGAGTTTATTCTTTTCCATATCTTTATTCCAATAATCCGGTTATGTATTTAAGTTTATTTATTTGTTTTTCTTTTTACATTGTGTGTAACTAAATTCCTTATTAAGGCAAACAATGTAATCTATTTAGACCATTAGTTTTTTAGTTCTAGAATTCTGTATTTTATTCTTCTATGTGTTGATTTTATTATGATTGCAATGCATTGAATTACTTGATCAATAATTTGATGATTCATTGAGTTTCTTACGAATCGAGAGGTGGGTTTGAAACTTAGAACATGTAATAAAATTTGGTAACGAAGTATAACATGTAGAGATACTTATACCTAGTACTGCGATCATTATATGAATTCCTAATGTCATAACTCGTTTAACTAGGGATAATTTGTATAGAGATATGGAATTGAATTAGTTAAATAGGTTCAATGAGAACTCGAGAGGGGTAAATTGAATATCGTGGGAGAATTTGACCGAACACTACATTATGCTAGAATCTTGAATTAGGAATTAAGGTGATCATTAGATGAACTTGTTTACCCTAATACATCTTATACACATGAATCTTTGATCCATTTGTATTTGTTATTTTACCATAATTTTCATTTGTTTTAGGCGTTTAATTCATTGTAGAAAATCAATATTCACAACTATTACAATCATTTATTTGTTTGTCTTTTATCAAATAGGAATTATAAAAAGTAGGTTAAGATTAAAGTATAGTTATCGTGGGAACGATAATCTGGACTCAAAGATCAACTATATTACTTGTTACGATATCTTACACTTGTGATATAAAAAATGCAATAAGTTTTTGGCGTCGGTGCTGGGGATTATTTACTTTTAGTCTTAATTTATTTTTTTAACTGTTATTTAATTTGTTTATTTTCTTTTTATTTATCTATTTTTTTCTATTTTAGTTTTTTCTTCTTCTTTTTCTTCAGAATATAAAAAAAAAAGATTAAAAAAAGCAGGATAAAAGATGGCCAAAATTTTTAACAATATGCTCGTATGTGACTTTATCATAAGGCAACAACAATTGGCAACTCAAAGAATTGCTGAGGGAGATGTGCTTGTGGGAGATTTCAATATAGGACAGCGACTACGAAATCTAAAAGTTGAATGTGAAATTGATGAAACTGTTATGAGGAACTTGCCTGTTTCATTATTTCTCTAACAAAAATTTGACATGTGTGATTTGCCAGTGATATTATTTCTTCCATGGTTTATTAAAGAACATCAATTAAGGGAATCAGATCCACCAAACTTCAACCAAATACAACAAGAGGGAGAGACTTTCCATGAAAATGTCATTGTTTCTTTGCTAGAAGTTTTGAACATTGACGTTGAACTTGAGAAAACTTCAATCAAAGAAAAGGAGTTTGAAAAGATCGAGAAATTAATCACAATGGATAAAAAGAACTTGTAGCTTTCAATGAAGAGGAAATCATTGACTTCATTATTAGCCCAAAAACAGATTTTGTGATTAAACCTTATGAGAAGATTGAAGTGTATATTGTTGAATTTGAAATGGGTGATGGAGAAATGTCCTACTACATGGAGAAGAGTAAGGCTAAAATTTGGAAAGAAGTTGCAATAGGGAACAAAGTCAAATTGAGGAAACTAAGTAAGACATCCAAAACCATATTCAAAGTGCCATGAAACACATGACAAAAAGTCAAGTTAATGGCTTTAAAGAAGCGCTTCTTGGGAAACAACCCAAACTTTTTATTTATTTATTTATTTATTCTGTTTTTTTAGTTTTAGGATAATTTAGTTTATTTTAAATTTATTTGGGACTTGTTGCTAAATAATCCCGCAAGCGTACGGGATCGTTGTACAAATAATAAATGTGATGAGTGAGTTATCGTCCCACAGGGAATACGGCTTAATTCTAGTGCAATCGATATATCTAAATTCGAAACAATAACAAGATATGGTGGGTTTTATTTAACTATGTTCTAAAACTACGAAAACAATAAAATTATAGTTTTTTAAATTAAATGTGAAAGAGAGTATTGGATTTCCGATTCCACTAAGTGACTCTAGCATTCAATTCTCAACTTGTAATAATTATTTCAATCCTTGCATTGGTGATGACCGATAATTCCACTTCTATTTATTATTCTTTTCCAAGATATAATAAACATATATTGATCACGACACGATCCTATTCCTAATCCGCATTCATATGATGAATATGCATTAAATTATAGGATTATCATATAAGATCGCACATTTCACAAATAGTATTCCTAATATTTATTCTTCATGTGTTACACATACAGAGTTCTATTTATCGTGAGTTTTTCAACACTACAAATAAGCAACTTATTGCCTTAATGGTGCGCAAACATTAAAACAATATGAAAAAGCATGTATATGGAATCACAATGCGAGAATCAAACTAAAAATCACAAGTCTTGAATTAAAAACTAGAAATCAAATAGTTTCATCATCTATCAAATACAAATAAACTTAGCCTAGCATTTTGTTGTGTAAATCACAAACTAAGATTGGAAAAACATCACCCGGAATGATAAATAATGAATGAAAAGTGAAAACTCAATTTTTTCTTTGAATTTCTTCAATCCGGATTTTGAATCTTCAATCTCTTGTGATAATCCCTTTGAATCTTGTGCTAAACCCTTTCTTTTGGTGAAAATTTGGATTTGATATGCTCTCCGTCGTTCCACGCCGTTCCTCCCTCAAGAAAGTAGGTTAAAATTGGTTTTTATGGGAATTTGAATAAAATCAGAAAATTGAGCCGTTCAGGCCCAGAAATGGCCTGTGCGCGTGCGCCGTATATGTCCTTGCTCGCACGCCGTGTATATGTTTCACTCTTGGTAAATAAAAGATAAGCCCGTGCGCGCGCGCAGGCATAAAATCTTCTAATTGTTGCACTTTGGTCCCCGAATTGCATTCTTTATTTATTTCGGTTCTTTCTTTGTATTTTCTTGACCCTCCATCTTCCAATTTCGTATAATTGACTCCAACATCTCTCTAATCATCGATACTAGGTCTGAATCATCTATTAACACTTTGCGATTTAGTCCCCAAACTTTGGATTAGGTCAACTTTAGCCAATTTTCAGCTCATTTTCTTCAATTCCATGGTTTTGCATCTAGATGTCCTAGCAAACAAAATATATATACAATTAAACCTCAAATCATCTAAAGTAATGACAATTGCTTTAGTTTAACGGCACAAATAAGTGTATAAAATACACTTATCAAACACCCTCAAACTTAATCAATTGTTTGTCCTCAAACAAAGTAAAGCTTAACTACACAAAATAAAATAAAAAAAATTCAAATTAACTTGGTTGGATAATCTGCCTGTTAACTTCAGGATTGGACTTTTAGAGTTGAAACCATAAGCTATTTCAAAATCACAATGTTAAATCAATCTCTACCCATTCAATGTAAAACCGACATGTGTGTGTGAAGATTCATGTCAAGTATCATAACGTCATAAATTGATTCAATTCCCGACCCTTAATGGCCATATATTTCATTTCTTCGCTTGTAAGATTCACACCCCCAAACTTTCCTATTTTCACTCTTTTCGCAAGGTGCAATCTAAGGTTGACTTTGTGATATATTATTAATCATCACCCTCTCTAGTTTGGTTCGATTTTTGCTCTTTACAGTTCAACAAGTCAATAAATGCGGATTCTCCTTATTCTTGATAGCCTCAACCTCTAAGAATCAATTAAGCTAACAATCTTTCATCAAGAGTCCAATTCTTTCAAATGAGTGTTCGGGGCTTCCTCAAGACATATAAATTTTTAGTTTGATTGTTTTTTTTTTTTTGACTCCTCTCTATTAAGTTTTCTAAATGACTCTTGTAGCGAGCTTTCAGCCGATAATTCCCAAGTCAGATGACCATAGGGCATCAGGTTTTCAAAGACCCTTACAGATTTAATTACTCAAGTCATTAAGGCTACGGAGAGAAGTTTTATAATAAAATAACACTACATATTCATTTTTTTCTCATTTTCATTTTCATCCTTTTTTTTGTGCAATGCCCCTTATAAACACCCATTTTCAAAAATCGACCCCCAACTTAAGATTTCAACCTAATTTTCATCTCATTAGCTTCAAACAATCCACACAAAATTAGCACACATGGAATCCACATCTATCTCAATGTCTCCCTACAACAGCTCAATCAACCCCAAATGGTCTTAGAAATGGTTAAGGGTGTAAGATATAATGGTTATATGGATTTAGCATCTATGGTCCATTCTTGTCATCCTACTCAAAAATATGAATCAATTTTCTCTTCACAATGCTAAACATAAATCTCGTGCTCAAAAATATCAAATTCCACCTAAATAGACACCGACTAATTTAGCATATAACTTATCCATAATTTATAGGCCAACTCTATGTTCCAATATATACATCATCGTTAGCAGATTATCTGACCCACACAAACATGCAAAAATATATAAAAACAAGTAATAAAACTGAATTTTTTTTTTTTTTAGTAACAAAAGGACAAACAAACAAACAAATAAAACTCATGTTTTCCACCCATAAACTTAAAGTAGACATTGTCCTCAATGTCATAAATCATAATTTCACATATAAAGGGGTAGGGAAGAAAAAGATGAAAATACTCACCTGATATGGCTTGGAATCCAAAGGCTAGATGTCTTACTGCTCCCGTTGGCTCATTGGTCAATGTTGATTTAGATGTTCTGTGACATCATGTTCCTACACAAAATAGTCAATTAAAATATTTAAGATCAAATACGTGGAACAAGTGATACTTAGCTCTAACTATTAAACCAACTAACATATTGAAGATGTAAGGAAAAAGGGGTGTGGATAATGATTCCTTGAAATAAATAAATAAAATTAATCTAAATCATCTTAAATGATTCTAAAAGCGAAAATAAAAACAAATAAATAAAAGGGATAAAAATGTTGGGTTGCCTCCCAACCAGCGCTTTGTTTACAGTCTTTAGCTAGACTCATGTTGTTTTAAGCTCTTCACGGTGGCTTGAAAATAGAGTTTTCAGTCCTACATTTTAGACACTGGTTGCATTTCTTCAGTTCATCCTTGACTCTCCAAACAATCGTGTTTCCATTTTTGTCCCTACCAATAATTCCTTCTGCGTCTCGCTTACTTTTGTAACTCTCCCAATGATCCACTTGTTAGCAATCTTTATAGTGGGATGGTTGTTTGATTGGATTTTCCATGGTGAAACTCTGCTGCTCATCTTCCACCCTTAGGACTATCTCATTAGTATCAAAATCCAGCAAAGCTCGGCTTGTAGACAAAAACGGCCTTCCCAAGATTATTGGCATCTGATATGCCTATTTTATGTCCACGATGATGAAGTCAGCTGGAAAAATAAACTTTCCCACTTTGATGAGCATGTCTTCGATTATTCCGTAGGGGTGCTTCAATGATCTGTCTGCCAGCTGAAGGATTATAGACGCAGCTTTAGGGTTTCCTAATCCCAGTTTCCTGTAAAGAGGCAAAGGAATTAGATTAATACTTGCTCCCGAATCAATTAAGCAATTAATAGTATTTAAATTTCCTATAGAGCAAGGTAGAGTGAAACTCCCTGGATCTTTAAGTTTGGGAGGGATCTTGCACTGGATGATCACGCTGCACTCTTCAGATAGAGCTATCGTTTCATGTTCAGGTAGTTTCCTCTTTTTGGTCAACATCTCCTTCAAAAACTTGGAGTAATTTGGAATTTGAAGAATCACATCAATAAATGGGATGTTGATATGCAGCTTTTTGAGGATTTCCAGAAATTTAGTAAACTGACTCTCTAATTTGGTGTTTTGAATTCTTTGAAGAGAAATGATCGGAGATGTGAGTGTTGTGCCAAAAACGATTGTCTTAAGTTGTGGGTTGTCTGAAATTGATTGTTGATCTTTCTCTGTTACTTTATCGGGATGCTCCGCCTGTTCCTTGCTCTCAATAGAGAGTTTACTGTTCTCTATCTCATTCCTCTTTGCGATGATTTCTGGCAACTGAACATCACTCCTAGTCGTGATGGCCTGAATCTGCTCGACTGTTGGTTGTCGTAGAAGTCTTTGAGGGAATGGAATGGGTGGCACATAAGCCTTGACAGAGGTGGTGGGAGTGAATGATGGGAGCTCAATAGTTGCATAATTCACCGCCTCAACCGCAAATACCTGCTCCATTGGGTTCTTCTCTGTGTCACTCGGCAAGGTATCTTGTGGTCTGTTGGCTATTGCAGATGCTATCTGTCCCACCTGTTGTTCCAAGTTTTTGATTGAAGCTTGTTGATTCTGAAAATTGTTCTCAGTTTTTGTAATGTACTGAGATAGCAGATCTTCCAATGACGGCTTCTTCTCGTGTTGTTGATGATGTTGGAACCCTGATGGCCTGTTTAGGTTGTTTCCTCCTTGTCCCTGTCCTTGCCCTTGATTGTTTGACCATGAGAAATTAGGGTGATTTCTCCAACCTGGATTAGAAGTGTTGGCATAGGGGTTGTTCTGTTGTCTATGAAAGTTCTGCGCGTAGCTCACCTCTGCAGGCTGACTAGCATGTGTAAAGGCCAAAGGGCAGCTTGTACTAGTATGATCTGCCTTACAACCTTCACAAACAGGTGGTGATTGGTGTACCATGTTAACTGACCGGGATAGATTGTCCATTTTCATTGTAAGAACTTCCATTTGTGCAGTCAGCGCTGTCATTGTATCCACGTTGTGTATCCCTGCTGTTTTCTTTGGAACTTCCCTATCGGTTGGCCACATCGACTGATTTTCGGCTATTTTCTCATACAAATCATAAGCATCATCTATATCGAGTTTCATCACTGATCCTCCCGCTGAAGCATCTACCATATTCTTGAACTCTTGTTGTAGACCGTAGTAGAAGAGATATTGCTGAGCTTTCTTAGGAATGTCAAGGCTAGGGCATTTCCTGAACAAATTCTTGAACCTCTCCCATGCTTCAGGATAGCTTTCTAAATCTTTCTGCTTGAAAGTGTGGACTTCATTCCTGATTTGGTGGACTCGAGAAGGTGGGAAAAATTTCATCGTAAATTTTTGAACCATATCAGCCCATGATTGTATGCTTCCTGGAAGTAAGCAAAGAAACCATTCTCTAGCAACATCCTTCAAAGTATGAGGGAATAACCGCATTCGAAAAGCGTCTGCTGATACCCCTTCGTGACTGATCACTTCACATAACATGAGAAAAGCCGAAATATGTTCATGAGGGTTCTCCGTGGCTTTTCCAAAAAACCTGATGTCTTGGTGATTTTGGAACAAATTTATGACATCCGGTCTAAGGTGAAAATTAGGTTGTCCGAATGGAGCATAAACTACAGCAGGTTGCACTGGAACAGGAATTGGATTGACATAGTCTCCAACTAAAATGGGAGCTTCATTCTGGATAGCTCTCTGTTGATTGGGTTGCGGTAGTTGATTGTCAATTGGAACATGAGCCTGATTTTGTTGTTGAGTCTGATTATCAGCCATTCTCCTTGCTTGACGTTGACCTCTCCTGCGATTTCTGAATGTCCTTTCAATTTCGTGATCTATTGGACCCAGACCAGCCTCGTCAGGAGCTTGCATAAACCAAGTTTACCTGAACAGAGTCAAGACAAGAGAAAATGAAGTGATGTAATACCAGCCTTCAACAACAAAATAATAAAAATAATGCGAATCTAGAATATCAATAACTAAAATTAACACCATTATTCCCGGCAACGGCGCCAAAAACTTGTTGCTAAATAATCCCGCAAGCATACGGGATCGTTGTACAAGTAATAAATGTGATGAGTGAGTTATCGTCCCATAGGGAACACGGCTTAATTCTAGTGTAATCGATATATCTAAATTCGAAACAATAACAAGATATGGTGGGTTTTATTTAACTATGTTCTAAAACTACGAAAACAATAAAATTATGGTTTTTTAAATTAAATGTGAAAGAGAGTATTGGATTTCCAATTCCACTAAGTGACTCTAGCATTCAATTCTCAACTTGTAATAATTACTTCAATCCTTGCATTGGTGACGACCGATAATTCCACTTCTATTTATTATTCTTTTCCAAGATATAATAAATCTATATTGATCACGACACGATCATATTCCTAGTCCGCATTAATATGATGAATATGCATTAAATTATAGGATTATCATACAAGATCGCACACTTCACAAATATTATTCCTAATATTTATTCTTCATGTGTTACACATACAGTGTTCTACTTATCGTGAGTTTTTCAACACTACAAATAAGCAACTTATTGCCCTAATGGTGCGCAAACATTAAAACAATATGAAAAAACATGTATATGGAATCACAATGCGAGAATCAAACTAAAAATCACAAGCCTTGAATTAAAAACTAGAAATCAAATAGTTTCATCATCCATCAAATACAAATAAACTTAGCCTATCATTTTGTTATGTAAATCACAAACTAAGATTGGAAAAACATCACCGGAATGATAAATAATGAATGAAAAGTGAAAACTCAATTTCTTCAATCTGAATTTTGAATCTTCAATCTCTTGTGATAATCCCTTTGAATCTTGTGCTAAACCCTTTCTTTTGATGAAAAATTGGATTTGATATGCTCTCCGTCGTTCCACGCCGTTCCCCCCTCAAGAAAGTAGGTTAAAATTGATTTTTATGGGAATTTGGATAAAAGTAGAAAATTGGCCATTCAATCCAGAAATAGCCTGTGCGCGCGCGCCGTATATGTCATTGCATGCGCGCCGTGTATATGTTTCACTCTTGGTAAATAAAAGATAAGCCCGTGCGCGCGCGAGAGATTATGCCTGTGCGCGCACGCAGACATAAAATCTTCTAATTGTTGCACTTTGGTCCCCAAATTGCATTCTTTATTTATTTCGGTTCTTTCTTTGTATTTTCTTGACCCTCCATCTTCCAATTTCGTGTAATTGATTCCAACATCTCTCCAATCATCGATACTAGGTCCGAATCATCTATTAACACTTTGCGATTTAGTCCCCAAACTTTGGATTAGGTCAACTTTAGCCAATTTTCAGCTCATTTTCTTCAATTCCATGGTTTTGCATGTAGATGTCCTAGCAAACAAAATATATATAAAATTAAGCATCAAATCATCTAAGGTAATGACAATTACTTTAATTTAACGGCACAAATAAGTGTATAAAATACACTTATCAGGACTCATCATCCGTACATTGTTTCTCTTTAAGTTTTCGATATGTTAGTTGGTTTATTAGATGTTATGGCTAAGTAACACTTGTTTCAGTTATTTGACCTTGATAT
Organism: Fraxinus excelsior; assembly: GCA_019097785.1. NCBI lineage: Eukaryota > Viridiplantae > Streptophyta > Magnoliopsida > Lamiales > Oleaceae > Fraxinus > Fraxinus excelsior. The sequence continues at coordinate 23,578,526 of CM032623.1, forward strand.
TTTATTTGATTTTTCAGAAACATAACATTGCGAAACATTTAAATCAATATTTACCAAGGAACCAATAGAAACAACTGGAAAGCTAGCCATTGAATTACACGTCATATCAGGGGAGTCTTTTCTTCACTTTCTTCCTCACCCCTTTATATGCAAATTTAGAATTAAAAACATTAAGGACAATGTCCAGTTTAAGTTTTAAGGGTGGAAAACATGAGTTTTCATTCTTATTTTTTATGTGTTTATGTGTACTTTTATTGCTTTAGTAAAACAAATTCAAATAATTTTATTTTTTTTGTGCTTGTGTGAATTAGTAGGCCTGACTCACAATAATGAATATATTAAATCATGAATTGATTTATGAATGGAGAATAAGTTGGATGCTTAGATTAATTTTTGCTTTTTCATGTGAAATTTGATATATATTGAGCACGTGAATTAAGTTAAGTATTGTGTAGGAATGAGTTGATTTCATAATTGGATATGTTGAAATAGTACACCATAGATGTTAAACCCAAAACCACTAAATTTTACATTCTTAGACCAAATTTAGAATAATTTGGGAGGATTTCACTGTTGTAGGAAGATGTTGAGATAAATAAAGATTTCATAAGTGAAATTAAAATCTTATGTGAATTGTCTAAGGTCAATAGGATGTAATTGAGTGAAAATCTCAAGTTATATATCGTTTTACTTGAATTGATGTTAAATTAGGGGTATTGCACTAATTAAGGCATACAAAAATATTTTATTAGAAAAATTCTCTTCGTAACCTTTATGACTCGAGCAATTAAGCTTGCAAGGGTCTTTAAAACCTAGTGTCATATGGTCATCTGACTTGGGAGTTATCGACCGAAAACTTGTTATATGAGTCATTTAGAAAATTTAAGGGAGAGTATGCTTCAAATAAAGAAAGAAATTATCAAAAAAAACTGAAAAAAAGTAGAAAAAGCGGGTGTATGAAATAGAAAGACGCACTAAATGCCTTGGTTAAATCTCATACACCTGTTTTAAAAACAATTGACTTTTGATAAGAAATTATTAGCCTAGTTAAGTCATATAGATTGATACAATCAGACTTAATGGAGAATCCTTGTTTATTGAAATATTAAACTGCAATTAGTGAATTTTTGTCAAACTAGAAAGGTGGGGATAGTAAAAAGAATAAGTTTGGGGGTGTGTGAATCTTATTAGTTGAAAGAACATATTTGACAACTGATGATCAGGAATTGAAACAAGTTATGAATTCATAATGCCTTGCTTAATTCTTCACACACACACACACACGCGCGCGTCGATTTTATATTGGAAAAGTGAATTTTAAATTTTGTATTGTGATTTTGAAGCTGTACATAAATTTTTTATTATGATTTCAATCCCAAAATAAAAAGCCAGGATAACTAGCTGAATCTTGTTGCTTTACTTGATTGACTGGCCACTAATTAGATAATTAGCATTGCATGTTTGTGTGTTTGTTAAGTTAGGTTATGGTTTTGTTTGAGGACAAACAAATACTTAAGTTTGGGGGGTGTTTGATAAGTATATTTTATACACTTAATCGGGCTCCAAAATATTCATATTCGTAATTTTTTTAATGGAATTATAGTCTAATTTATCATATAATGTGTTATTAGGTGAAACTTAGTGAATGGAAGTGAAATTAAAAGAAAGAAGCGAAAAATGCAAGATCTAAAGTTTGGAAGCTCAAGTACAAATACTCAAAAGTTGTGTCGAAGCTCACGATGAAGATTCGAGAATTTTAGGGGTCAAATGGATACAACTAAAGATCAAAATGAGTGAAAACAAATCAATTTTCAACCACACATAGATGTCTAAATTTCTAGTTAGAGATTGAAATCCATTTTTGGCCTAGTAAATATTCGAATTAGAAAATATCTATTCTATCAAAGTTGTAACTCTTTGAGTTATCTTTCCAACTCATTTTGAATTGTCTTAATCGAGCACCGGGAGCAAAAATTATGACAACAACATTGAAACAGACGCAGGTTGTACAGCGACTTAGCGCCAAGGCGCTATAAACCCAATTATGTTCAGATTTCCAGTGTCCAGGCGCTGCGTGCCGCCATAGATTTCAGGTTTTTATTGTTTGGGCCGCGAAAACTCTACAAAAAACTCCAAATTAGCCAAGAACGTGTATGGAAGTATAAATAGACCTAAAGAGGCATGAAAATGGGATCCCCACACATTAAAAAGAGGGTTCCACACATTGAGAAAACAAAGATACAAGATTACGAGCACAATTCAAAGGAGAAAAATATCAAGGGATTCAAGATCAAATCAAAGATTGAAAGAAGAAGACAACCTTGGTGCAAGAGTTTATTCTTTTCCATATCTTTATTCCAATAATTCGGTTATGTATTCAAGTTTATTTATTTATTTTTCTTCTTACATTAAGTGTAACTAAATTCCTTATTAAGGCAAACAATGTAATCTATTGAGACACTTAGTTCTTTAATTTTAGAATTCTGTATTTTATTCTTCCATGTGTTGATTTTATTATGATTGCAATGCATTGAATTACTTGATCAATAATTTGATGATCCATTGAGTTTCTTACGAATCAAGAGGTAAGTTTTAGACTAAGAACGTGTAATAAAATTCGGTAACGAAGTATAACGTGTAGAGATACATATACCTAGTACTACGGTCATTATATGAATTTCTAGTGCCATAACTCGTTTAACTAGGGGTAATTTGCATAGAGATATGAAATTAAATTAGTTAAATAGGCTCAATGAGAACTCGAGAGGGGTAAATTGAATATCGTAAGAGAATTTGACCGAACACTACATTAGATTAGAATCTTGAATTAGGAATTAAAATGATCATTAGATGAACATTTTTTGCCCTAATATATCTTATACACATGAATCTTTGATCCATTTATATTTGTTATTTCATCATAATTTTCGTTTGTTTTAGGCATTTAGTTCATTGTAGAAAATCAATATTCACAACTATCACAATCCTTTATTTGTTTGTCTTTTATCAAATAGGAGTTATAAAAAGTAGGTTAAGACTAAATTATAGTACTCGTGGGAACGATAATTTGGACTCAAAGGTCCACTATATTACTTATTACGATATCGTATACTTGTGATATAAAAAAACGCAACATTGTTATACCTAGCAAGGGCTGGAAATAAGAGTTTATACATGTTAATCCCATTTATGTAGGTGCATTTCTTGCTTAGTTGTGCATGAATTGAGATTTGAGATCGAATGTTTACTGAAACTTGTAATTATACTTGGGTTGCAAATTAATATCTATGGTAGCAGTCGTGCATTGGAGATTTTGGTGGTGGTGGTGTGGATTATGATACTAGTTTGATGTGTGTGCATGTTTGTTTGTGACCCTCTGTGATCAAGTTTGTTTATTTTGATTGCTTGTGATCAATTCTATGTTAATTATGACTAATTATTACTTGATCACATACAAACACTAAAGACAAATTTGGTCGCATTTAGTCATATTGAAGATAATTTTGCTCACAGATAGTCATAGATAACACATGTTATGATCTGGTTACATATGATCACAAATTAGACAGTCACAGACAATTACACTGACAATGAATTTGAATAAGATAACATAAGTTAGTAATTTAGTTACATACAATCACAAATTAGACGATAACAAGCAATCACACTGAAGATAAATTTGGTCACAATTAGTCATATATAACACAGATTTGGTCACAAAACAATTTGGCCACAGATAACACAGTTAGTCACAAATCTAGAGTGATTTCGTGGGGTATAATCTCCAAAAATACGTTTTAAATTTTTTGAATTTTTTTTAAATATTATGATGAGGTGGGTGTGGGTGGAGGTGGAGGTGGTTTCGAGGTAAGGAGTAATCTCGGTAAAAGATTTTTAATTTTTGAAAAAAAATTACAAGTTGGGGTGGGGCGTGGTTGCTAGAGGTGCGTGTAGTCTCAAGAAAAGTTTTCAATTTTTGAAATTTTTTTACATGTGTGCTAGAGTGGGATATTATTGATTGATATATTATTGGGGGTGTGGGTGGGGATACTATTAATTGGGTATGTATAATTAATTCCAATTAATTATGTATTATATATATTATCAATTAAAATTAATACTTGAATTTTGAAATAATTTGACAAATTTGTTAGTTTTGAAATATAATTATTACATGTAAGAGTTATGTATTAGTCTCTTCTTAAAATGATGACCAGATATCAACCTCTTATCAAGAAGGCTGACAAACTTCTTTTAAAGAAGATTGATGGATTATTTCGTGAGCCTGTCCCGAATTCATGCATATTTTTATTGATCCAATCTTGGTCCGGCTCGTGAACTTCATGAGTCGAACTTTAAAGAGATCGAACTGCTGATTCATTACATAATTGACCCACCACTTTTAAAGCTCTAATTATTGATAATTTTCAACATCATCACTAACAACATTTGTCGTCCTTAACCACCAATAAAAGTGTCGTTGATTACTAACAAATATATTTATTTCAATCAGAATCCCAGCGTTATATTAATGATCGTTTGATTCATTAAATTTTTATTATTGTTATCAACTTGACGATTTTGCATAAGACCCCAAATTGCTTCTTGTTCTTTTTGCTCCGAGAAAACAATATCAAAATGCAAATAAATAACACACGATATCAATTGGCAATCGATAAACACAAAGAACGTGAAACTTGAGAGGTACTTTCGAGTTAAAAATAACACATAGCACCATAAAAATACATACAAGATACAGGGAAAAAAATTCTTAAAAAATTGGAAGACCAATCGAGGAAAAGCAAAAAGTGAAAAAATAACTTATAGAAATTATAATCAGAAGAAGATGCAAGAGTTAGCCATTAGGGTTTATACAAAGAGAGAGATTTTTAAAATTGTGCGTAATGAGCAGTTTATGGACTCGTATTTATTTATTTATATAAGCTTGATTGGCTTGATAATCGAGGCAACAGCGGGCTGTGGCTCCTTTATTTATATGTTTATATTTATAAGTTTGCTTGGCTCGATAATCAAGGCAATTGCAGGTTGTGGCTCATTTATTTATATATTTATATTTATATTATACTCTTGTTTAATCCTCGTCATCTTAAAATTCATTTTCAACTACATGTTCTTAAAATTAAATATTTTGCACGTAACATAATTTTTTTTCCTATTTTTTAATCACACATTCTTAAAAAAATCATCCTTACAAAATGCATTTTCAAAAAAAAAAAAAAAAGAGCTCAAACAGACGCTATAAGTGTGCTTGGCTTGATAATCAAGGCAACGGCGCGTTGTGGCTCATTTATTTATATTTTTAAGTTTGCTTTCTTGATAATCAAGGCAATGGAGGGTGTGGCTCACTATTACAGAATTGGTCCCATAGAAAAGTAAAGTCCAATTTCACGTTAGTAGACCATTAGTAATTGGAAGATATGGACATAAACCACGAGGTGCTTGATGACTTTAGTATTTTTATTTTTTTTAGAATTTTAATTTTAGCACCTTTGCTTGGAGAAAATATTACCGTGAACATTATTCTAGCCTATGGATGGAACAAGAATTGGATTTTAAGGGTGGTTAAATATTAACCCAAAACTTAGTCTGAAGCAAAATAAAATTTCGATCTTGCTATGGTAACATAATGGTTGATTTAAGGGATGATATAATTTGATAAAAAGACATAAATGTTCTTCCTCTATTCTTTAGTCAAGTCAATGTTTTCTATTCCTAATATAGAATAAGTTTTGGTTTATTTCTCCTCTGAAATGGAAAAGTTAATTATGCTCGTATTTATCTATATATCTTTTATCAAAACAATCGTTTAATGTTTTAATTTTTTTTCTAATTTATTAATTTCTCTATTAATTCTGACTATATTTTCTTTAATAGGCACAAGTATATCTCTATTATTTTTCAGAAAATAATCAAGTACGGTATAAAATGATTTAATTTTTTCTCTTTTTCTTTCACAGTTAATTTCTAATTTTTGAATACAATTAACTAAAAGGTAATAAATAGCAGGAGTGCAAATATTAATACAAGTAACTGACATAAATAAGAAAAATCTTACTGTATTGAAGCAGAAGGTAAATGCAGAATAATAATAACGAGATTTCCCTTGAGCTTGCTTCTATATGTTAGTATACTCAAATATAAGTGATCGGTGTTGTTTGAGTTTAAGAAAGTGGGTTATGGTCCAACACGATTCCACACACCTATTGATTTTCTATATGACTCTTTTGCATATCTCACAATGGATCACACGAAATCACAGTTTTCCTTTCAATTTCTAATTAAAACATCACATTGAATGGTAATAGAGTTCTCATGGCTTTTTCTAACAACGCCTACACACAGCAACATGGCAACAAAATACTTGCACTAACTCTCAAAGTTTTCACCGTTGGAGTATAAGTAAGATAAGAGGTTTTGAGAATATAATAAGGATAAAAAGAGAGTGTCTTCAAACAACTTTGATTTCAAAAACACATCACACTAATATCTCTTACATAAGAGTATACATACATACTTTGGCTACAGTCTTGGTACTTTCTCTAAAGAGATTAGAACTCCATACATATTACCTTATTACAAGTTTCAAACGAAAGAGAGAAATTAAGATTTGAAAACGAGAGAGAGAAATAAGTTTTTGCTCAAGGATGGGATGCCTTCTTCTGAGAATTAGTCTTCCATTTATAGATTCAAAAAGTTCTCCAGCTATCCTTCATTATTGTTGTGTTACTGTGTAAGATAATGGGAATCTTACTGTGATCTAAAGTTCTTTGTCTTAATATGAAAAATTATTGAGGTGAAACCCCACAGTTTTTTTTTTTTTTTTTTATCAAAGTGATTCTGATAAAGCAGTGATAAATGGAGTCCTCTATTTTTCCATATGAGACTCAAACCACTCATCCGGAAATTCCTCTAAATCTAGTGAAATTGGTGAGCCATTTTCTTTATTTCTACATCACTCGCACTTATGATTTAGATAATGCCAAAATTGTTTACACAGCTTATTTTTTGTCTTCTGTGTTCCACTAGCGTCTCCTCCAAAAATATGATCACATCATATATCAAGATAGTGCCAATCTTCTTGTTTAGTGGGTGCCATAACTTTGCTGTAAATCAGGTAGTCTTGTGACTCATACACCCATATATGATTGGTACTAGTTCATGTATTAACAGGGGTTATAATTTCTTCGTAGTTATTCTGATTATTGATATATTCTGTTAGAATAAGGAAATTATCCATTTCACATTTTCTTAGGTCAATATCAATGCTATTTTTAGGCATTATTGGGTAGTTTCTACTTGTAGATGTTCTACTAGAGATTGAGAGTTCTCTAGTACTAATACTTCTTTCTATTCTTCTACTAGGCGTTCTGGCTATAAGTTGTCCAGATGTATTCAAGGTAACTAATTCTTGATTTCCTACATTACTATCTATTCTTCTATATTGCTGATGAAAATCAAGCAATATATCTTGTGGTAACGAAATGTTATTATTACTTAACATTTTTGGTGGTGTAAATTGTACTAGATCTCTAAAATCTTCATGTTTTTGTATAAAATCTCCTGAGACTTTATTGATTTCCATTTGGTGTATAGTAGTTAAATGCATATAAAGTTTTACAATGTAAAGTTACAGCTTTACTTCTTGGTGGCATAATTAATCTATCAATTCTATAATATAAATTTAATCTCATACTTAAATTTTCATCTAATAAGGACATGACAAATCCAGGTCTTATAGTAAATATAATTTTCTTATATACTAGATTTCCAGAGACAACTCCTAATAGAGCGTCCATAGGATCATGAAGTATTCTGTTATCCATTAAATACATTTGTATAGGAATATTCATTCCTTCTCTAAAGTATCATTAGATCATTATTTGGATTCCTCCAATCACTATGTTCTTTAATCTTTCCTTAGTAGATCTATTTATTTTTGCTAATTCTATATTAACACATTCTTTAGTTATTAGGTGTATAATAGTGTTGCCTTTAACATTTTCGATGTTAATATGTACTTCATCATATTTAGCAATATATATCGTTTTATTAAACAAAGATAATATTGGTCTTACAAAAACATCTCTATCTTTTAAAGATATTTGTTTTCTTTTATAGCTCCATATCTTTCTTTATCAAGCACAACTATTTGTGAAGTTCCTTCTTCATTATCTAAGTTGGTCTCAATAGTATTTATAATCTCTTGATTCATATAAATTTGTTCAAATTCTGGTTCTTTAATTTCTTCTATATCTAGCTCATATATCGAGTTTGTTTCAAATAATTCGTCTAAGTCTTCAATTATCCCATAGTTTGAGTCGGATTCTATTTCTTCCATTATCCTAATGGCTTTAACATTTTCTCTTTTATTCTTATTAGGACAATTGGGAGATATGTGTCTTATTTCATTACATGTAAAACATTTACATTTTTTTATAAAATTCTTCTCTAGATTTTTTCTGAGGTTTCTTATGTTGGTTATTTTCCCTTTTCCAAAGTTTTTTCTTCTTAAAATATTTCTTGTGGCTCTTAAATTATTTGTTTCTCTTCCAAGGTTTAAGATACTTCTTAAATTTCTTCTTATAATATGGTTTCCTAAGCGGTTGGTGACAACCAAATTGCGGTACTGCTGCTATTTCTCCATAACAACATAAACTTGTTTTCTTACCATATTTTCTAAATAGGTGTTGGTACATAGATTTTTTACACCATTCATATATTTTTCTCTTGGCGAATGAAGTTCTCATTCCTAAAATATCAGCCTTGTGGTTAGGATCTTCTCATTCTATTTTATTCCAATAATTTTGGTAATCTTCAAATAATTTTTGACCACATGGCCAAGGTAGTTTCTAGAAATATCTATTTAATAATTTTACATCTTCTTCTGATAGATTCCATTCTTTTATGGATTTAGATGTTTTGATATATATCTTTTCGAATTTCTTAGTATATTCATTTAATTCACACATATCACATATTTTTAATATTTTCATTTCTCTTTCTGCTTGTAAGGCTTTTTTAGTGATCATGTCTATTTTGGTTTCTGGTATAACTTCTCCTAAGAGTAAGTGTCTAAAGAAATTTTCCATTCGTTTTAAAATTTCCTTAAAGTTTTCATTATCTAAACTGTCATTACTATCAATAGTAGTAGTATATTTTTCTCCATATTTAATTTTATTTTTAGTTTCTTCAGAAGTTCTCCTCCAGATATCTGAAGTAATTCTTCTAAATGTGTGGATTAAAAAGTTATAGCTTGAGTTGTATTCCATTTATGAAAAACAACAGCTAAATCAGTAGCATTTGCTCACGAGTCAATAATTTCACTTTTATTATTGCTATCATCAACATCTAGTCATATTCCTATTGTAGGAATTGGTTCAGTAAATAATTTAATTGGATTATTATCCCTAAGATGTATATGCTTAGTTGACATAATCTTGGGTCCTTTTCTAAAAGTGTAACATTTTCGTTCTTCAGTTATTCCATGTTCTTTTATCCATTATAGATTCCAGTCTTCAGATTCGACTTGTGTCCAATCTGTAGTAATATTAGTTCTACTTGTCTCTCCGACTAACGGTTGAGTTTCAACTTGTTGGGTGGAGTATTAATTTCAGTTGTTTCCTCTTTGGGTGAAGGATCATTCATATAAATATTTTCAGTTTGAATAACTAATTGTTCTAAACTTTGTTTGTAGACTTCTAATTCTTCTCCAGTGGCTTCAAAGAATTTCGTTTCTAATTCTTCTATAACATATGCCGATAAATGTGGTTCAATTGACATACAAAAATCTCTTTTTAGTTTTGATTCTTTTAATTTTGATTCAATTTGTTTATATAAGATTTTTGGTCCTATTTTAATATTGTCATTAACCATTTCTAAATTGGATTCGATATTTATTATATGGGTTAAAACATTTTGATTTATAATATCCATTTTTTCTAAAGGTTGAGCATAATTATCATATCGTTCTAAAAATTGATTTATTATAACGTTTTCTTCTTTATTTTCGGAAAATTCATCTATTAAAATTTGTAATCCTTTATTTTTTATTTCTGCTAATTGTTGAGAACTATTTATTTGTTGTATTTCTTCACTTAGAGTTCTATATTTAGTACTTAAATTTGTCGCTAATTCTTGCAATTTAAGTCGATTAGTATTAGTTAAAATATTAATATTTTGTAATTCTTCTAAAATCATTTTAGCTTTTCTATTCATTTTAAAATATATTATTTAAGTTCTAAAAATTTTCTTCAGTTTCGTTACTAGGCTCTGATACCAATTATAAGGGTAAAAAGGCGGAAAATAATTAAAATATAGAGTTAAGGGTATAATAGGTAATTTACTCAGAAAAGGACAAAATTAGGTCACACTGGTGGTCATTTAGGGTGGCAAAGTAGTATTATCCATAAAATTTAGTCGGTAGCTTGGCAACTAATGCTCAAAGTCAAAGTGTCACGTAGCAATTCACGGACAGAGAATCAATAGAAAAGTCAACAAGACTCAAGTGGTTAACATGCAAAGAAATTAAGCAAACTATTGAACTTGTATCGAGATACCGCCTCAATCAATGAAGCACTAGGGTTGGAGCTTTCCACTCTGAGGATCATCATCCAAAAGTCATAAGATGACGCCGTCTCTTACACTTTATTTGAATATCTTTTAAAAGTGATTGATATAACACTTGTAATAGAGGATGTTAGGATGTCAGCCTATTATATAGGGTTGCTGATCCCTTGTCAATGAATTAATTGTATGAATAGATAATGAAGTGAAGCTTCAACTAAGGAGAAGATGCCACGTGGTTCTGACTTAACGGACACCAAGTCGGCCAAAACAGTATAAATAGATCATCTTTGTAACTTAAAAGGGGTTGGGAAAAATTGGAATTGGGATACTTATTCTCATATCTTGAACTCCCGAGTACGGAATGAGCAAGAAATATTTACAAATACTCTTACAAGCATTCTCATCTTCATTTTCATCTTGCATTATACACATTTGGTAGAGAAATAGCTTAATAGACAATCTCATAATTTACATAGTCGATTGTTTTCTATCTTTCTACATATTCTAGCGAGATTGGTGATCATTGTTTAGTGTGATCATCTTTGTTTCACCCATCAGAGTTCGAACATCTTTCTCAGTTGCCGTAAAGCACCTCTCGCATTCACCATTTCTTCGGTAGAAACGCGTCGAAATTTGCTTGACGTGGCGAGAGTGAACCCAACATTTGTTGGCTCATTTTTCGGGATCAACAATATTTATATTTATTTGTCAATATCTTTTATAAAAAACATATAAATATTTTAAAAAGAATAAAATTTTATAAGTGACCCCGCGATAGCTTCGCAAAGCTCAGTTAGTTTCTCGATAACATTACTAACTACGTATCCATCCACAATCTCCACCGAATGAGTATCGATAATTATCAATAGTATCTATATCGTAATTTTGCATGAATTACCAACATATATATATATATATTAATTAGAATCACCAACATTCACACCGTTGACGATTTTCGACATCAATGGAAACATTATCGTCAGTAATCACCGAAAAAGTATTTTGATGATCATCAATGATATCAATAATTCTGTCTAAATCGTCAGCTGATATATATTTTCATCGAGTCATGCTATACTACCAGAAGGATTTTGCCAGAAGTTTACCAGATACTCACAAGGAGGTTTTAATAATATAATATTTTTTCTTTTAAAATACTATTTTGCCCTTAATGAAATAAATTGCAAGATATGTCATATATCTTTTAGTTGTTAGGTCTTTCAGGATTATCTCCTTCTATCCTTCTATTTGGATCGTAAGTCCTTAGAACTAAAGCTGAGAATCTTAATTCAGTATTTTCTTGTAACCAAATCAAGTATTGTTGTTGCTCGAATTGGTGATAATTTATAGTTCTTATTTTGTCCCACTTTTCTTGATTTTCTTCTCTTCTGAGTTCTTCAAGGAGTATTCTAATTTCTCTAGATCTTAATTCACTAGTATTATCTTGAATCCTTCTAATTCTTTCGAATTATTCTCTTTCTTCGTGGTTCATAAATCTAATCAGGATTATATAATATTTTCTTAAACTTTTCAATTTGTCCTAGATATTCTCTATATTTTGTTAATTTTTTAAAGGTTTTTGGTTGATCTTGTTTAGTTATATATCCAATTACAATTCTTTCTGAAACTTCTTCTTCTATATCTTTATATTCAATTATGATATCTTCTACCTTCTTAATTTCTCTACTAATTCCTGCAGGATCAAATCCTATATTATGTTTGCAAGCATAATCTATATCAAAATATATTTTTTAAGTTTTTCTTGGCCAGCAGGAAATACTTTTTCAGATTTTTTAACTAATCTTAGTAAAAACGAAATATCTACATTATTTAAATATAACTTAAGGCTATCATTATTAGAAGTGGATGTTTGTGAAGTGTTCATGTAAATTAATAAAAATCAAAGCATAGGCATGTAAAGATAAGCATATAAAAGCATGTAAATGACTTACAGTAATCAATGGAAATAATCAGGCTTTCCCTCCAGTATGTCTTTTATAATTGTTTTGCATGTACTTAATCAATCTTCTGAATCAGATGAATATTTAAAATATTTTGAAATCATTTGGGTCTACAACTGCTTCTGCAAAATGCTTTTTCAATTAAGGTTGCATTTCTCACTCTAAAAAACTAGCCGTGTTTTCACAGACGTTATCTCACAATATCCAGAGTCTTTGTTTTCACCTCTATCCAAACTCTTTTTAGAAACGAGTTCTTACTTGGAACGAAATCTTAAAAGATAACCTCACACACAAGGTGCTACAATTTTGTTAGAAATTTATCTTTTCTCCCTAAAACATTAATCAAAGACGGGTACTTTGGCCTGGCTAACATCCATTCAAAAATATTGTTTTGAAAATCTTTTAAAATTTCTACCTGTATTGCCGAGAAATCAAGAAAATTAACGAAATCCTTTTATGAAAGCTTTGTTGAATATAACAAACTTCATCTTTATATTCATAAACTGAAATAGTACATGCTTATACACTATATTTACATACATTTGGTACTTACCTTATGAAGTTTAGAACTCCATAAGTGATTACCTTATTACAAGCTTTGCTATCTTTAAGTTATCTAATAATATTTCTGAATACAAGTGGTGTAAACAGATTATAAAGAATTTAAGATGTATATTCTTCAAGAGATGTCCCTCTGGAATTCGATGCCCCTTTCAGGATACCTCATCCCTCTTTTTATAGAGGTCTTGAGTCCTTACTTAAGTGATAAGGAATCTTATCTGTGGCTTATCAAACCGCTAATACTTATTCATTCACGTGAAGTATTTTAAATTTTCTCCATTGTGATCCTTCCATTAACTGTTTATTCATCATGGATAAATTGTCAAGAATGTAGGCGGTGGTGAAAGGCGGTGTTGAAAGGCGGTGACTTATTTTTTGTGCTATTGAGAGGTAAATGTATATATATACACGTAGATTAAAATATAGTTCTCCCATTCCAGTTGTAAAACTTGCAATTTTATTCACCTAATATTCGTTTGGTCTTGCAGTCTCCCTCGCTTCGTCTTGCGGGCAGAAAATAACTTGTGATTTCCTTCACCATATATTGCTTTCCAGCGTGAGTATTTATTTTGTGTACAAGTTATTTTCCTTAATATTAACTTTTGCATGTTTAGTATATTTTTTTCAATACAATTATTTCCACATGTTTAAGATTTTATCAGTACCTAAGTAATAGTTAATTCTCATTTAGTTCATTCTGCCATAATGCGATCATTCACTTTACACCTTTGATTTGATAACTTCCCACCGGTTAATAAAAGCACTAGTTTAGCCCCATCTTCCTCCGTGAGGGTTGAATCTTCCGCAAAGACACATAATTTCAATCTCCTTGGTTACAACTGTGCTCATCTTTTTTATGGCTACTGATTTTCCACGAAAAACCCCATGATGAACATGCAACTTCATTTAGGATTGCTCATTCGTGTAATTTCCACAGCTTTTTTTTCCATCTATCATTTGAAGAGACTTCATTTGATCTGTTTTTCCTGTGATAGAAGAACTAAAAAAAAAATTCGCTTTCTCCGTGCGCGCACGGAAGTATTATTTCTCTCCGTGTTGTGCCCGCACGGAGAAACACCCTCCGTGCGCACACGAAGAGTAATCGGGACCTTCTCCCATGGGCGCGAACGGAGAGACACCCTCCGTGCGCGCACGGAGAGTGATGCTACTCTCCGTGCACGCACGGAGAGGTGAATGCCTCCTGACCCCCACGAGGGGCGCTGCCCCTCGACCCCCGCAACCTGACCGAGCAGGTCGATCTCCGTCGAGGGCCCTACCCCCATCCGAACCCCCGCCGACGCTTACCTTTTTCAATTCTACTATATTGCCTCTAAATAAATCACTCAACATTTTCATTCCGATAGCCACACAGCTTCATCTCGATACGCCCACACAGAATTTTTATTTTTTTACATTTACAATTTTACAAATATATATTTTCCTATTAATTAACAATCACTACACATTTGTCAACAATTTTTAAAGTACATAACATTCACAATAATAATAATAATAATAATAATAATAATAATAATAATAATAATAATAATAATAATAATAATAATAATAATAAAATCACTCAAACATCTACCTTTTCCCCCATTTCTACCCTACTGCCTTCAAATGTCTAATTTCTCCTATAGATTTACCTACAATTGTTGACTTCCAAACCCTATCCTTAAGGAACCCAAAAGGCAAAAATCAACAACTTCTTCTCCACGCTTTACCCTCGATATCAAATCCAAATTCCTTACCTCAATTCTCTACCGACTGTTAGTGCAAAAAATATCTTCATCGAGCTCACAAAAGGAATTGGAATTGAGTTTTAACTTACAATAACTAATCCATCTTTCTGTGTTCGAATTCCCACTGCAAATATAAGAAGACTGAGGATTTTCATATCTTTGTTGCATTGAAAAAATTAGTTTAAATCGAAAATAGGCCTTATATGTTGTAAGAGCTGATAGAAAACTTCAAGATAAATTACATTTGTGTGTGGAAGTTTTCAAATAAATATCATAAGGTATGTGTGTTCCTTCTCTTATCTTCTTCAAATCATACCAAATTTTGAACATGCAAGATCCCTTCATCTGTCAATCCTGTATTTTTCTAAATATATTGAATTAGTTATATAATTTTGTCTTTTTAATTATGTATTATTTTTTGGAATTCTTTGTGGCTGATGGAATAGAGATAGACATGTTTAATTTAAAGAGTTTGCTTTGTATTTGAAATATGGATGATGTTAATTTAACTGAGTACCATGGATTATTGTCATTCTATTTTCTAATCCTTCATTTTATTATGGTTGATGGGTATTTTTCTTTGATTCCAATTTTTTGTGTATTTGGGCTACTTAATTATTTCTGAGTATGAAAATAAGTTATTTCTTCGACTGTACTGGACAGTTTGCATTAGTTGAAAATATGTCAAATAAGTTAAATATATTTAATGGAGATTTTATTCCCACTTATTTTTCTTCACTTTTTCTTGGTTGCTCTTAGCCTCAACTATTTCGTATATTGTTGTCATGGATGTTCGGAATTCCGATGAAGTTATTGCTCCTTTAAACTTCGAAATAATGTCTTCTCGCCAACAAGAAACCAAAAGGCAACGAGAGCGACGACAACGACTTCGTACTGGACACACTGATCGTCGCAAAAGAATAGCATTTGGACATAATAATTCTGATGCCGGTCCTATGTCATCTGAACATAATAATTCCAATTCTGTGCGAATACAATCTCCTATGATGAATCATGATTTCCAAGATGTTGATGTTTCTACTTCAAGAAACCAAGATTCTCCTAATCTTTGCAGCTTTGAATTACAAAAAAGTTTTAATATATTCAACATACCAACTACTTCATATGTATTACCTACGTGCACTATTTGTAAACATTGTAGTGCAAGAAAATTTTACAGAGAAAGCAAAGGTTTTTGTTGCTCTGATGGACAAGTTCATCTTCCTATTCCTGATTCGCCCGCTGAATTGTACAACTTATTTACGTCCAAAGAATCCAAAAATATGGAATTCAAGAAGCTTGTAAGAGGGTATAATAATCATTTTGCTTTTACTTCATTTGGTGTTAAATACGACAAAAATCTTTTCAAATCATACAAAGGTATTTACACATTTCGAGTACAAGGGCAAATATACTATTATGTAAATAAACTTATCCCACAAGACAATACGCCTTCTTATATGCAGTTATATTTTTATGACACAGACAATTAACTCAAAAATCGTATCCAAATTTCAGAAAACTTTGTTCAAGATACTTTGATTTATTTACTTGAAATTTTGAAGGTAAATCCATATTGTAGATTTTTTCGATCTTTATCTAATATACCTAACTTGGAAGACCATGAAATACACATAAGATGCGATCCAGGACTTGATCAACGCGTCTTTAACACTCCTACGGTATCTCAAGTAGCTGCTATATGGGTGGAAGACGATACGAATGCCAATGTTCGTGTTCGTGATATTATTATACTTGGTCATTGTAATGATGTACATAGAGTCCATTATTATTACGATTGCTATGATCCTTTGCAGTATCCATTACTTTTTCCATACGGAGAATCTGGTTGGCATGAAGGGATTAGGAGATGTATGACGACCTTTGTTCAACCTACTTCTAAATTTGATGCTATACCTTCAACGGTAACTTCTGCGGCTGAATTTATTGAAAACGAAAATAAAGGTTCGTAAACAAATTTTTTTCCATATTTATCTCATTTGTATCATGTAACTGTTATAAATGAATGATCACTTTTTTGTAGTACTTAGTGGAACGAAGCACCGATCTCAGGTTTCTTGTCGAGAATATTATTCATACAAGCTGCAAATTCGACTTTACGGTAAGTCTGTTTTGCTTCATAGTGGTCGATTGTTTCAACAATATGTCGTGGATATGTATGTTAAGATTGAAACTGCAAGATTAGACTATTTTCGTAATAATCAAAAACAAATTCGAGCGGAACTTTACCAGGGTATTGTAGACAGTGTTCAAACTGGAGAGACGAGAGGTTGTAACATTGGAAGAAAATTTATTTTGCCACAGTCTTTTACATGTGGTCCTAGAGATATGTTAAGGAGATATATGGATGCAATGGCTATTGTGCAGCGTTATGGAAAGCTAGATATATTTTTGACTATTACATGTAATCCAAGCTGGTTAGAAATTAAGCAAGAACTAAAACACAATGATGAGATTCAAAATCGCCCAGATTTAATTGCACGTATATTTAGATCAAAATTAGAAGAGTTGAAAGATGATTTATACAAAAAAAAATATCTTAGGCTCTGTTGTTGCACATATATATGTTATTAAATTTCAAAAAAGAGGTCTTCCTCATGCACATTTTTTATTGATTTTCAAATCTGGACACAAAATTTGTTCTGCTATAGATGTTGATAGAATAGTTAGATGTGAAATTCCTGACCAAACCAGACATCCTCATCTTCATTCCGTTATTGTTAAACATAATATGCATGGTCCTTGTGAATATTTGAATCCCAAAAATGTATGTATGGAATCTGACAAAAAATGCAAAAATAAATTCCCTAAGGATTATTGTAATGTCACTACATTTGGTGACAACTCATACCCTTTGTATAAACGTAGCAATAATGGTATTTGTGTTAAAGTTAGGGGTCATATGTTGGACAACCGATGGGTCGTGCCGTACAATCCTTATTTAAGTGCAAAATTTGATTGCCACTTAAATGTCGAAGTATGCTCTTCTATTAAATCTGTAAAATATTTGTATAAATATGTGTACAAAGGACATGATCAAATTAATTTTTCAATTGCACCAACTGAAATAATGAAAGAAATTGATGAAATTTCTATTTATCAATCTGCTAGATGGATATCTCCACCTGAGGCAATGTGGAGGATTTTATCGTTTAATTTAGCAGAAATTCATCCAATTGTTTACTCTTTACAACTTCATTTTCTAAATCATCAACAAGTGCGATATAATGACGACGATGATTTAACTACTATTATTGAGAATGAAGATACAAGACGAACAATGTTAACAGAATTTTTTAGAGTGAATGAAACAGATGAATTTGCTCGTACATTATTATACCGAGATTTTCCAGCACATTTCGTTTGGAATTCATCTAAGAAAATTTGGACTCCCAGAAAGAAACAAATTGTCATAGGCCGAATTGTTTCAGCAAATCCTTCTGAAGGCGAACGATATTTCCTACGGGTACTTGATAAGTGTATTTTATACACTTATTTAGGCTCCAAAATAATGACATTTTGTCGTTCTTCTAATGAGATTATAGCCTAATTTATGATATAATATGTTATAAGGTGAAACTCGATGGAAGATGAAGAATTGGAGAAAAGAATACAAAATTGGCGAAAAAGAGACAAGATCCAAAGTTTTGGGACTAAAGTACAAATACTCAAAAGTTGTGTCGGAGCTCACGATGAAGATTCGAGAATGCTAGAGGTCAAATAGATGCAACTAAAGATCAAAAGGAGTGAAAACAAATCAATTTTCAACCGCACAAGGATGTCTAAAGTTTTAGTTGGAGATTGAGACCCATTTTTGGCCTAGTAAACGTTCGAATTGAAGAAGAGCTATTTCTATTAAAGTTGTAGCCCTTCGAGTTATCTTTCTAACGAATCTTGAATCACCTCAATCGGACATCAGAAGAAAAAGTTATGACAAAAATATTGAAGCAGATGCAAAGTGGACAGAAACTCGGCGCTCAAGCGCTATAAACTCAGCGCTCAAGCGCTGCACCAGCTAGAAAAATGAATTTTTAACAGATTTTCAGCGCTCGAGCGCTGTCCCGTAGCGCTCAAGCGCCGCCGCCGCCACAAATTTTAGGTTTTTATTGTTTGGGCCGCGAAAACTCCACAAAAAGACTCCAACTTGGCCAAGAACCTATATGAAAGTATAAATAGACCTAGGGACACATTGAAAAGGAGGTTCCCACACATTGAAAAGAGGGTTCCATATTTTGTAACATTAAGAGAAAAACACAAGATCGAAGAGGAAGGATTCGAGTTCAAAGCAAGGATTGGAAGTGGAAGAAGATCTTGGTGCAAGAGCTGATTCTTTTCCATCTTTTTATCATTTAAATCCGGTGATGTATTTGAATTTAGTTATTTATTTCATTGTTTTGATTATGAGTAGCTAAATTCATTATTAGGGCAAATAATGTAATCTATTGAGACCCTTAGTTCTTTAATCCATGAATTCTGAGTTTTATTCTTCCATGTGTTGATTTTATTATGATTGCAATGCATTGAATTACTTGATCAATAATTTGATGATCCATTGAGTTTCTTACGAATCAAGAGGTAAGTTTTAGACTTAGAACGTGTAATAAAATCCGGTAACGAAGTATAACGTGTAGAGATACATATACCTAGTACTACGGTCATTATATGAATTTCTAGTGCTATAACTCGTTTAACTAGGGGTAATTTGCATAGAGATATGGAATTAAATTAGTTAAATAGGCTCAATGAGAACTCGAGAGGGGTAAATTGAATACCGTAGGAGAATTCGACCGAACACTACATTAGGCTAGAATCTTGAATTGGGAATTAAGGTGATCATTAGATGAATTTGTTTTGCCCTAATACATCTTACATACATGAATCTTTGATCCATTTGTGTTTGTTATTTCAGCATAATTTTCATTAGTTTTATGCATTTAATTCATTTAAGAAAACCAATCTTCCCAACTATCACAATTCCTTATTTGATTTACTTCCATCAAATAGAAGTTAGAAAAGTAGATTAAGACTAAAGTATAGTCCTCGTGGGAACGATAATCCGGACTCCTAGGTCCACTATATTACTTGTTACGATATCGTACACTTGCGATATAAAAATACGCAACAAGTTTTTGGCGCCGTTGCCGGGGACTATTTACTTTTAGTTTTAATTTATTCTTTTTAACTGTTACTTGATTTGTTTATTTTCTTTTATTTATTTATTTATTTTTCTTTTTCTATTTTAGTTTGTTTTGTTTTTCTTCTTTCTTTTTCAGGATAAAAGATGGCCAATGTTGATTTTGACAATATGCTCGTATGTGACTTCATCATAAGGCAACAACAATTGGCAGCTCAAGGAATTGCTGAGGGAGATATGCTTGTGGGAGATATCTTTATTGGACGGAATATACAAGAACTAAAAGCAGAATATGTAATTGATGAAACTGTCCTGAGAAGCTTGCCTGTTGCATTTTTTCTCTCGTGGGAATTTGATATGAATGATTTGCCTGTGGAATTATTTCTTCTAGAAATTACTAATGATCATCATTTAGGAGAATCAAATCCACCGAACTATCAACAAATACAACAAGAGGAGGAGACTTCCAATGAAGATGTCATTGTCTTTGTGCCAGAAGTTTTGGACATGGATGTTGAACTTGAGAAAACTTCAATCAAAGAAGAGGAGCATGAGAAAATCAAGAAATTAATCACAACGGGCGAAAAAGAATGTGCAACATTCGAAGAAAAGGAATTCCTCGACTTCATCGTTTGCTCAAAAGTGGATTTTGTAATTAAACATTATGAAGAGATTGAGGTATACATTGTTGATTTCGAACTAGGTGATGAGGAAAAGTCATACTACATGGAGAAGAGCAATGCTAAAATTTGGAGGAAAAATGCAACATGGAACAAAGTCAAATTAAACAAGCTAAACAGAGCATCCAAAGCCACATTCAAAGTGCCATGAAACACTTGTGCAAAGAGTCAAGCTAATGACTTTAAAGAAGCGCTTCTTGGGAGACAACCCAAGCATTTTTCCCTTTCATTTATTTTGTTTTCGAGTTTTAGGATAATTTAGTTTATTTTTAAGTTATTTGTGATTCATCATCTATACCTCGTTTTCCCTTAGGTCTTTTATATGTTCATTGGTTTATTAGATGTTAGAGCTAAGTAACGCTTGTTCCAGTTTTTTTTATCTTAATATTTTATTTTTCAGGAACATGACGCGGAACATGTAAACCATACCAAGGAGCCAACGGGAGCAATAGGAAAGCTAGTCATTGAATTACACGTCATATCAGGGAGCCTTTTCTTTACTTTCTTTCCCACCCCTTTATATGCGGATTTAGGATTAAAAGACATTGAGGACAATGTCTAATTTAAGTTTGGGGGTGGAAAACACGAGTTTTTATTTTTTGTGTGTTTTGTGTGCTTTATTGTTTTAGTTAAAAATAAAAAAATAAAAAAAAAATCTTTTTGTGTGCTTGTGTGAGTTAGTTGGTCTGACTGGCAATGATGAATATATTGAATCATGTATTGATCTATGAATGGTGAATAAGTTGCATACTTAGATTAATTTTTGCTTTTCCATGTACGATTTGATATATATTAAGCATGTGAATTAAGTTGAGCATTGTGCAGGAATGAGTTGATTTCATAATTGGATAGGTTGAAATAGTGGACCATAGATACTAAATCCAAAACCATTAAATTTTACATTCTTAGACCATATTTAGAATAGTTTGGGGGGATTTCACTGTTGTAGGAAGATGTTGAGATAAATAGGGATTCCATGTGTGAAATTAAAAATCTTGTGTGGATTGTCTAAGGTCGATAGGATGCAATTGGGTGAAATTCTCAAGTTAGAGGTCGTTTTATTTGAATTGGTGTTAAATGAGAGACATTGCACTAATCAAGGCATAAAAAAATATTTTATTAGGAAATTTCTCTTCGTAGCCTTTATGATTCGAGCAATTAAGCCTGCAAGGGTCTTTAAAACCTGGTGCCCTATGGTCATCTGACTTGGGAGTCATCGGCTGAAAACTTGTTACATGGATCATTTAGAAAGTTTAAGGGAGAGAATGCTTCTAATAAAGAAAAAATATATAAAAAATTGGAAAAAATCAGAAAAAGCACGTACATGAAACAGAATACGCACCAAATGCCTTGGTTATGTCTCAAACACTTGTTTAAGAAAATTTGACTTATGATAAGAGATTGTTAGCCTAGTTAAGTCCTAGAGATTGAAGCAATCAAATTTAATGGAGAATCCTTGTTTATTGAAATGTTGAACTGCGATTGGTGAAATTTTGTCAAACTAGAGAGGTGAGGATAGTCGAAAATTCAACCTTAGTTCACACAGTGAAAAAGAGCGAAAATAATAAGTTTGGGGGTGTGTGAATCTTACGAGTGATGAAAGAACATATTTGACCATTGAGGATCGGGAATCGAAACAACTTATGAATTCATAATGCTATACTTAATTCTTCACACACACGTCGATTTTACATTGGAAAAGTAGATTTTAATTTTTGTATTGTGATTTTGAAGCTGTGCATAAACTTGATATTATGATTTTAATCTTGAGATAAAAAGCCAAGTTAACTAGCTAAATCTTGTTGCTTTACTTGATTGACTGGCCACCAATTAGGTAATTAACATTGCATGTTTGTGTGTTTGTTAAGTTAGATTATGATTTTGTTTGAGGACAAACAAATGCTTAAGTTTGGGGGTATTTGATAAGTGTATTTTATACACTTATTTAGGCTCCAAAATAATGACATTTTGTCGTTCTTCTAATGAGATTATAGCCTAATTTATGATATAATATGTTATAAGGTGAAACTCGATGGAAGATGAAGAATTGGAGAAAAGAATACAAAATTGGCGAAAAAGAGGCAAGATCCAAAGTTTTGGGACTAAAGTACAAATACTCAAAAGTTGTGTCGGAGCTCACGATGAAGATTCGAGAATGCTAGAGGTCAAATAGATGCAACTAAAGATCAAAAGGAGTGAAAACAAATCAATTTTCAACCGCACAAGGATGTCCAAAGTTTTAGTTGGAGATTGAGACCCATTTTTGGCCTAGTAAACGTTCGAATTGAAGAAGAGCTATTTCTATTAAAGTTGTAGCCCTTCGAGTTATCTTTCTAACGAATCTTGAATCACCTCAATCGGACATCAGAAGAAAAAGTTATGACAAAAATATTGAAGCAGATGCAAAGTGGACAGAAACTCGGCGCTCAAGCGCTATAAACTCAGCGCTCAAGCGCTGCACCAGCTAGAAAAATGAATTTTTAACAGATTTTCAGCGCTCGAGCGCTGTCCCGTAGCGCTCAAGCGCCGCCGCCGCCACAGATTTTAGGTTTTTATTGTTTGGGCCGCGAAAACTCCACAAAAAGACTCCAACTTGGCCAAGAACCTATATGAAAGTATAAATAGACCTAGGGACACATTGAAAAGGGGGTTCCCACACATTGAAAAGAGAGTTCCATATTTTGTAACATTAAGAGAAAAACACAAGATCGAAGAGGAAGGATTCGAGTTCAAAGCAAGGATTGGAAGTGGAAGAAGATCTTGGTGCAAGAGCTGATTCTTTTCCATCTTTTTATCATTTAAATCCGGTGATGTATTTGAATTTAGTTATTTATTTCATTGTTTTGATTATGAGTAGCTAAATTCATTATTAGGGCAAATAATGTAATCTATTGAGACCCTTAGTTCTTTAATCCATGAATTCTGAGTTTTATTCTTCCATGTGTTGATTTTATTATGATTGCAATGCATTGAATTACCTGATCAATAATTTGATGATCTATTGAGTTTCTTACGAATCGAGAGGTGAGTTTGAGACTTAGAACGTGTAATAAAATCCGGTAACGAGGTATAACGTGTAGAGATACCTATACTAAGTGTTGCGGTCGTTATATGAATTCCTAGTGCCATAACTCGTTTAACTAAGGGTAATTCGCATAGAGATATGGAATTGAATTAGTTAAATAGGCTCAATGAGAACTCGAGAGGGGTAAATTGAATACCGTAGGAGAATTCGACCGAACACTACATTAGGCTAGAATCTTGAATTGGGAATTAAGGTGATCATTAGATGAATTTGTTTTGCCCTAATACATCTTACATACATGAATCTTTGATCCATTTGTGTTTGTTATTTCAGCATAATTTTCATTAGTTTTATGCATTTAATTCATTTAAGAAAACCAATCTTCCCAACTATCACAATTCCTTATTTGATTTACTTCCATCAAATAGAAGTTAGAAAAGTAGATTAAGACTAAAGTATAGTCCTCGTGGGAACGATAATCCGGACTCCTAGGTCCACTATATTACTTGTTCGATATCGTACACTTGCGATATAAAAATACGCAACAGTACTTCTCAATCATATTCAAGGTCCAACGTCATTTCATCATTTACGAACTTTAAATGGAGTAACTGTAAGTACATATCGAGAAGCAACACTTTTACATGGCTTGTTAAGCGGAGATAATCATTGTGAAGAATGTCTATCTGAAACTATTGTTTATAACATGCCTACATCTTTAAGACGTATGTTTGCTACACTTCTTATACTCTGCAACCCTGATCATCCAAAACTACTATGGAATAAATTTAAGAGTTATATGACAGACGATTACGTGCATGAAAATAAACCTCCAAATGTTGCTGAATTACATGCATTGGAAGACATACATTCTATTCTAGAATCATTGGGTAAACATATAAATCATTATGAAATAGTGTCATTCAATATTAATATAGATGAAAATGAGAGGTTGACAAGAATGATTGCAGAAGAGACGACAAATTTAGATATTGAAGGGGGTTACGCTTATGCAGCAAGCTTAAATGATGGACAAAAAATTGCGTATGATACTATCATGGAAAAAGTAAATTGCAATTCAAGTGCAGTTTATTTCATTGATGGTCCAGGAGGAACATGTAAAACTTTTCTATATAAAGCACTCCTAGCTGGTGTGAGGTCACAAAATTTAATTGCTTTGGCTACTGCATCGTCTGGAGTATCTGCATCTCTTTTACCTGGAGGACGAACAGGTCATTCAAGATTTAAAATTCCGTTGGAAACAGTTGGTCAAGTAACATGTTCTGTAAGTAAACAATCTACTTTAGGAACTTTGTTGAAAATGTCGAAGTTAATACTCTGGGATGAAACACTTATGGTAAATCGTTGTGCCATTGAAGCTATTGATAAAATGCTTAAAGATATTACTGATTGTAATTTGCCTTTCGGTGGAAAAGTCGTAGTTTTAGGAGGAGATTTTCGACAAGTTTTACCAATAGTACCAAGGGGGAAAAAAGATGACATTATGAAGGCTAGCTTAATGTTCTCTGACCTATGGCCTTTATATTCACACATATCATTGATTGAGAACATGAGAGCAAAATTGGATCCAGCATTTTGTGATTGCTTATTTAGAATTGGGAATGGAATAGAGCAAGAACATAGTTGTCATTGCATTAAACTTCCTAAGGACATAATTGTACCATTTGAAGATGAGATTACATCCCTCAAGAATTTAATAACTCATGTATTCCCGAACATAGAAACGTGTTTTGATAATTTACATACAATGGCAAATCGAGTCATTCTGACGCCTCGAAATGAATGTGTTGATCATATTAACAGAATTTTACTTGATGAAATTCCTGGTCAAATGTACACGTATTATAGCTTTGATGAGTCAGTTGACAAAACATAACAAAGTTTACAGGAAGATTTCTTGAATACTTTGACCCCAAATAGAATACCACCACATGAATTGAAGCTTAAGATTAACTGTCATGTAATGTTATTGTGGAATATTAATCCAGCTGAGGGCTTATATAATGGGACACGTCTTACTTGTAGAAAATTTGATAAAAATGTCATTCTTGCTGAAATTACATTTGGTGAATATTGTAGAAAACATGTTTTCTTACCAAGAATCCCTTTTATACCTCTGAAAAGTGATCAATCTTCAATTCCATTTAAGCGAACTCAATTTCCAATCAGACCATGTTTTGCAATGACAATAAACAAAGCACAAGGTCAAACACTTGAATTTGTTGGTTTGTATCTACCCGAACCAGTTTTCTGTCATGGTCAACTTTATGTAGCATTGTCAAAAGCTAAAACAAGCAAATGTTTAAAAGTTTTACTCAAACCATCAAACACTCAAACTATGCACTCTACATGTACTAAAAATGTTGTCTACAAAGAAGTTCTTTCATTCATACATACTTAGAACTATAAATGTTTTGTACATATTTTTTTCACACCTCTTATCTACTATTTTGAAACATAAATATTGTACAAATTTTTAAGCAGATGGCTTATGGAAAATCAGGTTGTGAAAAATGGGATATGAAAAGTAAACAAGACTTTCTCTGTGTCTTGGGAGTTTTCCAAAAGATGCATGAGATGTAAATAAAGCTAACTGTTATAATCTTTTCAGCACTTCTGAATGCTTGCAGGTACAATAGTTTAACCACTCCTCTATCTCTTAACTAGTGCACTTATTATAATTATATTATATTCTACATTAATCGTTATTGTTATGTTCATAATTTTCCTTTGTAGTAAAACTGTTTTAAACAATTGTTATAAGTCTTAGAAAGATTCTTGATTTTACTCTTACCGTCCGTCCATTCTCTTAAATTCCAACCCTTTTGAAAAGCAGTTACATTTTTCAAAAAAAAATTCTTGAGTTATATTGTTCAATGAGCCATTTTTTGTTTTCACCCTCATTTCAGTTCTATCTCTCGAGCGTAAAAAGGAGACCCAATGGTTCGACATTAGTCATGAATGGATTCCTAAAACCTAATTGTTCAGGTTGGCTTTTTATGATATTTATACCTACGATCACTCTAAATCAAGATTAGGGTTTTTAGATACGAGTAAATTAAACGGTTGATGTCATTCTCTGAGATAATGGAAATTCACAAGTTAAGGTAGGTTGCTGAATTTTGTCGTCAATTTTTAGTTGAGAAGTTTGTTGCTTAGCTAAACAAGAAAAAGTATATGGAAATCTTTGAAAAAATTCGTTATTTTTTAATGCTTTTAAGCATACTAAAATTCCTTTTATGCTGGTTTCAATGTGTTTAATGAACGTATAAAATGTTTGGAGTTTTAAATACTGAGTATCCTGATCTGAATCCATTGCAGAATTAGATGAAATTGTGCTTCTTGTTAATGTTGGTGCCAAGGACTCCATTGAACCAGATTCCAGTATAAGCTTTCTGGGTGACAAATTCTTTGAAGGGAGAGATACATTTCAAACTGAGGAGTTAATCAGTAGTGTTGGTGCCTATCCATTCATATATCAATCAGCAAGATTGGGAGATTTCATTTACCACATTGATGGTCTTCCCCCTGGAGATTACTTTTTTTGATCTTCATTTTGTTGAATTAATAAATATATAGGGGCCTAAAGGAAGATGAAATGGCAAGTTGGCTGATTATTACTTCAATTACTTTATTATTTGTAATCCTAAAGTATTCGTGACTATAGCTTATAAATTGGGGTTATCTTCAATGCAGATTTTATCTGATTTTGATATCTTCTCAATCGTTCGTTCCAATAAACCTTTGCAATTAGTTAATGCTAGAATTACCTATAAAAAAAATTTAGTTGATGCTAGAACCTCTATTAAGGATGATGGGCTGCTTGTGTTACGCTTTGAAGGGATACTTAGAAGCCCTGTAGTCAGTGGTAATAGAATCTCAATTGCCTTGTGATGGTGCGGCTGATGGTAGAGAGTCAAATTCGTGTTCCGTGATCGTCTGAGTTGAATATATTGTTGAATATCTTTATCGCTTCTCCATATGATATTGTAACATGAATACTGAAAGTAGCTTAAAGCAAACAGATAAAATAAAAAGGAAACAAATGGGGAAATGTAAACAGGATAACCACGAACTAAAAATATCACATTCTAAACAAGGAAACAAGGGCACAAATAACAACATCTGAAGGGCATATAGAAATGATAATAATAGATTTTATATATGCCTTCAATTACAGAAAAACAGGTTTGGGAATATATTTTGGTTAAATAAAAAAGATAAAGAGATAAATTATATTTGTGTGTGGAACATCCTAAGGTGTGTGTATTCATTCACTTATTTTCTTTAAATAATACCAATTTTTTAACAGGGACGGTCCCTTATATTTTTTCTAAATAATATTAGGTTAGTTATATACCTGCCATGGTTCTTTGTTTTTCTTTTTTCTATTATAAAGATTTCATAATTTAGTTTTTAAAAATTGTGGCTCAATTAAACTCATTTCTTAATTTCATCTATTATATATACGCTAACCTAACCTCCAAAAATATGAATGCATGGGCCAAAACTAGTATTTATATAAGCTTGATTGGCTTGATAATCAAGGCAACAGAGGGCTATGGCTCATTTATTTATTTATTTATATGTTTATATTTATAAGTTTGCTTGGCTTGATAATCAAGGCAATGGCAGGTTGTGGCTCATTTATTTATATATTTATATTTATATTATACTCTTGTTTAATCCCCATCATCTTAAAATTCATTTTTTCTTAAATTCATTTTCAACTACACGTTCTTAAAATTAAATATTTTTCACGTAACATAAATCTTTTCCCTATTTTTTAATCACACATTCTTAAAAAAATCATCCTTACAAAATGCATTAAAAAAAAGGGTGGGGGGGGGGGGGGGGGGCTTAAAAAGACGCTAAAAGTGTGCTTGGCTTGATAATAAAGGCAAAGGCGCGTTGTGGCTCATTTATTTATATTTTAAGTTTGCTTTCTTGATAATCAAGGCAATGGAGGGTGTGGCTCACTATTACAGAATTGGTCCCATAGAAAAGTAAAGTCCAATTTCACATTAGACCATTAGTAATTGGAAGATATGGACATAAACCACGAGGTGCTTGATGACTTTAGTATTTTTATTTTTTTTAGAATTTTAATTTTAGCACCTTTGCTTGGAGAAAATATTACCGTGAACATTATTCTAGCCTGTGGATGGAACAAGAATTGGATTTTAAGGGTGGTTAAATATTAACCCAAAACTTAGTCTGAAGCAAAATAAAATTTCGATCTTGCTATGGTAACATAATGGTTGATTTAAGGGATGATATAATTTGATAAAAAGATATAAATGTTCTTCCTCTATTCTTTAGTCAAGTCAATGTTTTCTATTCCTAATATAGAATAAGTTTTGGTTTATTTCTCCTATAAAATGGAAAAGTCAATTATGCTCGTATTTATCTATATATCTTTTATCAAAACAATCGTTTAATGTTTTAATTTTTTTTCTAATTTATTAATTCTGACTATATTTTCTTTAATAGGCACAAGTATATCTCTATTATTTTTCAGAAATTAATCAAGTACGGTATAAAATGATTTAATTTTTTCTCTTTTTCTTTCACAGTTAATTTCTAATTTTTTAATACAATTAACTAAAACGTAATAAATAGCAGGAGTGCAAATATTAATACAAGTAACTGACATAAATAAGAAAAATCTTACTATATTGAAGCAGAAGGTAAATGCAGAATAATAATAACGAGATTTCCATTGAGCTTGCTTATATATGTTAGTATACTCAAATATAAGTGATCGGTGTTGTTTGAGTTTAAGAAAGTGGGTTATGGTCCAACACGATTTCCGCACACCTATTGATTTTCTATATGACTCTTTTGCATATCTCACAATGGATCGCACGAAATCACAGTTTTCCTTTCAACTCCTAATTAAAGCATCACATTGAATGGTAATAGAGTTCTCATGGCTTTTTCTAACAACGCCTACACACGCAACATGGCAACAAAATACTTGCACTAACTCTCAAAGTTTTCACCGTTGGAGTATAAGTAAGATAAGAGGTTTTGAAAATATAATAAGGATAAAAATACAATGTCTTCAAACAACTTTGATTTCAAAAACACATCACACTAATATCTCTTACATAAGAGTATACATACATACTTTGGCTACAGTCTTGGTACTTTCTCTAAAGAGATTAGAACTCCATACATATTACCTTATTACAAGTTTCAAACGAAAGAGAGAAATTGAAATGGCTATAAGATTTGAAAACGAGAGAGAGAAATAAGTTTTTGCTCAAGGATGAGATGCCTTCTTCTGAGAATTAGTCTTCCATTTATAGACTCAAAAAGTTCTCCAGCTATCCTTCATTATTGTTGTGTTACTGTGTAAGATAATGGGAATCTTACTGTGGTCTAAAGTTCTTTGTCTTAATATGAAAAATTATTGAGGTGAAACCCCACAGTTTTTTTTTTATCAAAGTGATTCCGATAAAGCAGTGATAAATGGAGTCCTCTATTTTTCCATATGAGACTCAAACCACTCATCCGAAAATTCCTCTAGATCTAGTGAAATTGGTGAGCCATTTTCTTTATTTCTACAGCACTCGCACTTATGATTTAGATAACGCCAAAATTGTTTACATAGCTTATTTTTTGTCTTCTGTGTTCCACTAGCGTCTCCTCCAAAAATATGATCACAACATATATCAAGATAGTGCCAATCTTCTTGTTTAGTGGGTGACATAGCTTTGCTGTAAATCAGGTAGTCTTGTGACTCATACACCCATATATGACTGGTACTAGCTCCTGTATTAACAAGGGCTATAATTTCTTCGTAGTTATTCTGATTATTGATATATTCTATTAGAATAAGGAAATTATCCATTTCACATTTTCTTAGGTCAATATCAATGCTATTTTTAGGCATTATTGGGTAGTTTCTACTTGTAGATGTTCTACTAGAGATTGAGAGTTCTCTAGTACTAATACTTCTTTCTATTCTTCTACTAGGCGTTCTGGCTATAAGTTGTCCAGATGTATTCAAGGTAACTAATTCTTGATTTCCTACATTACTATCTATTCTTCTATATTGCTGATGAAAATCAAGCAATATATCTTGTGGTAACGAAATGTTATTATTACGTAACATTTTTAGTGGTGTAAATTGTACTAGATCTCTAAAATCTTCATGTATTTGTATAAAATCTCCTGAGACTTTATTGATTTCCTTTTGGTGTGTAGTAGTTAAATGCATATAAAGTTTTACAATGTAAAGTTACAGCTTTACTTCTTGGTGGCATAATTAATCTATCAATTCTATAATATAAATTTAATCTCCTACTTAAATTTTCATCTAATAAGGACATGACAAATCCAGGTCTTATAGTAAATATAATTTTCTTATATACTAGATTTCCAGAGACAACTCCTAATAGAGCGTCCATAGGATCATGAAGTATTCTGTTATCCATTAAATACATTTGTATAGGAATATTCATTCCTTCTCTAAAGTATCATTTGATTATTATTTGGATTCTTCCAATCACTATGTTCTTTAATCTTTCCCTAGTAGATCTATTTATTTTTGCTAATTCTATATTAACACATTCTTTAGTTATTAGGTGTATAGTAGTGTTGCCTTTAACATTTTCGATGTTAATAGGTATTTCATCATATTTAGCAATACATATTGTTTTATTAAACAAAGATAATATTGGTCTTACAAAAACATCTCTATCTTTTAAAGATATTTGTTTTCTTTTATAACTCCATATCTTTCTTTATCAAGCACAACTATTTGTGAAGTTCCTTCTTCATTATCTAAGTTGGTCTCAATAGTATTTATAATCTCTTGATTCATATAAATTTGTTCAAATTCTGGTTCTTTAATTTCTTCTATATCTAGCTCATATATCGAGTCTGTTTCAGATAATTCGTCTAAGTCTTAAATTATCTCATAGTCTGAGTCGGATTCTATTTCTTCCATTATCCTAATGGCTTTAACATTTTCTCTTTTATTCTTATTAGGACAATTGGGAGATATGTGTCTTATTTCATTACATGTAAAACATTTACATTTTTTATAAAATTCTTCTTTAGATTTTTTCTGAGGTTTCTTATGTTGGTTATTTTCCCTTTTCCAAAGTTTTTTCTTCTTAAAATATTTCTTGTGGCTCTTAAATTATTTGTTTCTCTTCCAAGGTTTAAGATACTTCTTAAATTTCGTCTTATAATATGGTTTCTTAAGCGGTTGATGACAACCAAATTGCGGTACTGCTGCTATTTCTCCATAACAACATAACCTTGTTTTCTTACCATATTTTCTAAATAGGTGTTGGTACATAGATTTTTTACACCATTCATATATTTTTCTCTTGGCGAATGAAGTTCTCATTCCTAAAATATCAGCCTTGTGGTTAGGATCTTCTCATTCTATTTTATTCCAATAATTTTGGTAATCTTCAAATAATTTTTGACCACATGGCCAAGGTAGTTTAAGAAATATCTATTTAATAATTTTACATTCTCTTCTGATAGATTCCATTCTTTTATGGATTTAGATGTTTTGATATATATCTTTTCGAATTTCTTAGTATATTCATTTAATTCACACATATCACATATTTTTAATATTTCCATTTCTCTTTCTGCTTGTAAGGCTTTTTTAGTGATCATGTCTATTTTGGTTTCTGATATAACTTCTCCTAAGAGTAAGTGTCTAAAGAAATTTTCCATTCGTTTTAAAATTTCCTTAAAGTTTTCATTATCTAAACTGTCATTACTATCAATAGTAGTAGTATATTTTTCTCCATATTTAATTTTATTTTTAGTTTCTTCAGAAGTTCTCCTCCAGATATCTGAAGTAATTCTTCTAAATGTGTGGATTAAAAAGTTATAGCTTGAGTTGTATTCCATTTATGAAAAACAACAGCCAAATCAGTAGCATTTGCTCACGAGTCAATAATTTCACTTTTATTATTGCTATCATCAACATCTAGTAATATTCCTATTGTAGGAATTGGTTCAGTAAATAATTTAACTGGATTATTATCC
Source organism: Fraxinus excelsior (assembly GCA_019097785.1). Classification (NCBI taxonomy): domain Eukaryota; kingdom Viridiplantae; phylum Streptophyta; class Magnoliopsida; order Lamiales; family Oleaceae; genus Fraxinus; species Fraxinus excelsior. The sequence goes on from CM032623.1 coordinate 23,611,288, forward strand.
CTAAGATGTATATGCTTAGTTGACATAATCTTGGGTCCTTTTCTAAAAGTGTAACATTTTCGTTCTTCAGTTATTCTATGTTCTTTTATCCATTCTAGATTCCAGTCTTCAGATTCGACTTGTGTCCAATCTGTAGTAATATTAGTTCTACTTGTCTCTCTGACTAACGGTTGAGTTTCAACTTGTTGGGTGGAGTATTAATTTCAGTTGTTTCCTCTTTGGATGGAGGATCATTCATATAAATATTTTCAGTTTGAATAGCTAATTGTTCTAAACTTTGTTTGTAGACTTCTAATTCTTCTCCAGTGGCTTCAAAGAATTTCGTTTCTAATTCTTCTATAACATATGCCGATAAATGTGGTTCAATTGACATACAAAAATCTCTTTTTAGTTTTGATTCTTTTAATTTTGATTCAATTTGTTTATATAAGATTTTTGGTCCTATTTTAATATTGTCATTAACAATTTCTAAATTGGATTCGATATTTATTATATGGGTTAAAACATTTTGATTTATAATATCCATTTTTTCTAAAGGTTGAGCATAATTATCATATTGTTCTAAAACTTGATTTATTATAACGTTTTCTTCTTTATTTTCGGAAAATTCATCTATTAAAATTTGTAATCCTTTATTTTTTATTTCTGCTAATTGTTGAGAACTATTTATTTGTTGTATTTCTTCACTTAGAGTTCTATATTTAGTACTTAAATTTGTCGCTAATTCTTGCAATTTAAGTCGATTAGTATTAGTTAAAATATTAATATTTTGTAATTCTTCTAAAATCATTTTATCTTTTCTATTCATTTTAAAATATATTATTTAAGTTCTAAAAATTTTCTTCAGTTTCGTTACTAGGCTCTGATACCAATTATAAGGGTAACAAGGTGGAAAATAATTAAAATATAGAGTTAAGGGTATAATAGGTAATTTACTCAGAAAAGGACAAAATTAGGTCACAGTGGTGGTCATTTAGGGTGACAAAGTAGTATTATCCATAAAATTTAGTCGGTAAGAAAGAACAACAATATTTGTTATGCCTGGCAACTAATGCTCAAAGTCAAAGTGTCACGTAGCAATTCACGTGGACAGAGAATCATTAGAAAAGTCAACAAGACTCAAGTGGTTAACATGCAAAGAAATTAAGCAAACTATTGAACTTGTATCGAGACACCGCCTCAATCAATGAAGCACTAGGGCTGGAGCTTTCCACTCTGAGGATCATCATCCAAAAGTCATAAGATGACGCCGTCTCTTACACTTTATTTGAATATCTTTTAAAAGTGATTGATATAACACTTGTAATAGAGGATGTTGGGGTGTCAGCCTATTATATAGGGTTGCTGACCCCTTGTCAATGAATTAATTGTATGAATAGATAATGAAGTGAAGCTTCAACTAAGGAGAAGATGCCAGGTGGTTCTGACTTAACGGACACCAAGTCGGCCAAAACAGTATAAATAGATCATCTTTGTAATTTAAAAGGGGTTGGGAAAAATTGGAATTGGGATGCTTATTCTCATATCTTGAACTCTCGAGTACGGAATGAGCAAGAAATATTTACAAATACTCTTACAAGCATTCTCATCTTCATTTTCATCTTGCATTATACACATTTGGTAGAGAAATAGCTTAATAGACAATCTCATAATTTACATAGTCGATTGTTTTCTATCTTTCTACATATTCTAGCGAGATTGGTGATCATTGTTAGTGTGATCATCTTTGTTTCACCCATCAGAGTTCAAACATCTTTCTCAGTTGCCGTAAAGCACCTCTCGCATTCACCGTTTCTTCGGTAGAAACGCGTCGAAATTTGCTTGACGTGGCGAGAGTGAACCCAACATTTGTTGGCTCATTTTTCGGGATCAACAATATTTATATTTATTTGTCAATATCTTTTATAAAAAACATATAAATATTTAAAAAAGAATAAAATTTTATAAGTGACCCCGCGATAGCTTCGCAAAGCTCAGTTAGTTTCTCGATAACATTACTAACTACGTATCCATCCACAATCTCCACCGAATGAGTATCGATAATTATCAATAGTATCTATATCGTAATTTTGCATGAATTACCAACATATATATATATATATTAATTAGAATCACCAACATTCACACCGTTGACGATTTTCGACATCAATGGAAACATTATCGTCAGTAATCACCGAAAAAGTATTTTGATGATCATCAATGATCATCAATAATTCTGTCTAAATCGTCAGATGATATATATTTTCATCGAGTCATGCTATACTACTAGAAGGATTTTGCCAGAAGTTTACCAGATACTCACAAGGAGGTTTTAATAATATAATATTTTTTCTTTTAAAATACTATTTTGCCCTTAATGAAATAAATTGCAAGATATATCATATATCTTTTAGTTGTTAGGTCTTTCAGGATTATCTCCTTCTATCCTTCTATTTGGATCGTAAGTCCTTAGAACTAAACCTGAGAATCTTAATTCAGTATTTTCTTGTAACCAAATCAAGTATTGTTGTTGCTCGAATTGGTGATAATTTATAGTTCTTATTTTGTCCCACTTTTCTTGATTTTCTTCTCTTCTGAGTTCTTCAAGGAGTATTCTAATTTCTCTAGATCTTAATTTACTAGTATTATCTTGAATCCTTCTAATTCTTTCGAATTCTTCTCTTTCTTCGTGGTTCATAAATCTAATCAGGATTATATAATATTTTCTTAAACTTTTCAATTTGTCCTAGATATTCTCTATATTTTGTTAATTTTTCAAAGGTTTTTGGTTGATCTTGTTTAGTTATATATCCAATTACAATTCCTTCTAAAACTTCTTCTTCTATATCTTTATATTCAATTATGATATCTTCTACCTTCTTAATTTCTCTACTAATTCCTACAGGATCAAATCATATATTATGTTTACAAGCATAATCTATATCAAAATATATTTTTTCAAGTTTTTCTTGGCCAGCAGGAAATACTTTTTCAGATTTTTTAACTAATCTTAGTAAAAACGAAATATCTACATTATTTAAATATAACTTAAGGCTATCATTATTAGATGTGGATGTTTGTGAAGTGTTCATGTAAATTAATAAAAATCAAAGCATAGGCATGTAAAGATAAGCATATAAAAGCATGTAAATGACTTACAGTAATCAATGGAAATAACCAGGCTTTCCCTCCAGTATGTCTTTTATAATTGTTTTGCATGTACTTAATCAATCTTCTGAATCAGATGAATATTTAAAATATTTTGAAATCATTTGGGTCTACAACTGCTTCTGCAAAATGCTTTTTCAATTAAGGTTGCATTTCTCACTCTAAAAAACTAGCCGTGTTTCCACAGACGCTATCTCACATTATCCAGAGTCTTTGTTTTCACCTCTATCCAAACTCTTTTTAGAAACGAGTTCTTACTTGGAACGAAATCTTAAAAGATAACCTCACACACAAGGTGCTACAATTTTGTTAGAAATTTATCTTTTCCCCCTAAAACATTAATCAAAGATGTGTATTTTGGCCTGGCTAACATTCATTCAAAAATATTGTTTTGAAAATCTTTTAAAATTTCTACCTGTATTGCCGAGAAATCATGAGAAAATTAACGAAATCCTTTTATGAAAGCTTTGTTGAATATAACAAACTTCATCTTTATATTCATAAACTGAAATAGTACATGCTTATACACTATATTTACATACCTTTGGTACTCACCTTATGAAGTTTAGAACTCCATAAGTGATTACATTATTACAAGCTTTGCTATCTTTAAGTTATCTAATAATATTTCTGAATACAAGTGGTGTAAATAGATTATAAAGAATTTAAGATGTATATTCTTCAAGAGATGTCCCTCTGGAATTCGATGCCCCTTTCAGGATACCTCCTCCCTCTTTTTATAGAGGTCTTGAGTCTTTACTTAAGTGATAAGGAATCTTATCTTTACAGCAATCATTCCACTATCCTTTGTTAGGTAGTGAAAAGAAATCTTATCTTCATGGGTGTCCTCCATTATTTCTTGCCTTCCACCTTCATTTGTTGGATAGTGTTAGGTGGCCTTATCTTTTTGAGTTGGATTGTGATGTATCTCCATGATCTTCTGTCTCTTAGTGACCACAGTTTTTCTTTAATAAAGTGATTTATTAAAGTAGTGATAAATGGTCACTTTCTTGGCTCCATTACTTTTCCATCGTCGAATCAAAGAATTCCGCAAGGAATTCATCACTGTTGAGATATGCTCCTTGACTCATATCTTCTACAACACAGTATTCACAATGATGGTCACTGTGATCCCAAAGTATCTTGCATAGTTCTTTTAACATATCTTCTGATCCACTACTTGCTTTGAGATTATGGTGGATAGTAGATTGTCAAGAAGATACATATCTTCGTCCTTTGTAGGAATTCTTGTATTAGAATAAATTATATATTTTTCAGAGGGATAGATCCATGTTTTTTCTTTCTCAAGAATTAATTGAGTTACATGCTCAAATATCTCTTTGTATCCTTTTGCTTCTGTAGGCATCATATTAATGATATCTTGTGTCCATTTTTAACAACCTTTTGATTGGCTAGTAAAAAATGTTGATTTATGAGTCCCAATTTTATAACATGGAACGATGGCTGCATATATTCAAGAACAGGATCCCATTCCATTGGTGCTGAGTGGAACCTGATATATATATATATATATTTGTACTTTGGACAACCTCTGTATATCTCTTAATTGCTTTCCTGACATCTGTCGGGAGTTGAGCTATCTCTCTGAGGTCCTTGCTAGGATATATACATAGTATATTTTCTATTTCAAAACAATTTCTTACCCAGTTGGCTGGTGTTTCTGGATAAAAGTTTATCTTGTTGTATTTTCCATAGTGAAGAGTTTTCATCCACTTTCCTATTTCAAGATACCAATCAGATAAAATATTAAAAATAACAAGGAAGAATATCACTTCTTCATAGTTATTTTTTTTGGGTATTTTCATTCCATGACATATCTTGACAACATCCTTTAGATCAATAGTTTCAATAGTGAGCTTTGGTAATTTTTGGCTTGATAAAGAGCCACCATCTCTAATTTTGATATCTTGTAAATCCCTGATGGGAATATCTTCTTTACCAACAATAGGTTTTAGTATTCCCCATGAAGGAGTTCTTATTGTTTTCTTGTATTTCCCTTTATCCTCGGGAAGAGCGCTAGCATTCATAAGTCCCTGTGAAGGGATACTAGACTTGGTACAAGTTACTCCTGCCTCAAGGGCTATATTTTTGCCTCGAAAACTATCTTGGATATTTTGCATTTGTGCTTCCAAGTAGGAAACCTTTATTTCAAGAATTTGGACTTTCATCCTTAGTTGTTCTAGCTCCATTCCTTATTTCGACTTCTTTGAACGTTCCTGATGTATATCCTGCAAGTATTTCAGGACAAAAACAATTCTTTTCACACTTATATTCTTTATGATTCTTTTTAACCTTTAATACTGCGCCCCAGTAATTATCTAAAGCATCAGTTTCAAGGATAAAAAAATCTTCTTCTTGTGGAATTACAAGTTTAGGCAAAACTTTTAATTCTTCTTTTACCTTCCTTATATTCTTACAATCTTGTTCTTCCCAAGACCACATTATATTTTTTTCTTAATTTTGGTAGAAAATAGTTTTTTAACTTGATACAATTTTCAATAAATCCTTCAACATAATTTAATATATCAAGGAAGCTTTGTAACTGTTTTTTATCTTTGATTTTTTCAGGAAATTCTTGAAGTTTTTCCCCAGTATGAGATTGCAGTTGCAATTCTCCTTCTTTTATGAATAACCCAAGAAATTCTATTTCTGTTTTGGCTATCTCAGCTTTCTTTTGAGAAAGTGTAATACCATATTTTTTTATAATATAACAAAATTTCTCAATATGTTCATTTATATCATTTGAATGAATAAGTAAATCATCAACATAAGCAATACAAAAATGAGTGATTGGTTTGATTACTTCATCCATTCTTCTTTGAAATATCTATGGTGCATTTTTTAACCCAAATGGCATTACATTCCATTCATATTGTCCTAAAGGACCTGGGATACTAAGAGGGTGTGTGGTAGAGATTAAAATCAGATTAAAATTGAAAATATAGCCGTTATTGTTGACTTTTATTAGACGGGTGGGACCCAATAACGGTCATATTTTCAATTTTAATTGGGTTTTAAGTCGTACCAAACAGGCTCTAAATGCATTTAGTGGTTTACTTTCTTCTGTAAGTACGATTTGTCAAAACCCTGAGTTACAATCAAATTTTGAAAATATCTTTTTATTCTGTACTTGTTTAATAAGAGTGTCCTTATTAGGCAAGTAATATTCATCAAACTTAGTTACTTCATTAAGTTTCTTATAGTTAATCACCATCCTGGCTTTTCCTCTTTTTATTTCACTATATTTTCTAACCATAAAGGTTGGGCTGCTATGTGGGCTTTTACTAGGCTTGATTAGTTTGGCTTCTAGCAATTCTTTTATTTGGACCTTAAATTCGTTTTGGTCTTCTACACTATATCTCATTGGTTTGACCCTTACTATAGTATCTGGATTAATTAATTCTATCTTTTCTTTTACCTTATCAGTGTTCCATTTTTCTAATGGATTTTCAGGATAGGTTTCAGAAATTTCATTTTTCAATTTTTCTAACTTATTTTCTGTTGTCATTTTCAAAACTGTAATTGGTTTGAATTTTTTTGTACTCCAACATCCACCACGCTGTGTTGAGGAGCTCTGATGTTTAATTTCTTTGTATGCTATACTAATAGCTTTGATTTTTGGTGTGAATATCTTATGTGCACAGGGAGTTGTGAATATATATCTATTAATATATTGTGTAAATGATGCATATTTTAGTAGGAAGTTTTGTCTTAATAAAATATCACATCCAATTGTGGTTGACATATATATTGTATCAACAAATACTTCTCTAAAGGATATTAGAAAATGTACTTGTGTAACATATTTGTTATAGATTACCTTGTTTCCACCTACTGTTGTAGCGGTGACAACATTTTTTGAATCATATTTCCAATACTCAGATGGTAGTACATTTGGTAAACATAAACTTATTGTACTTCCAGTATCTAGATAAGTATGAAATTTAATTCTACAGTAATTTCTTATATTGAGTGTAACTTCAATATATGGACTTATGGAATTGGTACTTATTACTCTTTCCATGATAACAATGATTTCATATTTTCATCTATTCTTGATATGATAATTGGATTATCATCAACTGTTATTTTTAAATATCATTAACAAATTTTGTAAGGACTAAATTTTTCAAGGAAGTTCATTCCTAACATTATAGGCGAACGATTGACTCCATATAATTTATCTTTATATGGAATTATTTCTTTAGTAAATTCTTTTTGATCTTCTCCTATAAATATAAGGGGGAACTTTACATATTTTCTTATTTCAAGATTATTTCCCCAATAATCTTTAAATATATATGGTTCTGGTAATTCAAAGTCTATTAAATGGCTAACAAATTTAGTATTTGCGTGACTTTTATCTGCTCCAATATCTATAAGGACAAGAAGATTCTTCTTGTATCCTTCTTGGTTAACATATCTAGTTTTGATATAGTATTGTGAACTTGTTGGTTCAATACTTAATTTTCTATGTTGACTTATCCTAGGGCTTTGTTTGGAGGGGAATCTTGCAATAAGATTATCTCCTTCTAGACTGATATTATTTCTTCTTATCAATTTTGCTTCAAAATTAATTTCTCTTGCTTGTTTGTGAAAATCAAGCTTTATCTGTTTTGGTATGGTCACTTCATGTTCTTGAATTTTGTAGGAGGTATATATTCAGCCAATTCTCTAAAATATTTCTGTACGATAATGTCGTCAGTTATTTTCCTTAGATTGTTATGATGACTAGTACTAAAAGTAAAAATTGATTTTATGCTAATACTAATAGCTTTACTTTTTTGTAGCATTTTTAAGTTTCCAATTCTATAGTATAGATTGAAACTTTGATCTATATTCTCATCAATTATTGAAATATCATAGTTTGGTTTTACTGTGAACATTATCTTTTGATAAACTAGATTTCCTACAATAGTTCCTAATAAAGCATTTACAGGATCTTGTAAGATTCTATTATCCATACAATATATTTCTATTGGTATATTCATACATTCTCTAAAGTATCCTTCAACCATAACTTGTATTCCTCTTATCTCAATACATTTCAGTTTGCTCCCTTACATTTTCTGGTATTTTGGATAACTTTTGTTTTACCCATTCTTTTACGATTATAGGAATTCTTATTTTTCCCATTATATCTTCAATATAAATAGGTATTTCTCTATAATTAATACTTATAATTGTTTTATTTACTTTTGGTAGTATTCATAAGAATTCTTGATGGAATACATCTTTTTCTTGTAAATCTAGTATCTTTTTGGTTATTCCTTTATATTTTTTAATATCAAAGGTAATTTCCTGGTTTATACCTTCTACTGAGTCTTCAACTTTTTCGGTTGTTTCTACTTCTATTTCTTGTATTTCTTGATTCATATATATTATCTCTTCAAAATCTTCTTCTGATGAGGATGTATCTAATTCATAAATGCTACTGCATTCACTACTTAAATCTCCAAAATATTCAATTGGTTCTACATCACTATCATATTTGAATTCCTCATAAATTTTAAGAGTTTTTACTTCTGTTTATCTTTCTTTTTTGGATATTGAGGGGCAATGTGTCATTCTTCATTACAGATGAAACATCTACATTTTTTAATATATTTTGGTTTGAGCTTTGTAGTCCAATTTATTTTCTTAAAATATTTTTTATTTGATTTAAAACTTCTTTTCTTAAACCTTTTATAGTTTTTGAATTTTCTTTTATATTTTTTATATGGCTTATATTTCTTTTTGTAACATCCAAATTGTTCAATTCGACCTAAATCTTTATAACAATACAAAGAATTTTTTCTTATCTTATATGCTTTCTTATTTTCTAAAGCTTCTCTACACCAAGTACTTATCATTCGCTTTGTAAATTTAATCCTAGTTCTATGACTATCTATTTTTATACCCTCTTTTTCTCCAATTGGTAATATTTTTTTCATATTCTTTTAATAACTTAATTTCCCAGGGGAATGACAACTTTGTAAAATAGGATCTTAACATTGGTTTATTTTCTTGGTAATCTCTTTGATTTAGTACGTAATATATTTCTTCAAATCTACATGTATATCTGTTTAATTCACACATATCACATATTCTTAAATTTTTCATTGCTATTGTTGTTGCATTATATTCTGCTTGTTTTCTAGTTTCTTCATCAGAACTGAATCTACATCCTAAGAATTTTGTTCTTAAGACTCTTTCAAGTCTTTTTAATATTTCTTGTATATTTTGTTCATTTAAAGCATTCTTATTAACTAATGCTTCAGTCATATCTATTCCATATTTTATTTTCCTTTTTACATCTTCGGGTAATTTTCTCCACCACTCAGATGCGATTCCTCTGAATGTATGTTCTACAAATCCAAATGATGTATATGTTTCCCATTTATTAAATTGTATAGCTAAATCTGTACTTTTTATCCATGTTTCAATAGCTTTGTATTTATCTACACAGTCAAGATCTAACCATTTCCCGTTGGGTGGATTGGTTCATTGTAAGATTTATAGGATTTATTTCTTTTACAGATTGTTTTCTTATATTTCCAGTATATCTTTTTTGTGTTTTTTAATATTGATTAAGACCATCCTTATTAGGTATTGGGTGATGAGGAAGCCATTTTTCATATTCTTCATCACTACTAAAGTCTTCTAGTTTTATATTATAACTAGATGTTGGATTAATATTCATTTTTATATTTTCCATTTTTTCAGTTAATTCTTCTAACTGTCTTTTATATTCATTATATTCTTCGCCAGTAGATTCTAAAAAATTTTATTCTATTTCTTGAACTTCTGTAATCATATATTGATTTATCTCTTTATTTTTTCCTTTATTTTCATCATTTTGTGTTATCCTAAAATTCAAAGGTGGATTAATTATAATCTTATTTTTTCTTTTACGATTTTTATTTAAAAGAGTATTTTCTATTTGTAGATTATATTCTAAATTTTTCAATCTTTTGTGCACATCTTCAAAACTTTCATTTGTACTATTTTTAGATAAATAAGGATAACTTAATTTTTTATGTTTTCCTACTTTTTCCAAAAATTCTTCAATTATATTTTCTTCATCCGTTATGTTAGGTTCGTAACATGGCTCTGATACCAATTTTACCTGAGTGCGCAGAGGCGGTGGAATTTAATTTTAGATAGTTGTATATTCTATGTAATTTTTTAACTCAAAATGTTTTAATTTGTTGTTAATTATGGATATATAAAATCTTAGAGTTAATTTATATCTTAATTCTTTATAAATTTTGCTAATTCTATGAGTTTTAGGACTTCTCATTTAATACCAAAAATTCTGGAGTTAAATTTTTTAAAGATTTTGTGTTTATAAATTTTTGTGGACTAAATTGAAACTTTCATTTCTTTGCAGTGGTTTTTAGTTGCAAATTATGTATGAAGGGTATTTTGGGTTTTGTTACTTCTGTTAAGTGAATAGTTCTGGTAAAGCAGAATAATTCATTTTCATCAGACTCATGAACGATATTGTCAGTATTCACATAGGGAATTTCTATCATTGATCATTTGCATCATTATTTTTTTATTATTGTTGTCGAAGAGGTCCTGCCAACGTAAATAAAAATGAATTACTTTTAATTGCATATACAATTATTTATGTATAAAAAGTACAAAATTTCATTTTTAATGAAGGTTTGAAATATACCCGCTAGCCATGGACAGACCCACAGAGGGTCAAGTGACCCCACAATATTTTTATTTTCAAAAAATATGTGGTTGTTTCTTTTACAATTTACTTTGACGAGTTCATTATAAAACATCAAACGAAGTCAAAACATTGCATCTTAATACCATTTCGTAATGCTTACGGCCTAATTTTTCGCTCGTTAATAGCACGTGAAATAGCCAACCATAGCAAAAGTTACAACTCGTCAAAGTAGATCATTCCAAACTAATATTTCAAAAATTTCAATAATATTACCCTCAAAGTAAAAATTTGTTTTCATATTACACTCAAAATCATGTAACCACAAAATTTCCATATTAATATTTGGACATTTATTGTTTTGAGAAATTATCGAGTCTTGTTAAACATGTATAAATCTAACTATTCTCAATTGTTTGAAATATTTCTAACTTATTATTTATAATGTATTAGTTTTGGAATCTCGTTTGTCGAAACTTACATTGGAATAAATCGGTTCCAAAACCAATATCTTGTTTCCTAAAAATTATAATAGACGTTAAGAATATTTAGTTTTCAAACATCCAGTTGGGCACCAAATCTCACCAAAACCTCTGATGGAACGACTTGAAAAAGATTACTTCCTATAACAAACATGCAGTTGGGCATCAATCTTGAAGAGTCGTGTAATGTAACAATATCGTTGTATCCCAAATCACTTTTGAAAGACTTGCCTTGTATATTTATGAGCACTTTGGACACCCTATCCGGACAAACCAATTTCAAGAATGACTTCTATCCATGGTAGTAGATACAATCTCAACACCAAAATTGCATAATCAAGGTTTCTATGCTAATTGCAAACCATAAATCAGCCTTATGATGCCGGGTTAGATGCATCAACAATCTGAAAACTGATTGCATCTTTTTTTTTTTTTTTTCGGCCAACAGGTTTTCAATTCTATACTGTATCTATCCAAATCAAATCCCAGATATACATGAGCTTAAATAACACTCCTGGGAAACACATCCAGGGATATAAATTTTAATAAAGTTCTAGTTTTTGCTCCCTAATTATATTTTAGTTTTTAAATATAATCAGGGGAGGATTGATTACTGTAAATCGTTGTCTGAAGGCAGATTCAGAGGACTCGAGGGTGAATTACTTTTATTGCCATTAACCTCGAAAATTTCCGTGCTGGGGTGCATGACATTGCCTTCATTAGGTTTCTCTAGAGAATTTTTGTGCTCTGGAGCATTGTTGTCAACATTGGGCGTGCCATTCCTAGCATTGACTTTAACTTTCTTGGAAGCCTCACTTATCTCGTGCTCAGCTGAAAGGTCAGCTGAACTGCTCTTTCTTTTACGAGTAGTTTCATCATTGCCTTCGGCTTCTGCATTTGGCAAGTCTACTCCTGAACCCTTTGGTAGAGCATCACAGTCTTCGTTACTAGTATTCACTTTCCCATCAGTGGAGTCGCCACTGTTATTTTCTGCATTGGGCAAGTCGACTCCCGAACTCCCTGGTAGAGCATCAAAATTTTCATTACTAGCATCGGCTTTCCCATCACTGGAGTCACCACTGTTATTGTCGTCCTCCTTAAGCCCCGACTGCAGCTTCTCTATCACCTCCATGAGTTCCCTATTAACCTAAACAGGAAAAAGGGATCCATAAAGTTAATTCACGTCAGTGGTGGGGTAAATATAAGAGGAACAATAGAAATCAATTTCAATGTTAGAATGAAGTTTTGCCGGACCTGAGGATTCTGTAGATAATCAGATATATCAGTTGGGCACGCTGGGCATTTCATGACATTTTTCTGTGAACGAAGTTTCCTTCCATTCTTGCACATCCTCTCTTTTGTGAATGTTTTTCCAGCAAATGCATCTTCCAGACATGGCTTACAGAAATTGTGAGCACAGGGTGTCGTGAGGGGGAGATTCAGCACTTTTTCACAAATAAGGCAACAAAATCCTGCATGTGCAAACTTACCATAGTAAGACCTCTATTTATTTCAACTTGAAGCTGTCACACAATATGACGTCAGCCACTTACAACAAATAATCAGAGAATATATACAATAAGGAATGCTTACTACTCAAACCAAGCCCAATTAAAAGAAATTAATAGGCAATGATGGTAAATATATATATATATATATATATATATATATATTGGTTAAAGATGCTACAAAATGTGCAAGGCAGGAAAGAGATCGAACCTTTTAACAATTTCTCCTTCAGGGAGACATTGTGTGCTTTCCTTATCACTTTCCTTGCCTTCTCCCTCTCCTCGGGATTAACATTGATTACTTTTTCTTCACTAGTGGGTGGCGGCTTTTTCCACTTCCAGCAAGCTTCTTGCTCCTGAGATCAAAATCAGGCCCCATAAAAAGTTATGGCACATTAAAATTGCTTGATCTAGAATCAATTGGCAGCAATATGAGTTCCTGTAGAAAAGAAACAAAATGGAAAAAAAAAAAAAAAAAAAAGAGAGTATTGTAGTAATACACAAAATGAAATGTGTGGAAAATTGTCACTGCAGACGATGTTATAAATCACTTCTCTTCACAGCTTTGCGTGCATCAAAGATTAATCACCATACAGTTCTAATACTTTGTATGCATCATCATCAGCCCATCATGAAGTGAGTCACAGATGCAATTTAATATCTTACTTATATTCAACATGTTTATATAAGAGATATGCACGTTGACACATCAAAGAACATAAATGGCATTAATGGTAGAAAGAGACTAGGTACTCACATCATAATCCCACGAGGGACTTTCCGCCCTTTCAGATATATCTAATGCCTTATTAAGCTCAGGAATGTCCGGCAAGGGTCTTGGAGAATCTCCATGCTCATCACTGAAATCAAATGAAAATTACCGAAGAGAATAGTCCAATTAAGGTTGTGTTTGACACCCATTTTGGAGAAGAATTTGATTTGGAATAGTGATTGATGGAAGAATGTGTGGTTAAAAAGTAAGGAGAATTTTTTGGTTTATGTGTAATATTATTTTATTTATAGAATGTGTGGTTGAAATGAAGAAAGAGAAAAAAAAATGAGAAAGAGAATGAAAAAAAAAAAATGGACGTCAAACAAGGGCTAAATAAAAACTCACAATTGCAACCAATTACAAACCTTGTCCAGGGCGCAGGTTCATTGTCACATCTCACAAATAAGTATCTACAGACCTTGAATCCCTAATGCAGAAAAAGAAAGCTGAAAAATCAACTAACGCACCAAAAGAAAAAGCAAGAAAATCCAATCTGAAGTATCAAATATATATACCTGCTTTCCAGCTTTTCTCCAACACTTCTCAACCCTGTAGACACCGTCATAGCGGTAGCCTTTCTCTGGGGCGTAGGAAGAGCGCTTGTCCTTCTCAGATCTATTCATTAGAAATGAAGGCCATTTTTATTGGAGTGGAAGTCAGAAGAAAATTACAATATCAATCATATGCACAAGCTACCAACCAGAGGATTTTTGAGGTTGAATAAAAGGAATACTCAATTATTAAAGCATACACCATGTGAAGAGGAGCAAGACTTCACATTCCATGTTGGATCCAAATTTAAGGTTAGAGCAGTCTACAAATTAACTGGCTGTTCTCCTATCCATTACAGTATGGCTTTAAACTGGAGCCTCATGTACTACAGAAAGACTTGAATTCGGAAACATATACTAAATAAAATCATGGGAATCAATACACCCTTCAAAATCTTCAACGGCAGCAATAAGATTGACATTATTTGTGGATCCAAGATGATCCTCCTACCTGAATTTCGAATTAAATATGAAGATAGGTCTTTTCTGGTGCAAAAGAGGGGTGAAATTCCAAATCAGAAAACCTGGAATTTATGCACTTCCAATACTTATAGTGGACGTCAACAAACTACACAACTAAACCACGAAACTTGAACTACAAGTAAACACAGGAGTCAAATAACACACTTCAAAAGCTTCAATGTCAGAGCACTCAAGATATTGGTGGATTCAAGATGATCATCCTATCCATATTTCGAGATATAGATTTGAATCTACGTTTGTTCCAGTTCAAAAGATATATTATTAGTTGTAATTCCAAATCAGAAACTGAAGACATATAGTCACATCTAACTTGAATTGCTTACTATATTAAACCAGATTAAGATGATGCCAGTTATCACAATATTAAGTGAATGGTCAAGAAGCTAAGTAATAATAAATGGTACATAAAACAAGCCTCAAAAGGAACACAAGAATTTAAAGGAGTAATTGTAATAATAATATCCTTCCAGTTGTTTTTGTGACTGAGCAAACCGCATTATGTCTGCCAGAACAATATGTCGTAAATCAATTAATCTCCATAGGAAGTTGCGATCTTGTCCCTTTTAACATCAGGACTTGAGTGCACTAATACCCAAAACATGAACACTGGATGACCTAAGAAGCACAAACACGCTGACACGTGATTGTTTCAAAGAGTAGGATATCAACATGTCAAGGACATGTCAATTAAAATTCTTTAAAACTATACTTATATTATATTTTTATTTTTATATTTTATATCTATATTTAAATCAACATTATTTTAGTTTTGATTTTGATAGTGAAATCTTTTAAATTAGATGATTGCTATTTTTTATGTTAACATAACTTTGAGTTAAACTAGATATCACTATAGTAAAAAATGTATATAGTAGGTAAAAATAATTTGATATCAAGTTCGTAGAACTTTTGTCACATTATTTTGACTTTTTTAGACAAATATTATAATATAGGACACACCACATGGCATGTTAGATATGTGCTTGAGGTGTCCCTAAAGTATCCCTCGGAGAAGTTTAAAAAATATAAAGATAAAAGATATAAGCACACCACTTGTTATGTCGGACAAATGTCTTAAGAGTGTTCGAAGTGTGTCGAGATCCGACACGACACGTTTCGTACATGCACAACTCACTCTAATAGGAGTGTCCATACGTCATAAAAAATGACTACTAGATAAACAAGTCGAAAGATTTTTGTAGTCCAAATTGTAGTTTGCTATGTTGTATGGTACCTATAGTTTCTATAATAGATGTCTTCAACTGCACCAAAAAAAAAAGTAGAGATACCCAGAACAAAGTGCATTCTATACTTAGGCTCAAATGTTTATAGGAAAAGGGGTAATAGACTTGATGCTAATCAAAGCCGATTAGTTGAAGTGGAGGAGATCCTCTAGGGTTTTGTGTGATCACAAATTCCCATATGACTACATCAAAAATTCTATAGGACTACCACAATATCAGTGGTCATGTATGGGACTGAATGAGTGTCGCTATGGTGATAATGCTGAGATGGGTTTGTGGTAAAACAAGATGAGATAGAATGAGAAATGAACATATTTGCAAATTAATCAAGTGTGTGTCAATAGAGATGGTTTTGGCATATTTACTGGAAGCCCATAGGCACTCATTGAAACGCAAAATTGATAGTCAGTATTAACAGTAATACAAAATAAAGAGGCAGACTTAAAATCATGCGGAACTAAGTGATTAAAAAGGCCTTATGCTTAGTAGCTTGAATTCAGAGATAGCCTTCACTCCGTCACCAAAGGAAAGAAATCATGCAGCCACCCAGATAAATGACGGAGAGGGCTTTGTTTTGTTGAGTTGAGTGATATCCGAAGATTATGTTCTGAACCTTAAAGTCATTGATAGATCTAGGATACACAATTCCCCCTTATTGGCAAGGAATTATTTTGGAAGCACATTTTAGTATGTGGAAAAAATGCTTAAAGTTAATGCTGATCTAGCAAATCCACCCTCACTACAAGAAGAGAATTATAGATATACATTTTTATACACCATATACTGCAAATTTGTTGGATTACTACACATGGCATATTTCATATAGATAGCTGGAAAGGAGAATTTGTCTCATAAAATGTTGGATCGAACAGGCAAAGCTTTGTTTTGTGAAGGCAAGACACTCTTGGCCAAGCCTTCATGTGGTAGCATTCTCAGAGCATTGTAAGTATGGTTCACTTCCATTGAAAATGGGCATTAATTTCCAAAGGTTTATGTCCATTAACTTCGGAAATAATAATTTATTAACTTAGGAAATTATTTTGAGTTCAAGAAGTTGAATGACTTGTACACAAATTCTCTCTACAAATCATATCTTGAATAACATATACGTATAAAAAATGAGCTCATGATCTTCGGATAATTAAAAGATTATGTATATGACAAAAAAAAGAGGAAAAAGAATTCGGGTATATATAAAGAATTCTTAAAAATTCAAGCTCTCATTATTGTTTGTTTTGTCAAGTCTTAGCAACGTATAAATTTACATCTAAGAAGGGGTTGATCGACTAAAATGGATGCCCAAGAAAAGGATATTAATAGAAGCTATTTATTTGGTGTTTGCTAATGGAATAATGCTATCTGGCACCACTGAATCTAGGTGGCTGCAAGTGATAACACATCTTAAATGTGACTTATTTCCCTATTTTTAAGGTTCATGGCACTTGCATGCCATCTAGACAAGTACTTAGTACCAGTGGTGCTAAATAGCACAACTCATACTAATAAGGTAACAATGAACAACTATTATTCATGTAAAGTAAGCATTAACTTATTATTACCTAACTACGCGAACCGGATAGCCTTTATAGCAGCTGACTCGCAAAGCCTGATTTCCTTCCTTAAATTCCTGATCGAATGATTGTGCCTTGTTAGTTCGTCTATTCCCACTCAGATCTCGTCCACCACTATCATACTCAAAAGAAAACATTATAAATATCAGAAGAATATAAAAACAAATATATCTGCACTCAAGAGTACCGAGATAATCGAAGACAACAGAGAATCAAGAGAAAAACCACAATGGAAGTATGTTGGTCAATCAGTAATGTGAATGGGGCAAAAGCTATTGTGGAACTATGAAAATTTTCGAGTAGTATGATGTGTCTAAGAAAGATAGCAGTAGAGCAACACAGGTCAAGAAAAATTCAATGATCAATCCTCAAGAGGCGTCTTACGACTTTAGACAAAAAGTTAAAAGAGAATAAATTAATACAGAAATTTTTTATAAAAAAATGAGTAATTTTGGTTTTAAATTTTCATTTTGAGTCTTACCTAAAGGTCGGGATACAGTACAAGCTTTGGATTCTCATAAATACACCAAACTTGCATATATCAACTTTTAATTTTGACATAAGTTTAACCAAATGAATATCCTCCCTGTTGAAAGAAATCACTATCCATATTGCGACTCTTATATTATAATATATTAGAATATTAAAAACATGATTTCAAAAAGGTCGTCCATATTTTTTTTTAAAAAAAAAAATACTAAACTATATTAAGTTTAAAATTGTCACTAAGATAATCATTGCCACGGAGGAATAAGAAACGTCATAAAGTAACTACAGAGGATTGTATTGTCCCAAATAAGTAATTGTTTTAGATAAAGACTTGATAATTAAATTTGAAAAGATGTAATGCATATGATAGAGCAAGTTGATAAAAATGGAAATGTGTTACAAAGGTTTAAATTGATTTGGAAATAACTGTAAGGATGATAGATAAGTTCTCCAAAATAGCCATGTTTTAAAATAAAGTGTTAAGGTTATGAGGGGACAAAATGCTAGTAAGATGAATGTAATGGAAATTAGGAGGCTAGAATCCATAGTAATCCGAAATTCTAATTTCTTAATATATGATTAATTAATGAAATACACCTCGAAACTTCATCTTAAATGTGTCTCACGGGCATATCCATGACTAAGGCAGAAAGATAAAGACTTTATGTGAACCTTGATGTAAATCTATAGTGATAGACAAATCTCAAGTGCTACAATAAATCTCATCCTCTTGACCGTGACCACTCTGTCATGCATATAGGAATGCTTGCCCTTAATAAAGTCATGGAATATCCACATCTTTGATTACACTTTAATTTGTGTTTAATCTCCCTCTTCCACAATTTCATTGTACAACTGGTGAGCTTGATAATCTATGTAACTTGTACAATCTTAATATCTCATTCATTCTTATAAATTGACACTGTAATATTCTTCCTCCTTGCAACCTGGCATCTTTTACTCTATAGCTTTAGGGATTAAGCGAGAATATTTCTTCTATATAATAACTAAAAATTATGAAGTATGAGTGAATCATTTCAAATATTTAAACGCTAAATTAGTAAATTGATTAATTTTTAACTGCTAAATTTATTATTTTTTAATTCTTTTAGATTCATAACATTTTTTTTTTAAAATTAACTTCTTCTTAGGTTGTTAGAAATTGTGTATCTACTTGTAAGTATTTACTTTACCAGAGATGCAAACACATATTATAATTTGCAAGTATTCTTTACTCAAATGTACATTCCAAAAATGCACTATTATTTACAAGTGATATGAGTAAATTGGCTTTTTATTAGTTAATCAAATGAGACCATAATTAAGTAACAATAATTGGATACCTGAATGACCTCTTTGCTTGGATAGTAGGGTGGATAACTCAATCTAATAGTTCATATTAAACCATAGCAAAATACACAGAAATAACAACCAAAACAATAAGCTATCATGTTGAGACTTTAGATCAACTAACAAATGAAACTCAAAAATAGAGAACTGTAGAGAAAATAAAACACCAAAAGCTCATGGTACAAGTTATAATGAACAGACCTTCCAGTGTAGATAAACCATTCACCATGGTCTTCATCATCCTCATAACCCCCTGAAATTACAACTGACTGAGAACCATAACTTGCCTTTCCACCAATCCCAGCAACGGGGGGATAGTGCACACCCCACTGCCTGCAGTCCATGCGCATAGCCCAACTCTCTCCAACCAATACCCCCTGATTCCTTTCCGGATCGTTTTCTGCTGTAATGGGTCCAAAATGGTCTTTAGGGACAGTAACAAAGATCCTTCCACTCGCAGCATTGGCCATTCCAGCTTTCTGTGCTCTTTCTGTAGTAAATGCCTTATCAGGCCGATCTTGGATATGCAAAGAACGATAAACATTTTGAGGCCCCCTGGAGGATAATGATTTAGACATTTTAGCCATTCGGATGCCAAAGACGAGTATGGAATTGATGCGTGGTTGAATTGCCATTTTGCGGGGAATACTACTACGACACTTGGCACAAGTATTCTTCCCTTGCTTAATCCACTTTTCAAAGCATTTTAAGCAAAAATTGTGTCCGCAAGGTGTCTGAAATATTCAAACAGGAAGAAAATGTAATGGCAAGATTTACTAAAGTAAACAAGTGTAATTTAACTCGGACAATATATATTTTCCGTTTAGAAGAATTACTATATCAAATGAACAAGGTATGTTTTCTTAAACACTGGTAGAGATAGAGATAGAGGGGCATAGACAACATGGTGAATGCCTATTTGGCTTAGAAATAAATACTTCTATTTATCACAGAGAAGACATTCAACTTGTATTTTCCTCTTTCCCATAAAGACATACTTTGTCGGGATTCAGTTGAAAAAAATGAAATAAAATAAAAAAGTACATTTATTAACTATTCATGTAAAGACAACATATAGATTACAGACAGTTATCTCTTTTGGGCATGGATAAGCTGTTGAACTTGCAGTTTCTTCTTTCCCACAACGACATACTTTGTTCGGTTCCAAAATTGACAAAACATCAGTACATTCATTAAAAATCCGTGCAAAGACAGCCTACGTAATATATTACAGACAGTTTTCTCATTCATCGCTCACAAACTTGGTACAGCTGAATTGGTCAGAATTGCAGAAATTTGATAGCTCATTCTTGTCAAAAACAGAAGATAATTTCTTAAATTGAGATATATGAGCAAAAACATTAATTTCCATATCACATTACCCAGTGAGGCAGGAAAAAAAAAAAAGTTCTTGTTTGGTTGAAGAGAGAAATGATCCTTGTTTTATTGGAAATAACATATAAATTGGAAGAAAAATAATCAAGAATTGCCCATCAGATGAATCAGATGTATCAAAGGCCTATAAAAGCAAGATCGATGACAAGATACATAAACAAAAAAGAACAGCTTTAAAACTTGTGAACTAACATCTGAGTAACACTATACATCTTAAGTATATTGCTTGTGTGTGTGAAAATAAAAATAAAAAAACTAAAAAGTTGAAACACACTCTGTATAATACGTGAAATACTAAATGACATAGACTAAATGGAAGCAAAACTTGTTAATATTCTCAATACAAAAAGTAAGAGCAATTTTTTATCTTAGGAACACCTCTTTATAAATTTTCCCTGTTACTTATTCCAAATGGGAGTAGAATGAATCCAGTTTGCATAATACAAGTATCACTGTATCAGTATATACTAAAACAATAATCATACAAGAGCAAAAATCTTCAACAATTAATTTCTCAAACATGGGTTGGAGAATTTCAAATTAAAAGAGAAGCAAGTAAAATAGCAAGTCGTGTTCAATACTCGACCTCTACATTCAAAATTACACCTAAAAGCCACTTAACCCAAAAAAACGAAAAGACATTTTTATAACCAAAAATAAGAATGTGGATGCCTTTCAAACAATCCCTCAGAAAAGGGAAATAGGTGAACGAATCTGTAAAGCCAAAAAAAAAAAAAAAAAAGCTCCACTTGTGGAAAACTAATTACTGCATTCATTGCCTAAAGTGTGAACAAAAACAACTACAAAAAGTCAAAATCAAAACCTTAAACATCATTATTATTATTTTTTTTTTGGGAAAAAAAAACCCGTTACATTAAACACACATGTTTGCATTTATATGTAATAACAAATAACTATTAATCAGACAGTTGTTTCCTCAAACAAGGGTTAAATAATTACTAATTAAAAGAGAATGAAGAAAAATATATCGATTAATCCTCGACCTCTAAACAACAACAAAAATAAAAATCAAAACCTGAATCTTTTTTTCTGCAAAACACCCAAAAAAAAAAAAAAATTAGTAAACAGAATTAAATATGCACAAATCAACTTCGTACATGTATAAAATAGAACCAGTGAATCAATTCATGAGATGGAATGGAATGCACATGATATATTTGAACCGCATTTCAAATTCACATACACAAAAACAAATATAAATTTTTTTAAAAAAAAAAAAAAAGAAAGAACAGAGATTGGGTTTGTTAATGTATACCGTAACAGGCCTTTCTGGAAGCTGCATGCAAAAAGAACACTTGCAGCTCTCACCAAGCACCGCCAACACATCACTCATTGAATCCTCACTCACTTTTTCTTTTCCTTTACTTTCATTCTCGTCCGCCTTTCCACTCAACAGCTCCTGCCTTTTCCTCGCCTTATCCATTTCCGAAAGTGAATCATCCGCCTCTATCTCCCGAATCCTCGCCACCAGTTCCCCCTTCCCCCCCGCCGCCGCCACAGCCGGAGCTCCGGATATAATTCCTGCGCCGGAACAGTCCGGACATTCAAAGTTCGCCGCCGATGCCATGTTCTCCGGCACCACCAAGAGACAGGTCACGTGCCAGGGGGTGGCGCACGTGACACAAGTGAGAGTCACCTCCTCCGGCGGCTTCTCTTTGCACACCATGCAAATGCCGTCTGCATCGAGGGGAAGCTGCTGCTGTTCGCTAACTTGATCCATGGTTGTTAGAGAGAGGAATTTACAGATACATACAGATGTATCGATGGAAGAGGCGTAGACCAGAGAGAGTGATCGGGCGGGTTTTAAAAGGGAGCTTTTGGGGGTGACTTTTGAGTTTGAATTGGCGAAATTTTTGGTACGGCCCAAATTTGAAGAGATCGGATGAGAATAGACCTTGTAATAGTTTTGGTCAAATATAGACCTTCTTATCACGAGTTATTAAAATATCAAATCTACTCTTCACAAGAAAATAAATCTCTTTCAAAATTTCACATTTCATCCACATACATGTGTTTTTATGGTGTTTCCTTTCGGGTAATTAACGCGAGAATAGTTCACATATCATACTTGATGAGAAAAAAAGTAGACATGCTCGGAATATAATGACAAAAGTAATTAATGTAGAACAGTTAGCTTGTTACTACGTTGTGAGAAAAAAAGAAATGATTTTTACGGAGCTTATTTTCATGAGCTTGAATTTGGAGCTTTTTGTTGAGCTAATTTCACTAATTTTCTTGGAGTTAATGTAAAATTTGAAATTGATCAATAGTTAAATAATATTTACATAATTGATAATTTTGTTAGTTAAACTTGCGTCATTTCTCATGTAGTAGAATGATCAGTCATTTCACTTTTGCTTTCAGCAATTAGCAAACGCGAATATATATTTTGTATATGTTTGAATCAGATATCAGTTGCTTAAATGTATTTAGTTATTAATCCTACATGTGGACTATCGACCATTGAAGATGGATTTCTTCGAAATGGACCTTTTTAGCTTTGTTGCGACATTTTTGATACATATTAATGATGAAAATGTAGGGCTAGGGTTACATAGAGTGATTAGGGATTTTTATGATTAGACATGAGATTCATAACATATACAATGATGGTTAGTTGATGTCCATGTTTACCGAGCCAATGTCACGTTTTATCCACTTTTATTAAAATTTAGTATATTCTAATTTCGAAATAGGGTCTTAATGTATTTTATAGACGTTTTATATTGCTATATTACTATATATTTTTTTCGGTTGCTACACTAACTTTTAAATATTTTTTTATTAAAATAGCCAACCTACTATGTACACTCGTATTTATTCTTTCCATCATTTTTATTCTTAAGTACACAACAATTTTTTGTTTATTCTCTGTTCCTTTTTACAAAATAAAATAAAATAATAATTTTTTTTGTCAACATTTATTACGTTTTAATTCATAAGCACTCTCTATTCCTATTTATTGCTATTAAGCAAGAATCCAAAATAATGAGATAGAAAATAAATATGGATGTTGAAATTAATGAAACCATTCATAACACATTAACTCTCTTTTGTTGGATTTCAACAGCCACTGCATAATCTGATTGTAGATTTATGAATAATGGCCATTAATTCCATAGAAAAAGAAGAAAAAAATTCATTTGTGAAATTTTTGTGTTATACAAATCTACAAAGGAGCCTACTTGTTACTAGTTGACGGGAAACTTAGATCGAATCAATATTTTTATTACGTGCAAATTAGAGACAACAACATAAAGCTGCCATAACAACTCCTTTGAGATTTTGAGACGTAGATAGAAGAAAGAGATGAGTACGAATAGATAGTAACTTTAAATACAAATTAAATAGGAAACGAAATAAATAAAAGATAGGGAAAAAATGTAAATATTGTGGATAATTATAGGTATCCAAAATGTTGACTTTAATGTTTTTCCTATTTATATTTATTAAAATGAAATAAATTTGCAATTAGATTCACATAAATAAGAAATAAAATGAGAATATTTTATATGATGTAAAATAAAAACTCAGCGCCAAGTTTTTTTGAGTTGAAAAAAACCAATCATGAAAATCTTGTTTTGCTACGGTAGAAGAGTATACATAAGCCAAAGGGACAAAAGAGAATATTTTAACTACTAAAATAATAGAATAATATCATCTAACACCAATAGTATTAGAGCACTAGTTTAGGTGACCATAAATGATAGACTCAATGAAATGTCATTTAATTCTACATTTCATTTAATGTCACATTCATATCACCTATATTGGTGATAAATAGCACACTCAAAATAAAATCATAATAGTAATACTGACCTGTTAAAATTGAGGCAATTCCATGATTGTGCAACCATGTCATTCTCTTGTTTAAAAAAAAATACTAAAATAGGAAGTGTTAAAAAAAGGGGGTCGTGGGTCACCCAAGAGGATGACCCGACCGACAAGATATTAAATGAATAGGATTGAGTGATTTGAACTTGAATTTAGACACTTTAACTTCCATCAACATGTCATGCAAAAAGGGGAGATAAAAGACGATTGGAAGTTGTGAAATTTGTATGTGAAAATATAGCAAAAACGAAAAGGGCCAAGAACAATAATTTTGACTAGAAAACTCACAAAACTTTACATTTAGGTAGTGAATAATGATCTCCTTCCAACGTGATCGAGATTGTTATTACAGGAGTGCAGCAAAATGAAAATTTTGAAATATGGAAAATTAAGGTCATTTTACAATGAAGATATTGGAAATTCATCATTTTCAAGTAAGAATCCTTGAACCGAAATTTATGTTCCAAAACATGCTGAAAATTCTTTCATTGGTATCAGAGCTACAAGGTTAAATTCTTTGAAGTGTTTCATGTCTAAGTTTGCCTTAACATGATTAAATTGTGTTGTGAATCTTTTATGTTCAAGTATGCAACTTTATGTGATCTTTAATAGTATCTTTTGATATACATATCCAGAATTAACGAAATTTTGGAATTATATACTTCATATGTAGTAGTATTCATATGTAAAATGTTGTTTTATTTCCCTTTTTGTATTTGGGAGAAAACTGAAACTTGTAGAATCTGCAGACATTTTAAAACATTAGAGAATTCGATTTGCTGATTTTCGTGCAGTAAAATTAGTATAATTAAAAAGGTCATTCCATGAGCTCTTTAACAATATAAAGGACTCTCAATTTGTATTTAAAATTAAAACGTTAAAGTTCAGGTCGAATTTCTTTAACAAAAAAAAAAAAAGTATGCAAAATTGAAGAAGATAATGATAGTAACTAGTGCTCATCGCTCTCCGTCTATTGTGCTGTAATTCGTAAAATCTAACCACACCATTAAACTCAAAATTTCGAAATTTGAAGATCAGAACAAAAGTTTGGGTGGAACTATGCATGTAATGCGAGACGTGTAGCTCACATGTCGCCTATTTTTTTAAGCATATTCCTTTTTTTTGGCACATGAGGCCTCAATTTGTAATTTTAAAAATTGCATTTTGTTCCTTGTAATACTCTGAATTTTTCATTATATGAATATTATATTTTCAGATGGTTAAAATACTTAATGTATTAAGATTTAAAATACATTTACATGAAAATTAAACTCTTAACTCAATTTAAATTTAAAAAATTATATTAAAAACTTGAGAGCATCTTTGCACGTTTCGTGTGGGACTCCAAGGAGCACGCACGACGTTTACATTGGTGGAGCTAGAGGGAAAATTGCATTCCTATTGATAAGGGTGGTCTAGGCTTCAGGAGATTACATGATATGGTGGACACCTTCTCTATAAAGCTCTGGTGGTTGTTCCATTCTCAGAGATCAATTTGGGTTCAGTTTTTACTGGACAAGTATTGTATGTGGACACATCCTTCACTTACAACACTTTCCTACTCAACTTCTCCTACCGGAAGAGGCTGAACTTAGTTGGGCCCCGAACAGAGTCACACATTGCATGGCACCTTGGAACATGTCAGATATTCTT
The DNA here is from genome assembly GCA_019097785.1 of Fraxinus excelsior. Lineage (NCBI taxonomy): Eukaryota > Viridiplantae > Streptophyta > Magnoliopsida > Lamiales > Oleaceae > Fraxinus > Fraxinus excelsior. The sequence goes on from CM032623.1 coordinate 23,637,472, forward strand.
TTGGTATGATTATTGATGGGTGAGATCGGCATCCCTATTCCCACATCGGCAGCACACATCTGCGAGGGTACTGGATTTTTTTTGATGATACCGAGTGGGATATATGACGTTTATTATAGATTCTCCCTCCTCTTATGGCGGTACAAATAGAGACTATACCTTTATCTACAACTGCTCCAGTTCACATTGTTTAGCGGGATATATCGAATGATAGCTTCGATACCGTTAGTATAGCAGCTCGTACGTACGTGACACCAATATCAAGATTCATATCGGTTATTGTGGAGCTCCATTTTGCTAGTTACTGTCTTATTCTTTTGTTGGAGACCATGACATGACCTAAATTGAAGCCATTTGAGTATGTTATTCAAGAATCTCTACATCCCCATCAATAGAGATCAAAATTGAAGCCAAGTTCAAGAATCAAATTGAAAGATCTAACCCCTTCAGGCAAAGAATCAGAAATCTATGGTTTAAAGTATGTTTTATGCTTCCGCTATTTTCTATTGATTTCTTGGATTTCAACATGGAGTTTAAGATTAGGGTTTATATGAGAAAATGAAATTGATTATAGAATATAGATTGAATCTATAATCCTTTATATATTTTCTATCCCTTATGATTTCGTTTAATGTACTCAGTTGTTTAGCCATATTGTCATAGTGTATGTTCCCATTTTGAACGAATTTTTCCATATTTTGGACATTTCGTAAGTTTACCTGTTTAACGACATCTTGCATGAGTTCCCCAAGCAATGCACGCATGGTGCGATGACTCAACTCTGTCATTGGCTCGTAACGATTGTGACTGCTCTGACTCTGTCCATTTGTTCGTGGAGAGTTTTGTTGCTCCTCATATCGTTCGATTACAGATTGGACTACTCTTTGACCCGCTGGTTCCTTATCAGAACTTTTATGAAGCATAATGTTTCACTTTTTGTATCTTCACTTACCAAACACCAATGGTCCCACCAGGCGTGCCAATTGTTTCGCGCGGTTTTTGGGTCGCTAACAATTAAAAAGGGAAATCAGACGACTGTGTAAGAAACAAACCTCTTGAGACAAAGTCCCAAAAATGGGTGTTTTTATTGGCGAAGATTTACAATCGGAGATGAACAGAATGCCTCCAAGGGGCGCAAGCACACGAGTACTAAAAGAAGGAAATTAAAGTTATACTAAGAAATTGAAATTACATATTCTCTGTTGAGAGTTTTTTATTCGGGGTCTTTTTCTCTATGTCTCTTCTTCCTTTTATACTGCTCTGATGGTTTTCTTCGTGGTAAATCGTTTGGAAACTGCTTGACTAATTCATAACTACCCACTTTCCTCATGGTGGCTGAGCAATCGTGGAACTGTCATAACTAACTGTTGCCATCATGATGTTGTCGTTCAACTGCTCCCAATTGGGCTCCTAGAATTGTGGATCGTGACGAAAGTGTTCGATATTCGTTTCAATAATTGTCGTTCTGAGTAAATACAATGTCTGACGTGGCTACAACCTTGGGCGATTCGAAGGTCTGGGCGATAATAGATTCGTCGCTTTGGGCGACAATAGGGTATGCCATTCGCGTAGATTCTGGGCGTCGCGCAGACTTGTGCGATGTCATTACCAAATTAGCGGGCTTTTATTTCGCCAATACTCCAACTTGGACATGTGTCCTGATTTCTCCAATTGGGTTTCACTCCTTGGACTATTTGGATTGGACTGCACTTTAAGTGAGTCAACATATTGTTACAAGATGATTAATCAAGTAGACAATGAAATAGACAAAATCGAAAAGTAATAAAATTAGGCGAGGATGACTCTTTAAACTCGAAACAATAAGATATCACTGAACTCATGTTATAATGAGGTCGGGAGACTTCATAGTAGTAGGTAAATAGTGCAATGCACCTATAACTCGAGAGAGAAGGATTCAAAATACATAATTCATAGAAGCTAGCATGATTATTGAATAAAATTTTGACCTGTTCAAGCATGTCCGACAAGTAAAGTTATGTGTTCTTTTAAGAACAGATTAAAACACAAAATAGAATAAAATTCCATTTAGCATGACATTCACCAAGTTTTTAAAGGAATTCATTCACCCCAATTAAGCAAAATTATATTCTAAATCTATAAACCTGTTTTACATATTTGTTAAAATTGTACTTACTAAAGACGATATTATTAAGATTTAAGAGATTATGCAATCCTACTTAAATGACTAATCCAATGAATAATGTAATTTCCATCTTTGGCAGATCAATTATGTGATTGTTCAAATAATTCAAAATATTAGTTCTTATTTATCCTCTCCTAATTTATTACTAGTGTGAAATTATATACACACACATGCACATGCGTAATGAATGCTGATGTTGAAGAAACATACATCGAGATTATTGAAAGATGAAATTTATTACTAATTTAAGGACAATCATTAATGCGGAAAGCACAAACGTTAAATAAGGAAAGGAAAGAAAAATGTGAAGAAGAAGCGAAAAAATTCAAACCCTCCTAAAAAACCATTGTAAATATGAAAATTAGACAAATCAATTATGAAACAATTTCTGAGACAGATGCTACTATGGAGAAACTTATTGCACAATGGAATAATAGAGCCATTTTCTGTCAAATTCGATGTTTGTGACACAAAAGAATTGTTGTTTTGTAATTATCCTAAATTAATTAAGAATACTATAAAAGATTGATTTTTATCAAATAATGAGATTGGATTTCGGAATCCACATATTAATCTCTATTTCCAATTCTTAACTCAAGTAAATTAGTGTTTTTCAATTGTTTGTGATAATTGATAATTCATTAATATCTAATATTTTTTTTCCAAGATATATTAAACATAGTCCTAAGTACTACCCGATCACATTTGTAGTCTGAATTCGTATGCTAAGGAAGCATTCAATCAACACACGATTGTACACACCATAAATTTTATTCCTAACACATATTGCATATGTGTCAATTATACAATGTTCTAACATTTTGTGAGTCTCTCAATATTACAATAACCAACAAGTTATGTAACTAAACAATCAAATAATGTAATAAGTATGCATAATTAACCACAAAACACAAGAATCAACTAAAATAATCAAGTCTTGAATTAGAAATATTAATTAAACTGTTTCATCATTCATCCAATACAAAATAGAAGTTTAGCCTAGCATAATTATATTTAAATTAGACAAGGAATTAAGAAAAGATATCACCCAATTCAAAGAATAGAAGTATAAGCTTGACAAATCAATTTCTTGCACTTTTCCTTCTATTTGAGATTTGAATCTTCAATTACTTGTGTTAATTCTATCTAAGCTCTTGTTCGGTGTCACTTCCATGATAGAATAATGGTTCTGGACCTTATTTAGGTTATATAAGATATATGTAAATACTTAAATCTAGCAAATTAAAAATTGTGTCTTAATTATCCAATTTATCCAGCAGTCAGAATATTTTATAACTAATTTTATCGCCATTTCTGACTGCAGAAAGTAGATAAATCTGTGTTCAAAGGCGATAACCAATTTTAGAAATAAATCAGTCAGATATAACGTGGTAAACCCCTCATGGAAATATTCATAGCCCCCATGCCACGAGTAAATTAATCCGCTAAATCAAATGATCAAAAATATAATAGCCTCGATTTTGTAATTTCGCAAAATTCACAAAAAAAAACAATCAAAAGAAATCTAAGAACAACTTATTGGTTTTCTTTTTCTTTTGACCTGTTGTAGAAATGAAATCAAATCCTCCGGTCTTGACTTTATTGTCACTTCACTATTGTATTTGACTGCAACTACCACTTTAATTAAAATTCACCAATCTTAACGCAAGCCAAATAATTTGATCTTTGAATGAGATTATATCATCATTCACGCTATGGCGTGTTCTCTTCCATTGCGGTTAAAGAACACGGGTTTTGCTTTGAGATTCTTCAATGAAGCATTATGCCAACAAAATTCACTAGAGATTGTAAGTACTTGTCGAGAAATTCTTGATGCTAGCAAGATCGGTGGTGGAGGAGGGTTAGGAGGATTTATTATTATTTTAAATCTTTTACTTAGGACTCCATTGCACTTTTTTAAAAATTTTGAGTTATGGATGCAATTAATTCCCTTTTTTTTTTTATTATTTAAAGAGAAGGGTAAATGGATTAATTTACAAGGAAAAATGTTGTCTTTCGCAAAGTTTGGGTGATCTAGGAGATTTTATGTCAAAACGAAATGTTAAGAAAATATTCAACAAAATAGGCATTTAAAGGTATTGCGCCAATTATCCAGTAAACAATCTAGACTTGTTATGAGACGAGGCTTTAATTAATTTTTCATTTTTATCTCCTATTTGACTCCCATTTTTGGGATAAAAATGTATTATAGAATGGTGATTTTGTGAATGCGTGGTTAAAAAGTAAAGTAAAATTTTTATAGGGAAATATGTGGTTGAAAAATAAGTTTTGAAAAAATACGTTTTTACAATGGGGGCTCAAACAGGATATTTGTGCGAGGCTCTCATTTCTCCGTTAAATATTGCTTCTTTCATGGTATTTGTCTTCCTAATCCTTAATTAATAATTAAGTTTCAACGGGAGCAGGGAGCAATTGTGTACTCTGTAACAACTAAGGTAATCATGCTTAAAATGCACCGACCGACCCTGATTAGTAGTGTGTGCACATTGTACCCATCCTATTCTGCCCTTAAATAGCACGACAGGCCCACTGAGCAACTGAAGCTACCACCAATCCATTCTCGACACCAACTAATGTCGTTAACTTCTGTCTCCTCTGACACATTATAACACCACCGGCTATTCCTGGTCGAAACAATAAGGACTTGTTTGTTTAATATTATGTCGTTTTCTCATCTTATTTTATTTTTAGATAATTTTGAAAATAAAATTCAAGGACGGTAGACTGAGAAGTGTATTTGACACTTATGGAACATTTGATTGCAAATGTGAAAAATGAGAAAAAAGAAAATGTTTTATAGGGAATTGATTTGCTTATAAATTATTTTACTGAAAATTGTAATTAATTGTGTTTGATTTGTATAATTTTTCATAGAAAATATTAAAAGTTTAGTGTCCGTTTGACTTCGTTTTTTATGGAAATTATCCATTAAAGTGATAATTTTTCTACCATTGGGTCTAGAATTTTTTCCAATAGCCAAAAGAAAATTGAAAAAAAATTATCATACCTAATATTATTCGTTTGACTTTATTTTGCATGAGAATTGTCAATAAAAGTAATAATTTTTTTTACCATTGTATCTAGATTTTTTTCCAATTTAAAAAAAAAACAACTGGAAATTTTTTTCCTACCAAAACATTAAGAATTTATTTTCCTAAAAAAGTTGGAAAATGTGGAAAATTTTGCTTGTCAAACACTACAAAAGTTGGAAATTAATTTTTTTTTTCCATTTTCCATGAAAAATATGGCGAATCAAACTGAGCCTTAAATTGTCATGCAAAGACAAAATCTTACAAATGTATTTGATTGATATTGTTTTAATGATTTTTTTTTTAAAGTTGATCATGTGATTATATTTTCCTTAAAAAACAAGGAAATATAATTTTTTTAGGAATGTGTATATTTTTACTTTTTAGACAATTTACTCTCTCTTATCTACCGACCAATAAAAAATGAATAAGTATAACATTTTCTAGGTTGAAAACAAGGACGGATCCAGACTTTTTGTGTAGTTGGGTCAAAAATTAAAATGCACCTTTTAGAAAACAACATATTACTAGTGAAAATAAGTTAGTACTCTTCTTAATACTTTGAAAACGTCGTTTAATTACATCATTGTCAAATGGATTTTATACTTGTATATTTTTATTTACCATCTTGTTGATAGATGTTTGCGGCAGGTAAATCAATTTGAATGTAGGAATTAAATGAATTGAAATGAAATTCAAATTTAATGCAATATAATTGAAAAGTAATTCGAATTACATTCAATCCATAATGATTCTAAAATTTTTGATATTCCATGTAAAATGTTCTAATAAAATTATGTAAATTGTATTGAGAATTTTATCGTGCAAAAATAATAGATGTTAATGAAATAATTGAAAATTTTAAAGAAAAGACGAGTTAAACCTCTATTTTTGAGACGTACCATTAGACGTATGTGTTTACTATTTTCGGTATCTCTTTGGACCATTCAGTATGACTACGATGTAGTTCTCGAAACGAGTTTCTAGATGACATAGGTGATTTGTGGATTTGGCTAGTGTATGATCGTCGGCGAGTTTTTAAAGTTAGCAAATTATCAAAATTCTCGAAATGCTAATTTAGAACGACCTACTTTGACGCATTGTAGTTTTTGCTACGGTTGGTTATTTCTCACGCCATGAACAAGCAAAAAAATTAGATCGTGAGCAATTCGAAATGATATTAAGAATGTAATGTTTCGACTTTATTTGACATCCCATAACGAGTGCATCAAAGCACGCCGATTACAAGTTTTTTCACATAATATATAAATTTGAGAAAAGTTGTATCATGTTGTGAAGGGCTCAAAACAACTATAGATTTATTGGAGAAGAAAAAATCAAAATTTTGTGGGGTCAAGATCTTGTCTGGGTTCATCCATGGTTGAAAATTAAATTGATCAAACACATTTTAATAATTTTCATTCAATTGTCTAGAACTTATTTTCTTTATGTACAAATCTATGCTTGCAATCAACCACACCAACATGTACACTTGTTCATAGGGGTGAATCCAAGACTTCAACTCAGTTAGGGCGATCGTTGACCATCGTCAGTCAACAATCGTAATAGCGATGTCTTTTATTAATATTAAATTAAATAATATTAAAAATTATTCAATCTATATATAAATGTACTAAATCGTACAAATCGTATATTTATATGAAAATATAATTTAACACAACTCGAAATAATAATTTAAAAAGATGATATAACCTCACTCTGTAACTATAAGTTTAGACAATTGCATGTTATGAGGTCTCATATTTTGAAATCGTCGCAAGATTGTCTCATTCTCAACTTTTTGAAAAACCAATTTCTCCACGTAATTTTAAATTGTGATTCAATTTCCAATTTCGAATACCAATTTATCAAAAATCATAAATTCTCCAATTTAACATTTTTCATTTTCAAAAGTCACAGTACACTCCTGCTAATTTTTAACATCACATATTCTCAAATTTTCAAATAACTCATAAATCATAAAATACCTAAAAAAGACATTTAAACAACATAAACCAAAAAAAAATTACTAAGATCCGTTTAATATCTAGTTAGTTGAAAAAGAAAACCTCTTGGAGGAGAAAAATTCTATATTTTGTCACTACAATATAGGAGGCTAAAACTTTGTGTGCCACGTGTCGTGATTTCCCATCGTCGTAATTCAAAATTTTTTTCCCTCACGCAACTCCTCCTCCTCTTCACGCAACTCATCACATCTTCCATTTTTACACGCAATTAACTTTGTCCATACCCCCATCGTTCATCAATACGCCATCATTAATTCACAACAATCGAATTGCTATGTCTATGGCTTCCATTTCCATGCCTTCACTACCCATTCTCTTCCATTGCTTACTCCAGAATTTATTTAAAAAATTAAGTCTGGATATGATGGAGGTGGACGGTTCCAATGGATCCAACAAAACACCCCAACATAACCAGCCATTGTTTGAGTTCTAGATTGTTTTTTTTCAAATTGAAATATGGATTATTTGCAGAGAAATTAATCAATTATACAATATTAGGAGACAAAAAGAAAAAAATTTACTTGAAAGATGAGGATGAGGAGGCAGTGTAGATGATGTCTTGTTTGATTCAAGCTCTTCTAAAAGAATAATAAAAAGGAAAAACTCCCAACGAAGCATCCAATTTCAACCCTAAATCAAGAGAGACAGAGATAAGTTGAGAACCTAGATCTCGGATTATAAAATTACCTTCTTCAACAGAGAATAACAACAGACACCATCAGGGTTGCAAATGGTTTCTTCCTCTTATGCAAATGTTGAATTCTTTTGTTTTAAATCAAATATCATATAATTTGTTTGAGTTTGATAGCTTTAAAATGCCAATAACTAAAAAAGGAAGAAAATGTGAAAAAAAAAATAAAAAAAAATCATCTCCATGCTTTCCTTAACGTTTTAAAATAAATTGAGATGTAAATTTTTTCTTCCTTATGTTTTAAACATTTAATCATTTCCATTTTTAAATAAAGTAAATATTTGGTACCCTAAAAAATCTAGGTTAAAATCAACAATTAATTTTGATCACACGTTTCATCAATTTTTATTAAAATCTATTAAAAATTTAATTTTAATCTAAAAATATGGAGAAAAGTCTAAAAGCTGAATTTTAGAGTCACAAGTAGACATGGTATTAGATGTTGCACAAAACTTCAACTCCTTCACAAGTAGACAGAGTATCAGATGTTGCACCCCTGAAGGACAGCCTCATTCTCAAAGCAAGAAACCTACCAGATCGGAAACATTGTTTTCTATAGACTCATGGGTGGAAGTTATGTTGTACCAGGGAATTGGAATGATATCCGTAATCGATACATAAACATTAAGCTCATGAACACCAACCTTGATCGTGTCAACAACTTTAATTTCTTGGATTAAACGTGTTATGATCTCTGTCCCTTTTATATAGGCCGATTTTTCTTGTCCCAATCATATAGTCCCGTTTCTTTATTAAAAATGTTTCATTTTGTTCGTTTATTAATATATTATTATTTAATTTGCATAGTTATAACGAATGTGAGAATTGAAAATTAAATCATTTAATTTCTTTATTACTTCTAATAATAATTTACTACTAATTGTTGATAATTAAATAAGGGTAAATAAGGAAAGCTTTTGACAAAAATCGTTTTTTCAATAACAAGCTTTGATTTTACAACTTTCTCGATATCATTTATATTTTCAGCCCCTATTTGATGGGAATTATGATTATATTTTTAGCAAATTTTGATAGAAGTTAATCAAATATGTGGATGAAATTAATTGTTGATTTTAACGTAAATTAAAATTTTAATTTATACTAAATGAGCATAATATAAATATGTAATTATATTGTATGTTTCGTACATCGGCCAAAGTTAAAATCGGATATGACCCCACTTCACTGTTGGTTTTTCGACCTCCCAAACATGCCTTGAAATTGGACCGGGTATAGCCGGTTTCTATGCCAGGCTACAAAATTGACCGCTGTTGAAATGAAACTTGCACCCTATTTTGATCCCTCCGCCGGTCGAATCTCTCTCTCCTTTTCTCTCTCATCAGCTAAAGCTATTAGCCTACAATACGAACCCCACGCTTCAAGATATACTCGCAATATTGTAGAATAAACGCATAAAAAATCTCGCAAAATTCTGTGCCGATTCATACAAGATTTTCTTTTCACACATCTATAGTTTAGGAGGTTGATGTCTTAATTTTTCTGGTTTTTTGAGGTTGTTTTTGTGGTATTATGTCTACTGTTGATTGCTTGTGGAGTGTGGAGATGTGAGATCTGTGCTGAAGAAAGTGAGTAAAGAAATGGCTGAGGTCTCGAATATTGGTTACACGGAACCTGTGATGGCGGAAACGGGAATTTCAGGCATCGAAAAAGGTAATTCCGGTGATTATTTCGAATATTTTAATTTTCTTTTCTGGGTTCTGATTTTTTTTTTTGGGTTTTTTTTTTGTCAGTGGATGCTGGGACAGCGTTATACACGGAGCTATGGAAAGCCTGTGCTGGTCCTTTAGTCACTGTGCCTCGGGAAAATGAGCTCGTTTTCTATTTCCCTCAGGGTCACATAGAACAGGTTTTTTTTTTTTTTTTCTTGAATTTTTGTGATTTTTCATTGTATTTTTTGATTTATCTGCTTACATATGATAGCATTTTTTTTTTTTTTAAACTCAGATTCATCAAAGTTAAATCACAGTTCTCAATTTCATTTCGAGTTTGGTTTTTGTACATAAACATGATCATTTAATGTTGAAACTTAATCTCGTTTTCAAGTATTTTAAAGAATAGGATTTATTCGTGTATTAATTACACGGGATGCCCTGAAGATATTTTTGAGTTGTTAGTTTATGGGTTTCACTTTTTTTTTTTTTTAATACGAAGTTTTTAATATAATCTCATGCATAAAGTTTGTGGATTTTGTCAAATAGGTGGAGGCATCAACTAATCAAAGTGCAGACCAGCAGATGCCTGTGTATAATCTTCCTCCGAAGATCCTTTGCCGTGTGGTTAATGTTTTACTGAAGGTAATTTCATCGTTTAAGATTCAAGATTTTAAATTTTTAATTAATACCATCTAAAAGCTTTTGGGGATTGTTTGTTGATCCTTTACCGAACTATCATTTATATAATCATTTTCCTCTTTCGAACTGTAATCTGTTATATGTGTTGATTTGGTTTTGTTTGTATTGTTGTCTGAAAGGCTGAACCAGACACGGACGAGGTATTTGCACATGTGATTTTGATGCCAGAACCTAATGTAAGTGCAATCATGGTGAATATGCTTTATCTAGCAATTTTTGTAATTTTGAAGGGATTTTTTTTTGTTATATTCTTATTTGATGATACTTGTGTTTTGCAGCAAGATGAGAATGCAGTGAAGAAGGAACCTCTGCCGCCTACACCTCCACATTTTCGTGTCCATTCTTTCTGCAAGACTCTAACTGCCTCAGATACAAGCACTCATGGTGGATTCTCGGTTCTGAGACGGCATGCTGATGAATGTCTACCCCCACTGGTTAGAACTGTTTACTTGAATTTGTCATTTTGCTGGGATTTGGGGTCTTAATGATGATTCCCCATTTTTTTGACAGGACATGTCACATCAACCTCCAACTCAGGAATTAGTTGCCAAAGATTTGCATGGAAATGAATGGAAATTTCGGCATATTTTTCGTGGTATGGTTGCAAACTTTCAATTTCTGCTTCAGTTTGTGCTTTTGATGAGCCTTTCTTATGATTTGAATCAACATGTATTGGGTACTGAAATGGGAAGTGTATTGTTTTCACTACTACAAATTTGACTGGATTTTTGGACATTTTCTTTGTGTAGCTGTGTAGTTATTGAGTTGATTCTTGGGTTGTGATACAATGCACTTCTTTTCTTAGGACGTTTAGTGCCGATTTGTCTACAGATTCTGACATGAGTTTTGACTTGTAATTTTTTATTAATCTACTGAATTCCAGGTCAACCACGGAGGCACCTCCTTCAGAGTGGTTGGAGTGTTTTTGTTAGTTCTAAGAGGCTTGTTGCTGGCGATGCCTTCATATTTCTAAGGTGATGCTATATTATATATTCACATCTCTTGTTTTATGCAAATAATTTCTATTATTGTCTGAAATGAGTATATGGAACTTTCAGAGGTGAAAATGGGGAGCTTCGTGTTGGAGTTAGGCGTGCAATGAGACAAGAAGGAAATGCTCCATCATCCGTCATATCATGTTATAGCATGCATCATGGTGTGCTGGCAACAGCTATGCACGCCATTCAGACAAAAACAATATTCACAGTATATTACAAGCCTAGGTAAGTCATTTGTTACACTGCAAAAATATTGATTTGTCATATATACATTGATTGGTGGTTTGACTCCATTTTTTTAATGAAACTTCTATTCCTTTCTCCATTTTTCTTATTAATGTTTGAAATCAATCTTTTCAATTTGCAATTTCCTCTGTAATAATTAATACTATTGTTGGGGGATGAAAAAAGTAATAAAGGAAGAGACCTATTAATTATTAACTTTCTTGATTCTTCCATTTTCCTTGGGAACATGTGATTTTTTACACTTGCATTCCTGCATACTGTAAACGTGAGTCTGCTGCTGTCAAAGAAGCATATGATGTACATTTCTGTATTGAAATTGTCTAACTCTGCACCTTTAAACATGTAAATGCATCAAGACAAGTGAACGCTAATAAACGATGGACAAATTGCATGTGTTTTTGCCCTTGTTATATCCTCCCTAACATCCTACCTCTGTTTCACAGGACGAGCCCATCCGAGTTCATCGTGCCTTGTGATCAGTACATGGAGTCTGTGAAAAACAATTATTCAATAGGAATGAGATTTAAAATGAGATTTGAAGGTGAAGAAGCTCCAGAGCAGAGGTAGGACGCCTAATAGCTTCCGAAGCACAATTTTAACTTTTGTAGTGAATCATGAGATTAGTTGTTTTTATATTTTGATTTATCATGAATCCGTAAAACTTTGTAGGTTAACTGGAACAGTAGTTGGTACTGAAGATGCTGATTTGAGAAGGTGGCCACAATCGAAATGGAGATGTCTAAAGGTACTACATCCTATTATATTTGACTAGATTAACGCTCACACATTATGCTTTCAATTATTATTTTTTTTTCCTCATGATGAAAATCTCTTAATGTTACTTCAAGGTGCTTTGGGATGAAACGTCCACAGTATCTCGACCAGAGAGGGTTTCTCCTTGGGAAATAGAACCTTCTCTTTCTCGTCCTGCCCTTAATCCAATTCCTGTGCCCAGACCGATGCGACCTCGATCAAATGTCTTGCCCGTTTCCTCGGACTCTTCTGTCCTTACAAGGGAAGGTATGTTTCTTATCTCTGTCTGCCTAAGGTTTTGTTAGTGATTTTAGCATTTTAATTCTGACTTACTCGTGTCTATTTTAAATGTAATATGATTGTGTAGATTCGGCTAAGATGACAGTAGACCCTTCACCAGCCAGTGGGTTTCCAAGGGTCTTGCAAAGTCGAGAATTGTCGACCTTGAAAGGCACTTTTGCAGAGAACAATGAATCAGATTCTTCTGAAAAGCCAATGTTATGGCCACCTTCATTAGATGATGAAAAGATTAAGCATGTTTCCTCTTCAAGATGTGGGTTGGATAAGTGGTTATCTTTAGGAAGGCCAGAGTCGTCATTCACAGATCTTTTATCAGGTTTTGGATCACAAAATAATTTGTCCCATGAGTTCTCTTTGCCTTCGGGTAATACTGCTGTTTCCAAGCGACAGGTACAAGAGCGTGAAGGGAAGTTCTGCTTAATTGGGAATGCATGGTCTATGGTACCTTCTTTTCTCTCTCTTAATTCGATGGATACTGGTACGAAAACTCGTGCACAAGGTCCTGATGCTCCCTATCATACACAAGGGGATATTAGACAAATTGGTGGATTGGGAGAATGTTCTATGCTTCCTGATCATAGAGATGGCAATCAACATGTAAATTGGTTGATGCCTCCACCTAATTCACCGTATCTTCAAATGATGCCCGGTCAATCAAGAGAACTGCAGGCAAATTCTGTATTTGCACAACATGACACTACAAAACCCAATGAAGGTAACTGCAAGCTCTTTGGTGTTCCCCTTATAAGTGGCTCTGTTCCAACGGAGCAAGATCTGTTGCACACGAATGCAATGATTGAAACAAGTCGTGTACATGGCGGTATGCATTCTCATCAATCCTCCGCATTAGCTTCTGATCAGAGGTCTGATCAATCAAAGGGCTTAAAGATGGCAGATAATCCAGTTCCAAGTGAGCTGGATAAACATTTTCAAACTTTCCATCCAGTTGCTAGAGAGAGGGAAGGCAAAGGTGTTTCTGGTTCAACAAGGAGTTGCACCAAGGTTTTCATCTGGGACCTTGCTATTTTTTTCTTTTTCTTTGACACTTATTATTTGTTTGTCCTCAATTCAAATGACTCTAATAGTCCAAATCGTTGTGATTTCAGGTTCATAAGCAGGGGACTGCCCTTGGTAGGTCTGTCGAACTTGCCAAGTTCAACAACTATGATGAATTGACTACTGAATTGGATAATATCTTTGAATTTAATGGTGAACTCAAGGCTCCAAATAAGAATTGGCTTGTAGTTTATACTGATGACGAAGATGATATGATGCTTGTTGGAGATGACCCGTGGGAGTAAGATATCCTTTCACTTGTCTTGATTGCCTTAATTCTATTTATAGTGTTTCTTTATGTTGTGTTATTAATTAGTTCCTGCTCCTTTTTAACAGAGAATTCTGTGGCATGGTTTGTAAGATCTTAATCTGTACAAAAGAGGAGGTCCAACGGATGAACCCGGGTACCAGAGGAAATTTCATCGGTTGCAGAAGGCTTGGATGCTAAAGAAACGAAGAATTTGCGAGTTGCCTCAGACTCAAGCCCAGAGAATTACTAATAATCTTCGTTTATTTAAGTTATATTTCTTTCCTGCCACTGCCTTTTTTGCTTCATATTTCGGGGTGCCTATTTTCAACTATATACTGAAGTCTTGAAATTGAATATATTATTTGAGAAGATTTACACCATGGTGGCTGCTAATTTTGTTTCTTCAATCTTAAAGGTATTTTTTTCATCAGGCAGATGAATTTTGGTACATCCTATAATGAATATGAAGTCCCATTAACTCCGGAACGTTGAACTTCTTGATTTTGCGAGTTTGTTATATTTTTCTGGAGGCCAACATTAGGTGCCTGGTATTTTATACATATATACGTTCCCATGCATCCTCCTTGTTTGACCTTTTGTACATATGCCCAACTTCTCTGATTTCTCCAGCATATTAATGTAAGCAAGAAGTTAATTATGTATATGGGTTTGGTACATTTATTTTGAGTCTTCGATTGCAACTGTGATCCATTTTTGGGATTTGAAAATGTTTGGCACCATGGATGACTCTATCTTTAGGGGATAAATCTTTACTAAACCAGTTTGGTTCGGGTTTTTGGTGGGTTAGGGCTATACTTCCAACCTTCAACCAGTTTTGGTGGTTCTTGAAAAACATTTGGGCCCACTTTTGTTACATTGTATAGGATTGGATGAGATTCGATTAATTCTTTTTTGATGTTTCTGTTTTTTGGGAAAATTAGGAGGCTGGAGCCTGTTTTTACCCATCGAGTCATTTTTCGAATTTTCCTGATTTTTATTATTAATATTAAATATTTGCTTTTAGCCCCTCACTTGTCACTAAAATCGACCATTACGTAGTATATTAAAAATAAATAAACAAATATCCTCATCAAATCTTTGTGAATGCTGGTTTACCTTTGTTCTTTTGAGATTCAAATATAATTGCATATTAGGGTCACTACAAATCTGAATCGGTGGCAAAATGATTTACAACTCGATCACACTATTGTTTCAAGCTTCATCAGCATATTGTAAGTGCAATCATGCTTGGCGTCCAGTATGAATTACAACTTTGTTTATAAAATGTCGAGGCATTATGTTATTGGACAATTTAAATAAAAAGTTGTTTTTCTAGTCAATTATTTTTTTGATTACACATTGTCATCCATGATTGTACAAATAGCCAAATTCTTGTAGGTGCAGTTTGTTGGGATTCGAGTCTAGTCATCGAGAAACCAGCATAATTTCTTTGGTCGTCCCATTTATCTCCGAAAAACTTGAACACACGAACTTTCTCTATCCAGCCCTCCTCAACAACAACGTCACAAGAATGCAATTACATGAGAAGGAGAAAAGGTCGAAATCCATTTGAAATACACATTTAATTCAATATTTCATTGAAAGGCAATCATAATTTCGGATATAACATCGTGATAAGTGTATTTTATACACTTATTCTCATTTTTGCAATTCTTTTGATAAAATATATCCTAAATTGTTGTATTTTATGTTATATATACTAAACTCAATGGTTGAATGAGGAATTGGAAGAAACAAAAGAAAATCGAGGAAAAAAAGGGCAAAGTCCAAAGTTTGAGAACTAAATTGTAAATATTCAATAGTTGATTCAAATCACAAGATGATACTTTGAAAATTTTTAGGAGACAATTAGATAGAGGTAAAACTCAAAAATGAATGGAATATGGGGCCCGTTCGGTAGGATTAAAATCAGATTAAAATTGAAAAATTAGCCGTTATTGTTGACTTTTATTAGATGAGTGAGACTCAATAACGGTTATATTTTCAATTTTAATTGGATTTTAATCCCTACCGAACGAGGTTATGATCAAAATATTATTAAAATCAATTTTCAATCGCACAATTATATTCCAAATTTTTAGTCGAGGATTGATATCAATTTTTTGCATAGTAAACGTCCAAATTGGAAAACTTATATTTCTAGCAAAGTGAAAGGCATTTGAATTATCTTTCCAACTCACTTCGAATCACCTCAATATCGATTGTTGTGCAGAGATAAAAAATCCACGCAAGGAGGACAATTTTCTTATTCGATTGGAACTCTTTTGGAAACTAATTTGGACGTAAATTTCAACCAAACTTCTACTCCTACAAATACCTAACAGCAAAACACATATTAGAGACCTCGCATATACATATCATACTCTAATATTCATCAATTATTATCAATAAAGGAGAAACATTCATAATTTTTGTGAGAGAATTGAAGAGAACTAGCAAGAATTCAATCAAATGGATATTCAAACTTGATTTTTTTTTTGGGCAAAAAAGAGAGATTTATCAAGAAACCATTGATGAGATTCAAAATTTCAAAATTCATCTTCATTTTCTCAATTTATCAAAAATTTGAGTTATTTCCCTTCACTTAGATATGATTTCTTGTAATTTTGATATGTTAGACTAGTTTTATACATTACAAGGATGGGATGAACCCTTGTTATAAGATTTTTGGTATTATGTAATTATTTTGACGACTAGTTTTCTTGGATGTTTATTATTGTTTTCACCGAATTTTCAATTAATTAGCTACTAATTGAGATGATTTATTGGAATCTATTACTATAGAGAGAGATAATAGATTTTTAGCTAAAAATAATAAATATTGTAAAATTTGATAAATGATAGATATATACCTCTATACTTTACATAATTTTCATAGGTGTTCTAGATGTTTAATGCATTTATAATGCTTCTATCTTTCATCGAGAAATAGGAAGGTCACATGAGGAGAATAAACTTGATAGCTATCGAGAGATGTTTTCAATTCAATTAGGAACATTGACCAACAACAATGATTACAAATTATCACTTTAATTCGTTGTGTTAAAAATGGATTAACGAGGAGAATTTGACATCTTGGCAATACTTTCATATATTTGAAATCAAACCAGTTAAATTGTTTTTTAGTTTAATCGATAATTTGGATATTAGTATAAAAAACTCGGAACCTATTTGCTATTCGATTAAAATTGCTATTAATTTGAACTCGATTTAGTCCTTGTGTGTTTGACACTCTATACACTGCTTTATTACTTTGTTCATGATTATGTTTACTTGCGGAAAATCAAACGATCAAGTTTTTAGCGTCGTTGTAGGGGACTATTACATTTAATTAGTTTTAATTAATTTTAGCATTAATTTAAATTTTTATTGCTTATTTATTTTGTTTCATTAATTAGAAAAATATTACAATGTTTTCTATGTTTTTTTTTTCTTTTTTAGGACTATGTATGCAAAATTGAAGACAAGGTGATCTTGCTCAATTTGATCTGAAAATTGAACGAACACTTAGGTCGAGAAGAAGAGAACAATTAGAAGCACACCAAAAAAGAAAGCATGGCAGAACAAAATTAAAACAAATTGCCATCGGGGCGAATGAAGAAACAACACATCCAATTGCGGTGGCAAGGAATGAAAATGCTAGGTTGATGTGAGAGTAGATGGTTCCATCAATCGTGGAAAGCTAATCCAGTATCGTGCATCCGTCATTTGGTCAGGTAAATTTTTAGTTGAAGACGGATGTGATCAATATGTTCGAGAATGCGCTACAGTTATTTGGAAGGGCTACTGAAAATATCAATACTCATATCTCAAGATTTCTGGACATGTGTACAATAATAGAATATCCAGGGGTTTCAAGTGAAGCAATTCAACTAAAGCTTTTTTCTTAAACTTCGAGAGATTCAGCTAGAGAATGGTTGAGTACTTTTCCTCCTCACAGCATCACCAGTGGGACAGTTTGAGCCAAAAATTCCTTAACATATATTTTCTACCTAAAAGGATTTATAGGTTGAGGGATGAAATCACTACATTCTCTCAGCTCAACTCTGAATGCTACTATGAGGCTTGGGAACGGTACAAGGGGTTGATCCGTCAATGTCTACAATATGGGCTGCAAAATGGCTCTAAGTTCAATATTTCTACATTGGGCTAAATCCGATAAGCAGGGCTAATGTTGACTCAACATGCAATGGATCTATTACAAAGAGGACAGCGAATTAAGTCTATCAGATCATGGAGGATTTAGCATTCACTAGTGCACTGTGGCCAACAAAAAGAGCATGTGTACATAAAGTAACTGGGATACATGAGGTGTACTCATTGACAGCAATCTCAGTGCAGCTACCAGCTTTAGCTCAGAAAGTGGAATAGATGAGTGCAATTCAAACAGCCAGACCAAGATGCAAGCATTGTGGAGAGAACCATGATAGCGTAAATTGCAATGTGGGTAGTCTGTTTATCCAATCAGTAGAAGATGTTAACTACACACAAACTTCTAGAGGCAGCAAAACAATCCCCGTTCCAACTCATACAATCCTGGTTGGAAAAATCATCCCAACTTCTCATGGAGCCATAATCAGGGAGCTCAGACCATACCATAGCAGACTGCGCCACCAAGTTTTCAGTAGTCTAAAAATAAATCGTCATTATAAGATCTTGTTACTAAATTGATGGAGCTCTTTACTTAACACATACAAAGAACAGATAAGGCTTTGCAAGTTCATGGAGCTGTCATCAAGAATTTGGAAAATTAGATGGGACAAATAGCTAAGGCACTATCTGAAAGACAGTCAGGAGCACTACCAAGAGACAGTGAGATAAATCCCAAACAGTAGGTAATGACAGTAAAAGTTGTAGAGAGTGAGGAGATTGAAGCAATCACTATATGCAACGGGGTTCAACTTCCAGAAATCACAGTTAAGAGATATGTGGTAGTGAATAAAAAGGTGCCTTCCATGGTCAAGAACTTGTACCAATATGAGTAGAATATTGAATCAGAGAAAGAAAAAGTATCAGAGGATCCAAAGGTTGAGAAAACCAATCCTACCAGAGAATATGCTCCACAAATACCATTCCTACATAGATTGTAAAAGTGGAAGTTGGAAGAAAAGTTTGCAAAGTTGTTGGGCATCTTCAGGAAGCTTCATGTCAATATTCCACCGATTGAAGCTATATCTCAAATATCCAACTAGACAAAGTTTCTAAAGGAGATCCTATCCAAAAAGAGAAAGTTTACAGATTTTGAGACTATCAAGTTAAATGAGGAGAGTAGTGCCATCTTGCAGAACAAGTTACCTCCAAAACTAAAAGATGCAGGAAGTCTCAAAATACCTTGCTCAATAGGAAGTAATTTGAATTTTAATTGTTTATGTTACTCAGGAGCAAGTATAAACCTAATGCATTTTTCTGTCTAAGGAACATAGGTTTGGAAAAGCTAAAGGACACATCCAAATTCATATATCCGATTGATTTCGTTGTCCTAGATATAGAGGAGCCATAGGATGCAACATTACTTATCTTGGGCATATCTTTCCTATCAACAAGCCAAACTAATCATGGACTTTGAAATTGGTGAACTGACATTAAGAGTTGATGATAAGCAAGAGAAATTCAAGATCTACACTACTATCGAGAACCCATTACATGAAGAGATTGGCAAAAAGGCTAAGAAAGAGTGCAATTATATTGCTCAAAAGGTGCTACAAGGCTCAAATGAGACAAACCTAAAAATTTACGGAACCTTGGATGAGAAGAGAATGGAGAGTTCAAGGTTTGGAGGGCAAAAAGACAATACAAGGCTGAAAATTGCAAAGAATGTAAGATTGCAAGATTCCAGCATGAGCCACCAAGATCAATTTATCCATACAACCTATCTAAAGACTATAAATTAAGCGCTTATTGAGAGGCAACTTAATTTCCTAACCCTTTTATTTATTCTAATTTCTGTACTGTATTGTTTATTTTAATTATTAGTTTATATTAGACTTAGATACGTTTAAATTTATAGGGTATCACCACCCTATTAGGTTTCCTTTAGGCCATTGAATTTTTTTTTTGATTATTTCGATTGTTAGGGTTAAGTAACATATGTTCTAGGTTATTTGATCTTTAATGTTTGATTTGACCGCTACGTGCATGAACATGACGTCGCGAAATACTCAAACCAACATAGAATAAGGGAAAAACATGATGAAGAGGATTGTCTAGCCGTCACACAGTGTCTCACACCTTCAACAGAAAAATTCGGGGAGTACCTTCTTCATTTTCTCCCTGTCCCCTTATAATTTTACTTATGCTTCAAGACATTGATGACAATGTTGGTTTTAAATTTGGGGGTGAAAAAAAACTGAGTTTTTACTTTTCGTATGTTTTTGAGTGTTTGAGTGTTTGTTTTTACTTTAGTATATTTAAAAAAATAAAAAAAATATTTTCTTGTTTTAGGCCGTGTGCTTGTGTGGGTTAGATAGTTTGGCTAGCAATAATGATTAAATTTGAGATTTGATGTTGATTTATGTGCTGTAGATATGATGCATGCTAGACTGATTGAGACTTAACCTTGTAAAATTTGATACTATACATGCACTAGAATTAAATTGGACAGTGTGATGCTATGAGTTGATTTATATAATTGATGGGTTGATAAAGTTAGACATAGATACTTTATCCAAACCACACTAAATTACTTATCCTTAAACCAAATTTAGCACAGTCTGTGGGTGATTTTGCTGTTGTAGGAAGATACGGATGTTGACAGAGATTCCACGTGTAAAAGCTTTTGTGTGGATTGTCTTAGATTAACGAGATTAAATTGGACAAAAATCTTAAGTTGGATGTCAGTTTGCTTGAATAGGTGTTTGATAAGGGGCATTGTACCGATCAAGGCATAATCTTGTTTAAATGTGAAACTTCTCTTCAAAACCTTTTTGATTTAGATTATTAAGCTTGTAAGGGCGTTTAAAATCTGATGCCCTAAAGTTATCTAACTTGGAAGTCTCAGCCTAAAGCCTATTACAAGGGTCATTTAGGAAACTTAACGGAGAAAATGCAAAATGAGAAATATTTTTGAAAATAAAATAAAAAAGAAAAAGCATAAAAAAAGCACTAAATGCATTGGTTAAGCTCCAAACATTACTTGAGGGAAGTTGACTTTTGATGATAGGTAATTAGCTTAATTGAGTCTTAGAGATCGAATTAATCAAAGAATTGGAGAATTATTGTTTATTGATGTGTTGACTTACAATTAGTAGAGTCCACTTGAACTAGATAGGAATATGATAGTAATGAAAGATTCAACCTTAGATTACACACTAAAAAAAAGAACAAGTTTGAGGGAGTGTGAATCATACGAGATGTGACATGATATATTTGACCACAGAGGGTTGATGATTGAAACAACTTGTAAATTCATGTTTGTCTACTTAATTCTTCACACACACACGTCAGTTTTGCATTGGAATAGTGGATATTGGTTTTGTAGAAACAATTTGTAAATTTAGTACTGTAATTTCAAACATTGAGATAAAAAATTGGACTGTCTAACCAAATATTTTTCATGCTCGTGTGTTTGTTGTTATTCATGTTATAGTTTTGTTTGAAGACAAACAAATGTTTAAGGCTTGGGGTATTTGATAAATGTATTTTATACACTCCAGGCCTAAAATATCGATATTTATCAATTATTTTGATAAAATATATCCTAAATTGTTGTATTTTATGTTATATATATTAAACTCAATAGTTGAACGAGAAATTGGAAGAAACAAAAGAAAATCGAGAAAAATGGCAAAGTCCAAAGTTTGGAGACCGAATTGCAAATATCCAATAGTTGATTCGGACTACATGATGATACTTTGAAGATTGTTAGTAGACAATTGGATGGAAATAGAACTCAAAAAGGAATGAAATATGATCAAAATATTATCAAAATCAATTTCCAATCGCACAAGTTATATTCCAAATTTTTAGTTGAGAATTGAGTCCATATTTGGTATAGTAAACATTCGAATTAGAAATATTCTATTTCTAGAAAAGTGATATCCCTTTGAATTATCTTTCCAACTCACTTTAAATTACGACAATCGAAAATATCGGGAGAGATTGTTATAGCCAAGTGGTGATTCATCAAAAAACTATTGAAGAGATTCAAAATTTCAAGACTTATCTTTATCTTCTCAATTTATCAAAAATTCGGGTTATATTTATTCACTTAAATGTGATTTCTTGTAATTTCGATATGTTAGGCTAATTTTACACATTGTTAGGATGAGATGAACTCTTATTATGATATTTTTGGTATTTTTTAGTTCAAATGAGTAATTTTATTGAGATGCCTCACATACGGCGGAGGAAAACCAAGATTACAAAAGAAGGAATTCAACTCGATACAAATCAAACTCTAAGGTAAGGTAACTCCCAACTATCCGTATACAAAATCCCTTTAAGTAGTGTCGGAATCTCATCACCAAAAAATAGGTCTATAGGCAAACCTTCACAACCATTTTTTGCAAGGAAATCAATTGCCATATTTGCTTCTAGAAATTCATGATGCACCTGGACATTAAGCAGCCTTATTAATTCCAAAATTTCCTCCCGAAATTCCCATAGCCACCATAGCATGCAGGCTCCTTTATTTAACCCGATTTTAGAGTCAGTTTCAACACACACACACACACACACACACACACACACACACACACACACACATATATATATATATATTAAGCAATTATTTTGACGACTAGTTTTCTTGGATTTTTATTATTGTTTTCACCGGCTTTTCAGTTAATCAGCTACTAATTGAGATGATTTATTGGAATTTATTATTATCGAGAGATATAATAAATTTTTAACTAAAAATAATAAACATTGTAAAGTTCAATAGAGGATATAGATATACCTCTATGCTTTACACGGTTTCCATATGTGTTATAGATCATTTAATACATTTATCATGTTTGCATCTTTCATCGAGAGATATGAGAGTCACATGAGGAGAATAAATTTGATAACTATCGAGAGATGTTTTCAATTAAATTAGGAGCACTAACCAACAAGAATGATTACAAATTGCCACTTTAATTCGTTGTGTTAAAAATGGATTAACAAGGTAGATTCCTCATCTTAGCAATACTTTCACATATTTGAAATCAAACAAGTTAAATTGCTTTCTAGTTTAATCGATAATTTAGATATTAGTATAGGAAACTCAAAACCTATTTTCTATTCGATTAAGGTTGCTATTAATTTGAATTCGATTGAATACTTAGTTCTCATGGGCTCGACACTCTTCACATTACTATATTACTTGCTCACGATTCCGTTCACTCTTGTGAAACCAAACGATCACATTGACAAAAAGAAAATCACAATATGATACATACTAGTAAGACATTCAATACAAAACAACCGAAATAAATTATTTATGGCCAAAAATGCATTTTTAATTAATTTACCGAAGTATTGTCTAGTGTAGACTTTCTTGGCGGATTAGCTTTTCCTCTATCTCTTTCGGAGTGAACTTGAAAAACAAGGATTGTCAAGCTTGTTCGAGGGAGATAGATCCATCAATTTTTGATGTGAACCAAAATATAGAAGAAAGATCCTTTGTCTTAATTCATTTCAGAATGAATAGTAGAAAACTTCAACTAATTTCCACAAGAACTCAACGTTCACAAGTTTGTTTTAACTATCCAACAAACTAGGCTAGACTTATTCAAATAAATAGACATATTCACATAAAAACAGAAAATTACTAACATCAGACAATAAACCTTCTATAAACTCCATTTCCCTTAGATTTTAGCCTTGTCCTGAAGGCTATTTATCTAGGAAGTGATTTTTAAAGATTCTGCGATACTCCCAAGTTGCTTCGACTGGAGATGAACCTTACCAATGCACAAAAATATGCTATCTCTTATCATTCATTTGTGTGTCCAAAATTGCTTGTGGCAGAGGAATTAATTTCTCTTCTACTTGATCAATGACAAGAAATTGTGTTAGAACTGATTGATCACTAATTTTCTTCTTTAATAATGAAACATGGAACACTGGATATAATTTTGAGGACTCGGGGCATTTTCAACTTATAAACCACCTTACCAATCCTTTGCAGTTTCTTGAAAGGATAGTAGATTTTTACAGAGAGTCTTAGATTTTGTCAGGCTGAAGTTTAAGGAATACCCAATCACCTTTCAAGAATTCTCTCTCCTAATGCTTTTAATCATATAACCTTTTCATTCTTGCCTGTGCTTGTTTGATGTTGTCCCAAGCAACCTGGATAGCTTGATCACAACCTTTGAACTTCTCTTTCACTACTGCTACTCTTGTTGTACCAAGGACACAAGTTAAAAGAGGAATACTTCGATATACCACTTCAAATGGAGTGCTTTTGACAAATGAGTAACAATTTGTATTGTAGCAAAACCTGCTCATATAAGCCATTTAGTCCGCATCTTGGGTTGTGAGCTCATGGAGCACCTCAAATACATCTCTAATGTTCTATTTACCACTTCAGTCTAGTCATCTATTTGAGGGTTGTTGTGTTAATTATGCCCAAAATCTCTGATACCAATTGTTAGGAATTCAAGTATCACGTATTGCTCGATAACACTTGATATAAAACCTAACACTGGATTAAGATGTTGAAGTTATATGACACAATAATGAAGTATTTGATCACAAGTAAAAGAATAAATGTAGACAAGAAAATATGACAAAGGAATTAGGAGATTTTATTGCACCACAAATAATGAAGATGGAGAAATATTACAATGATCATATAAGCTAGTAATCACTTTTCTCACACACCATAAAATTGTATAGAAGAGCTTAATATTTATAGGGAACATATATGGGATGTCAAAACCCTCTTAGTAGAGTTGTTGATGAAGTAGGATGTCAAAAATCGAGTTCAAAATGAAAAAAGAGAGAATAATGTAAAAATTTCGGAACAGACACCACCACCTCTTGGCGTCTTGACGTTGTGACGCCCTCATTGGGTGCCCCGGTTCTCGGGGCAGAATCTCAAATAGGGGCGCTGGCGCTACAACACTAGGCGTTCTGCCAAATTTTTTTCGTTTCTTTTCGTTCATAGTTGTTTTCTTTATCTCAACCTCTTATTCAAGTTCAATACCAATTTTCAATTTTCAATGGGTTTTCAAAATAGAACTTCAACTTGACATATGACTCCAATAGCATTCCAAATTGAATTCCTCTTGACGTGCACTTCAATTATAATTCTTCAATTACTTTAACAAAGAATTCAGGTCACACCCAAATTCTAACATTCTCCACCTTGACATGAATTCCACTGCAACAAATAAAACTCCAAAATTTTCTCCACCAGAGTAGAAAATCCGTCTTCAAGGAATGACATGACTCTTCAACAATGACCAGAACTGATTTTTCCAACTAAACACAAAATAATCTACCTCTTCCCATGAATCTAAACACTATTATGTAGAATTACCTCAGATTCTCAAAACATCATAATGATGTTTAAATGCTTTTAAAGAAGGCCACTTGTTAGATTCTCAAAAAATGATAATTGGGCTATAACACACCCCAAAGTAGAATCAAACCCAAATGCTTTTAAAGAAGGCCACTTGTTAGATTGTACATCTTCTACTATCCTGAAAGCATGCTCAACAAAATCAGCATCCATATACCATTTTTCACTAGGTTCGTCCCTAGAAATTGAATACAATGACACTTCAGGTGATGGTGACAAAGTAGCATTATCCATATCTCCTGAACTCCACTGAGCTATATTCTTCAAATCCGACCATTTACGAGCTCCTAAAGGTATTCTTCCAAACTAAATGTCCACCAAAGTACTGAACTGTGCTGACTCACTCTTCTAGATTATGTACAAACATGCAAAATGTATAACTTAGATGTTTTTTGTCCCTCATATACAACCCTGACACCCTTACAAACCTTCAAAACTTCTTCTCTACCAAAGAACTCATAACTCTTTAAATTAAGGATAGACAACGAGATGAGATACTTCTTCAAATTTGGAACATGTCAAACTTGACCAAGTGTTCTAATTGTCACATCCAATAGCTTCAATCTGAACGTACTAATTCCAACAACTTGACAAGGTGCGTTGTTTTCTATAACAACGAGACCTTTGGAAATAGTTTCATATGTAGTAAATAAGTCTTTATTAGGACACATATGAAACACACACGTATTGACCTATGGTTGATTTCATCCTTAATGTTTTGATCATAACAAACAAGATTAATATTATTTCTAACAATTGATTTTGAGTGATGATAGGTCAACGTTAAAATTAATCATGCATTGTCAAAGTCAACACAACATAAATCAGACTCGAAATGAAGATCAAAGTGAAAATAAGCATTCAAGTCAATTCATTCAAGACGAGAGCTTAAAAGATCAAAATTAAGACTATCAAATCGGGCTCATGAAGAAGAACAAGATCAAGAGTTTAAGAGCAAAACATGAATGGAGTTTCGAAGCAAGATCAAAGAGTAGGCTTTTGAGATCATATGTAAAGGTATAACACTTTTGATGTTTAGTAATGAATGACAATATCTTAAAAATCAATTTGTATACGAAGAGTTATTTTCATATCACTTGCATAAAATTTCTTGATCAAAAGTAAGATTGATCTTTCAAAGTGTACTTGAACTTAGATCATATCTCTGAAAAAATGTCAACGGTCAACAGTCAACCGAACGTTTGGCTCGCCAACGGTCAATGTTTTGACCGTTATGATCGCAACGGCTAGTTGGTTGTCCGGTTCAGCGGTGGACATCCGGTTGGGCAGAACTTTTTGGGTTTTGATTGCTATAAATACCACTTCACTTTGTATTCAAAAAATAACTAGAAGAGAGTTTTCTTGTGAAATATATTTGTAAAATATCTTCTTTAAACTTACATTTTTACATTCATTTAATTTATTTCTTCATAATATACTTGCGCCAAGATCGCATAAAGCATGCTCAAAATATTTATCTCCTATGGTACAAGGTACGGTAAAACTCCCTGGATCCTTGAGCTTAGGAGGTAATTTATTCTGTAGAAGTGCACCGCACTCCTTAGTTAGCATAACGGTCTCATAATCTTCTAGCTTCTGCTTGTTAGTGAGAATTTCCTTCATGAATTTTGCGTAGCTGGGCATTTGTGCTAGAGCATCCGCGAATAAAATGTTGATATGCAGCTTTTTAAACACTTCAATAAACTTGGAAAACTGTTTGTCCAGTTTATGTTTATGCAATCGTCAAGAAAATTGAATGGGGGGTTACATATTCTCTAATAGGAACGACCGCCTTAGCTTGTGGTGTGTCTGAATTCTCTTTCAGATTTTTCTCAATTGACTTTTTAGATCCTTCCACTTGCTCATCATCTAAAGCAAGAACTTTATTTGTCTCTGCTACTAGTCTTTTTACTGTAATTTCAGGTAGTTGTAACATACTTCTTATTGTAATTGCTTGCACCTGTCCCTTTGGATTAGTTTCTGTGTGCTAGGTAGAGCTTCTTGTGGTTTTTTGAGATAGTACGGGCCCACTGACCTATTTGAGTTTCTAATCTCTTTATGGATGCTGAATAATTTTGCAAGGTTGTTTCGGTCTTTTCCATGTATTGGTTGATTTTCTATATAAATTTACCCAATATATCTTCTAGAGACAATTTTTTCTTTTGCTGTTGAAAACTAGGGGGGATGCTGTTGATTATTTTGGTTGTTGCTCCAGGAAAAGTTAAGGTATTTACACCAACCTGGGTTGTATGTATTGTTGAATGCATTATTTTCTTGGCGTTGATAATTTTGTACACAGTTAACTTCCTCCATCTCTTGAGATGACATATGGCATTTCCCACTATTGTGAGCTCTACTGCATATACCATAAACCAAATATTTTGTTTGCACTGTTTTTGTTGAATCTCTCGTAGTCAAGTGATCTATCACCTTCTTCTCCAAAGTTGGCATTTGTGCTGATAATACCAAGAAAGTATCCACCTCATGTAGACTTGTGTGCTTCTTATGTGTGGATTTTTTGGAAGGCCACAATGCATTGTGGCTGCCATCGTCTTATGTAATTTCTCAACTTCATTGGATGACTTCAATGTGATAGATCCATTTGAAACTGCATCCACCGATATATGACATGCACGGTTTAAATAAGTGTAAAAGTATTGCACTAGCAAATCTTTTTTAATACCATGGTTAGGACACTTCCTCATCAAGTCCTTGAACATTTCCCATACTTTGTGAAAACTCTCTAATTCATCTTGTTGAAAAAATGGATATCTCGTGTCATATTTTAGTTACTTTTGACAGTGGAAAGTGTTTTGCGACAAATTTTTCTACGAGATCATTTTAGGTTCTAATGCTTCTAGTATGTAGGGCATCTAATCATTCTCCTACTCCAATCTTTCAAGTTGACAACCATACATAAGACCATCTTAGACAACTTTACAAAAGTTAAATCAACAACTACAGTACTTAATGAAATAGAACAGGGCATCATCACCTATTTGATGAAAGTACCATTCTCTCTAGAATGGAACAAAACTCAGGCAACTTCTGGCCACCAAGACCACCAAATTTGGATACCATTAGAAAGCCCATAATATCATCTCCAGTTACAAAAAAAAATACAGAAAAAAACCACTCAAATTGGAGAAATCAGCCCTAAAAAAAAACTTGCCCGTGAAATTAAAATCTGCCAGAATCTTGCTGTCCGGTCACACCCACCTGGTCAGACCTACACCGGTCAATCCCCTAACCCAGATGACCCTAGCCATGTCAACAATTTCCCCAATCAACGAAAAATAGCCTCCAATTTCAGAAACAAAACTGCACTGTTGCTACATTCGTGATAGCGTTGCTTTTCTCCTCCCAATTCTGGCGACGTTAGAACGACCTATGGTGGCGTACCACCCGGGTCCTCTTCTACTCACCAAGGTGATCCTAGCCCAAGTATGGGTCAACACCAATTTAACCCACAATAGCACCAATTTGATCCTGAAATACAGGCAGTCGCGAACGCGCGACATACAAGTTCTAAAACTTGAATTTTTAGCTCAGGCACGGTTACCCATAGGAGCGGACCACCTGGGCTAGGTGCGTCTCCACATGGTGAACCTAGCCCAACCATGGGCCAGACTCCAATGACAATGGTAAGTACATGGGCAATGATCAAATTACATCAATTGGAGCTCTAACAATTGGATTGAATTCTATCCCAATTTGGCCACGCGTTGGGACTTTCTCAACTTCAATTGACGGCCCTAATGAGGTTAGTGCTCCAATTTTGACCCATTTACATGTAATTGATAATCATAGTGCTATGCGTAAAATTCCAATTGCTTCAATTTCAACTCAAACTTCTAATTTTGATTTTGCTCAATTGCCTACGCATGATGAACATGAATATGCTCCAATTGTTGTTTCTAATAATGTTAATGCCCAAAATTCAACCCATATTCATGCAATTAATGATCATATGGTTATGGGTAATTCTTCAATTGATGGAAACACGAGCCATTTGAACTCCAATTTCATACCCGAAGCTAAGGCTGATGTGATGAGTTCAAAAGCCAATTCTGGTGAATTAGGCTCAATTCAGGACAAAGGTACTCCCCACTGACCTCCACGCATCCTAGTGTGCCTACATTGCCTTTGCTCGCGATTAATATTGTTGCTAACCTCACCACTAATCTTGGACCTCATTCACGGTTGAAACTCAAAACTGATGGTGTTGCCTCTCTTCCTTCCAATGAACTTTAGAATCGACTTCAGCATGCCCGTAAAATGGGTAACAGTACTCATCCTCCGCTGGTTGCCGACACTCGTTCTACCCTGGTCTCCTTCTACTGCTTATAACTTCTTCAGAACTTGCCTCACTCCTGAACATGGCAGCTCCTCAAACACTTCGGAGAAAAAGAAATTTTAGGATTCCATGTGGCAGCTTAAGATCCCTCATAAAGTTAAGATCTTTGCTTGGAGAGCTTGTCAAGAAATCTTACCTTCAAAGTAGAACCTGGCTCGAAGAAATATTCACATTGATCCTCAGTGTTGTTTCTGTGATTACCAGATGGAAGATATTTGCCATATCTTACTTCACTACCCCTTTATTTATGGAGTCTTAACAAAACTTTTCCCAATATTACAGAACAAGACATTTCATGGAGGCTTCATACAAGCTGCTATCGCAATCCTGACTAATGTTTCAACAGAGGCCCTCTCAGAATTTCTGCTCATTACTTGGAGCTTCTGGTACCACCGTAACAAGATGGTTCATGACCAGATTGATCTCCCACTACACCATGTAATCGCTACATCTCTCGCCAACAAACTAGCTGCTATATCAGGTCATCCTCTCCATCATGCTCTTGGTGTGCTCTCCCGCAAATACAGGTGGTCAGCACCACCTCAGAATGCAGTAAAACTAAATGTCGATGGAGCATTATTCTTTGATCTTAACAATGCTGGACTTGGAATTATCTTACGTGACCATGAGGGGGAAATAATTTTGGCTGCAAGCAGCCCTGAAAATACCATTTTGGAACCTGAACACATTGAAGCTGTGGCGCTTGTGCGAGGTCTACAACTTTGCCTTAACCTCGGGATATCTCAATTAATAGTGGAGAGTGATTGCTTGTTCCTTGTGGATGAAATCAATAAACTAGAATCAACCTCAGCTTCAATCAGGTCCATGGCAGCTGAAATTAAGGACTTGTTAAAGAGATTCCCTCAATGTAGCCTCCAGCATTGCAATAGACTTGGCAACCAAGCTGCTCACACTCTGGTGTGACATGCATGGTCTCTTGAAGATATGCCCCTTTGGTGGCACAGTGCCCCTTCGTTCACTGAAAATGTAACTTTCATTGATAGGCACTATTGTACCCTTTCCTAAGGCTTTTTTTGCCTTTATGAATGAAATATTTTCCATAAAAAAAAAATATTATTAAATCAGTTGAACTCAAAGTTTGTATATTTTGATGTTATACTTTTGTGGATTTTTCAAATTTCTTATTCCTTCTAGTAGTTGTTCCCATTGCTCGAACATTTTATTGATGGACAATATTTCTTTTTAGGTTAAGGTTAATAACACTATTGTAGTATCAACATCAGCTTCAGATTTAAACATTCCTGGTGTTTACTTAGTGCATAAGTCATGACTTTGTCTCACTGTTAAAGAAGAAAAGGTTAAGGACAATCTTTGGTGTAATATATGGCCTCATACCCAATTTGTTCTTCTCATTCTCCCACTATTTACTCTGTTATATTATGTATTCATTATCAGAATTACTTGTAGTAGTGGATAGTCAGCCATTGCAATATCTTGCCAAAAGAAGAGTTCAGCATTACGAGTACGAGTTCCTTGATGATGTAAGCTCTAATTCATTATCGGAAATACTCAATATTGAATCAGCCTTTCACATTGTTTGATTTAATATTTTGTTTTGTTTTCCTTTTCCTATCTCCTTTACCTTTTATAGACATGGAACATTTACACAATGTAACACTTAGGCAATCTTCAATCCTTTGTCTCCAGTACTTGGTAGGATCAAAATTATGTGGATTGATGTTTATAGTTTTGTTTATGTTGATAACTACAAATTACTGATTACAGTTATTTTAAAAATATTATCGTTTTATTCATTATATTTATTATTTCATGTTTTACATGCTATTTGTAAATATCTTTGTCATTTAATTTGGAATTATGGTTTTTTGATGTATTTTAGTTGGGTGATTTATACAATTTTGTTTTAACATGATTTACTCTTTTTTGGGATTGTCTTTCATTTTTTTGGGCTCCATATTTTGTGTCTAGGTATTTGACCAATTCTTTTAGTAGAAAAAATTATGCATAACTGAGCAGTCGTATTTGCAGCAAATTATGCAAAAAGGAAATATGTATATATGAACTGTCACATCCACAAAATGAAATGTCAAAACACTTCTGAACTTGATATGAGTACACATACTTCTGCTGTCTGTTTTACTCTTTGACTTGGCAGCTGTATTTTTCAGAAAAAAGTTACCAGGTACAGTCCTGTACTCTGATTACTTTTCAAAAGAAAGCAATACACTTCTATATATATACCAACTTTACAAGACTCAAAACATATACTTAGAGCAAGACAAACAAATTTCTGCTTTCTTGCATGAAAGAAAAAATAGGCTATCAACCACTTCGTTTTTTCTGTTAAAAATATATAAAAAAAGGTATGCATAACTTTTGCTTATTAGTGCATTTAGTGATTTTGCATTCTCTCTGTTTAATCTTTTTATTTTTCTTCCATACTCAACAAGATGACATGAAATTATAAATTGATTCCAGAAATCAGTTCAAATCAAAAGAACGGGCAAGCCAAGGTAATAGTTGCCGAGAAATTGCCCCGACGTAAGCAAAAAAATGGTAATAGTAGATATCAAATGTTGGTGCTAATGGATTTGGAGGTAAATAACTTTAGATAAAGCAATATAATATGTCAACCTTTATTTATTTATGGACATTACTATATAAACCAAAATTTATACTATTTTCCATTTTTGTCTGCCATAGGGAAATAAAGTGCACACAACATTGTATGATGGGAACATTACTGCCTTTGAAAATCAGCTTTTATTGAGCAAAACATACATCGTTTCAAATGCTCTCGTTAAGGACATGAAACCTGAGTATAGAGCTTTAAATGGTGACATGCAGTGGACAATAACTGGAAAGACTTGAATTTAGGAAGTCAATGAGAATAACATGGAGTTCCTGTTTTCAACATACACATTCACTCCGTTCGATGAATTCAAAAAATACATGGATTGCAACAATGACATAAGTACTTCTTGCTAATTCTGTACTTCTTGCTAATTCTTTCTCTATTTTTTCATAAATATATCTTATATTTTTACTTCAGTTCATTCATATATGCTTCTCTATGTATTAATGTTTTAATTAATATTATCACATATAATATCTATATAAGCATACTTGCGGTTGCTATTGACATGCTTCCAAAACGACTCATTCAAACACGATATGGGAACCAAACATATGTGTAGGACGTTGTACTCATTGATAAAAGCTTCCATACAATCATCTTAACAATGTGGGATATTTATGTCGAAAAAGAATGCATTTTTCTTGTGGACAACATTGCCAAAAAGCTTGTGATCTTAGCAAATCGGTTGAAAGTTTCGTCTTTTAATGGTGATCACTCCTACACCTTTCTGCACAAGTTTTTTTTGTCCATAAAAATTAATATGAATCTATAGAAACAACAACTAATATTTAGTCTTTACTGCAGGCTTACACTATCAACCAAAATAAATAGCACATTCTTTATAGATGCTACATTCAACCAAGTTGCGGAGTTCCAGGCATGGTAAATACAAAATATTTTACTGTAATTCATATTAACTATATGTCATCAACTTCCATATGTTCAAACTCCACTATTATTTTCTTCTTCCTACTTCGCTCATGTATGAAGCTTTGATTATTGTTACATAATAGTTAACTTTTAATAATCAAATCATATAATGCAAGGGTCGAAGCACATACTGAAGAGCTGAATAAAATCACATTGGAGAAATCATGTCTTACAGTAATACCAACAAAGTTGTCTCCTCCAGCCTACAAGAAATTTACGCAAATACAAAATATAAAAGGCCGGTTACTAGGGATAACTTATTTGACTTTATTGTGCACATACTATTTATTTCTCTATTCTGCATAGTTACAGTTGCATTTCTTGTTGACAAGTTTATGTTAACAATGAATGTTTACAAAACATAAATACTTATAGATCAAAGCTAAAGCAACCATCAGAGCAACAAAGCAAGCTTTTTGGTATATGTCTAATAGCAATTGCTATAAAGTCAGCCATGCAGATTTTGGTGAGACTTTCCCATGTATTTATTGCAAATTTCCTTCCTCAAAGGCTGTCCCTAGGTAAGGCTAGCTAGATTCCTTACAATATGTACCACTTATAAAGATGCATTGTTAAACTTGAAATGTGTTCTTCCATTTCAATCTTCCTTCTTAATGATAATGAACTTAATCTCCATTATCATAGGGCAAATGCTAATGTACAGTTAGAAGATGCCAGTGGAATCTTAATTGAAAGTACAATTGGCGGCTCTGTTGAGACATTGTTGAAGTGTAATGCTGAGACTTTAATGAAGCATTCTAAATTAGTAAGTATATATATCATGCCCTGACCATGTCATCTTTAATCACTCATGCATAGTAAAAGTTATTTTTCAATCTTCACTTTTAATAGGGAAGTGATCCAAACATTGATGAATTAATTCAAATGGATCTTGAAGAACACATATTTTATGTCAAGGTCACACAGTTGGAGCCAAACACTGCTGAGTACAAGTATGAAATTGTATTTGTCCTCAATTCATTCTCTACTATTACTGATGGAACAGAACAACCAAGTTAGAAAGATACCTATGCCTTGCAGAGGTAAGCAAGAACTATGATAATCACGAAATGTCACCACCATCTGCAAAACGATCGTTGTTTCAAACTTCAAGTGAGCCAGTACTTTCCAGACTTTCGAACATAAATGCTGAGATGAAAATTGCTACCCCCAACTCAGAAAACGATCAACTTACCAAGAAAGGAAAACTCGACTAATCATCGTTGTGTGTAAATAAAACAACATCAATGCTACAACCTAAAAGATTGATCAACTCATGTTGCTATCTCCATCTAAATAATTCTACCCCAGCCACCTTTGAACGACTTTGTTTTATTTTGTAGCATCATTTACAAAACTTCATGGTCTTTTGCCTTGTAAATTGGTTTTATTTTGTAGCACTTTTTTTGCATGAAAACTCTTACATGAAGTCTGAGCTTAACATGAATGTATAACAAGCTTCATGATGCTTTAGCTTGTAACTTTCCTATGATGGCGTCTGTGATGCTTTTGAAATGTATAAATCATCCTTTGTTTGCTCCTAAAAATGTTATTTTGTAGTTTCTCTTAGTCTATTAATTATTGTCGATAAAAAAATATTGTATCTTGGTGCTTATGAATGACATTCTTTCTTATCATATACAATTTTTGTATCTATTGGTTCCAAGAAAATTGGTCAGGTTATTGCATAAATAGAATCATGTACTATAGTAGAGAATTTGAATTCTTATGCCGATGTATGAAGTTTAGAATATTGATTTTGTCACGGTGAATTAGTTATTCAACCAAACATTATTTGTAGTTTGGTTCTATAATGTTGAGCATCTTGTCTTGTGTATTCAGTGTAGTTTATCTCCATTTGAATTTTTGCATCGGTAGTAATGCAGCTCTCTTGTGACAGTCAGTATATATTTAAGTAATGGTTTAGTTCATCTTCATTTGAATTTTCATCACATCAATACTAATATAACTCTTTGCCTTTTGATTCAATTAAAACTAATTTTGAATATTGATTTTTAACAAAATTTCAATTAAATGGCTTTAATATTAATTATAACTACTTGCATTCACACTTTCACCAACCCACTCAACTACCCACTCAAACATTCACCTATTCAATTTTCAACCAATTCATTCTCATCACATTTACAATCATCAATTCAACATACCATTCACACTGCTAACTAAATTCATCCTTCTCCAATTAATTCAGTTCAGCCACCACTACCGACATCACACCATCGAAAAAGGTAACTTAACTCCCAAACCCTTTTCTCCCTAAAATATGCCGACAAGGAGACATGGACCGTCGTGCATGAAGACACGGATCATGTCTCCGTTGCGCACGAAGACATGGACAGTGTTTTCGTGCGACACAGAGACATCGTCCATGTCTCCGTACGAAACAGAGACACGGTGTGTCTCCATGCTAGATGGAGATACCGTCCGTGTCTTCGCTGTGCAATAGAGACACGATCCGTGTCTCCATTGTGTACAGAGACATCGTCAAAATCTAATTTGTTAAATTGTATTCAATTGTGTTTTGTAGGTGTCTTTACAATATATACTATCTCCAAATTAGTGATTTTCTGCCATAAACACTCAATTTCCAAATTATCGATATCTCAAAGATTTTGTAGAGCTCATCGATGCAAATGAATAAACTTCTTTATTGTGTAGTAATTTTCATGGATTTATATATGTAGTGATATATAGAGCAGAGAAACAACAACAATTTAGTAGTAAATTAGTCCATGAATTCATAATGAGACTTGTAGATTGTGACAAAAACGATGAAGTTTGGGTGAAATTAGTAACCATTTGGCACGCATTGGTCTGCAAGAGTTTTCTCTTATCATAGGCTTAACTTGCCACGAGATATCCGTTAATCTTAACTCCAACAATAATCGACTTAGAAATCAATATTTTAATGGTACAAAGAAAATTAGTATGACAATGCTTTTTGAAGCATTTCATCTCTGTCAACATCAAGAAGATAAGTTTAAGCTCGAGTTGGTAATGTTAGTAGAGTATGTTTTGAAATCCATCGAAAGAAATATTGATTATAGAACTCTAGGCATGGTTGAGCAGCTTAATAACTTCCTTGAGTATCCTTGGGGTCGTACAACATATTTTGTTTTGTTAAACTCACTGCGAGAATCCCAACTCCAAAGAGTACACAGGCTACGACAAAATACCAAGATGAATGTAAATATGCATTGCATGGATATCCACTTGCATTCTAAGTATTTCATTCTATTCTTATATTTGTCCCCAATCTAAAGTTTATATATACTATTT
Source organism: Fraxinus excelsior (assembly GCA_019097785.1). Taxonomy (NCBI): domain Eukaryota; kingdom Viridiplantae; phylum Streptophyta; class Magnoliopsida; order Lamiales; family Oleaceae; genus Fraxinus; species Fraxinus excelsior. The sequence continues at coordinate 23,674,116 of CM032623.1, forward strand.
GTAGCGACCGAGAACTTTTAAATAAAATAAAATTATTTTCTCGAAAAACGTGTCGTTAAATCTTAAACACTAACGTTAAAGTAAAAACGCGTTCGTCTAGCCGTTATAAACGAATTTAAATTATTTCGAATCGAATTCATTTTCGAATAATTTTAAATTATCGAATCCTTATTATTTTAATTAAATCCGAATTTTAGTAAATTAAGTAAAATATATGTTCTATAATTATTTTTAAGTCCAATCACTTGAAATCCATTTACATTGGCCCAATGCAATTAAGTCCAAATCAAAATTTTAAATTCTTTTATCCAAATCCATTGAAGTCCATTACTTTTAAGTCCAAAATCGGAATTAATAATTTTAGCCCAATTACCTTAGGCCCAAACTAGAATTACCCCTAAAACCCAACTACTTGGCCCAATTACCCACCTAAAAATAAATTTGTGCCCTAGATTGTTACTGTTCATATAGCTCACTCCCTCCCCCTTTTCATTATTCACACAACTCCATTTGGTAAGAAACTTTTCCTCCATCAAACTCTCTCAATTCCACTATGAGACACCGTTGATGCTAGAAAGTCCATTTCTAGCATCAATATTTTTAGCATCAATAGTGAACTCCCCAACCTGTAACACTATGCAGCCTATTTTACCATTCATCACCACTCACCATCAACACCACAGCCACTACACCACAACACCACCAACATTGCACTCACAGAAGCCACTGCAACTGCAAGACACCAACCCCCAACAACACTCCAACCTGAGCTAAATCCACCAACTCAACCACCACCTCCACTGCCAAACCACCAACACCACAGCCAAAACCAACCGAGAAGCTGCAAAACAATGCAGCCCATATGCCACCATCCATCCCACATTTTAGTCACCATTTTCAACCCAAAAATCAACACCCAAAACCACCACCATCCCCACGGCCCCAAGACATCAACAATCAACTCCAACCCAAAAGCTTCAACCAAACGAGCTACGGCCACCAAAATCGAGCCCGAAAACTGGTAGTAAACTGCCACCAACCCACTGCCAATAGCCCAAAAAAAAGAGACCTCTACCAACACCACCATCCCCTCATCACCTCAAAACCACCAAAGCCAAGAACAAACCACCATCCCCTCCTCAAAACCGAGAACAATCAACACCACCAACACCACAGCAAATCAACCCCAAACCAACTCAATCAAGAAAATAAAGAATACCCATGAACTCACCTTGTTTTCCCAACCATTTCTCGAGTTTGATCGCCGCCAAGAAACTCAAAGGGAATCGAACCTCCAAACCTCGTTTTAACTGTTAACCATGCGCCAAAGCCCCAATCGACTCCCCCACTCGAACCGGCGCCACCACGCGACGATGGTGCCGACTCCGCTGCTCGCCGGTGGTGGAAACCAACCCTTCCTCCCCCCGTCGTCTATCTCTCTCTGTAAGTCTCTCTCTCTGTAAGAGAGAGAGAAGAGATATGTGATAGTTTATTTAATTTGATTTTCTGAAATTACCCCCTAGCCCCTTAGTTTTAAAAGTTATTTATTTTAGTCCCACAGTTTAGAAAGTTTCATTTTCAGTTTTTAAGTTTTATGAATTTAAATTACAGTTTCATAAAACTCTCATTTTAGTCCCAAAATAATTAAAAGTCACTGTTTCAGTACTTAAACTCCTATTTTCAGTTTTAATTAATTTCAATTTAGTCCCCAAGTTTAGAAATTATTATTTCAATCTTTAATATTTTATTTTCAGTTTCAGCAGATTTTCAATTAAGTCCTTAATGTATAAAAGGTGCAATTTTAGCCATTTAGTTCTATTTTCAGCTTTATTATATTTACAGGTTAGTCCATAACTTTTAAAAATTACTATTTCAGCCCTTAAACTTTTATTTTCAGATTTAATAAATTTCCAATTGAGCCCCTAAACTTTATTTTATCATTTTAAGCTATTTATTTCAGTTTCAATAATTTTCAATTAAGTCCCTAAACTTTATTTCAACACTTTAAAAATTCAAAGTTTCGAAATACTAATTCAAAACTTACTTCTATTATGGCTAGATGAAACGTACGGACGATTAAGAGCTTGAGATTACTTTCCGCTCCATTTTTGCACGTAACTCGAGATTATTGAGATAGACTCGCCTCCATTAATTAGTTTAAATTATAATTGCATGTCTTATGTGAATTTACGTGAATTATATGTTTTAATGCATGCGATGAGAATATGTCATATGAGATATATGATGTTGTTATACTTGCCATAACTTATATGCTTTAATGCATGAGAAAGACGAGAATCTCTTATGAGATAAGATGAGAATGTTACGCATAACTTATGTGCTTAAATGCACGAGACGAGACAACCCACACCCTATGTTTCCAAAGAGCCTATGATTTTCAAGAAAATGAGCTAAAGATGATTATGATGATGTCACGTTATATATTGCATAAGCATGTGTTCAATTATTCTGTAAATTAATTATCGGCGATGAGTCTACTGAGTATTTCTTTGAAATACTGATTCCGTTATTTTAACAATAATTGTAGATTTCGGAGATGGTCAAATGTGATGGGCAGTGGTGGCACAAATTGGAAGTTGTAGTTATTTGCTTACGAAATTTCTGCATTTGAAATATTGTTAACGTACTTTGTTATTTCTTTTATTTAAAAAACATGAGATTTGAATTTTAAAACGATTATTCTAAATTATATAAATGAGTTTTGTTGCCGACGATATTTACCGTTACGAATGGGATGTGATTTTAAAAATTAGGTCATTTCCGCAAATTTTTGATTACTAAAATTAGGGCAAAATATGATGATGTGGCAATTCGGGTTAACGGAACTAGGGGCACTACAACTTGGTATCAGAGCCGATCTGCATTTCTGTAGACTTGCAAATTTTCAAAAAGAGAAAATTTTCAATGAGATATTTATTTATTTAATTATTATTACTGAGATTTGCCACTGCCATCATTCGATCCACCGACTCCGAAGGTAAAAGAAGTTTATGAAGTTTAACATTATTTTATTTCGGATACCTGTTTTACAATTTACGAGATTTAAAAGAAGAGAAAGAAATGTATCCGAATTAGAAAGAAAGAAAGAAAGAAATACGAGTTGAGCATAATTTGAAAGAGTTTTTAAAGCTTTTACGTCCTCATAATTTTAACTAAGAGAGATGAATAACCCCGCATAATTGGACTTTGCATAATTGGTTTAGGACATGACACATATCCGTAGAAATGCACCCATTGACGTAGAATAATCCGTTAGAGACTACAATCGTTTCAGACCTAGACTCGATTGGACTATAGCCCAACACGTAGAGCAACTAAACATTGTACGTGATCGAGCCATACATCATGGCTATGTGACCAATGATCACCGATCGATACATCATTTACTCTTGACTTTTCGAGGCGACTACGCGGAGGTAGCTTGCAGCATATACATAGATGCACTGGTGTCACCTAATGTGGAGACTGAATATGACACCTTTTGCGTGAGATTTGTGGCATATGGGCCCATGTATTTTGAGCACCGCTTTAGGGTTGCACTTGAAGGGGAGCCGGAACATGAGCCAATGCTCGAACCCGAACTTGGGCAAGAAGATGGGTTAGTACCCGAGGATGTTCCCGAAGAAGAACTCGAGGATGTTCCCGAAGAAGACCCCGAGGAGAAACCCGAACAAGAACCTGAAGAAAAACTAAAAGAAGACCCGGAAGAAGAACTAGAGGAAGACGTTGATCCAGCGCTCGGAGAATTCTCAGACGCCGAATCATGTATAACCGAAGGATAATAGAGAGATAGGATCTAGAGTAGGTTTGACATTTTATTGAAAAAAAAAATGGAAATGTTCGGCATACATGCCTTCGGACTCATGAACCCGCACCAAAAGAAGTTGAGCTATGAATGAAATGATTTCTAGTTTTCAATTTCCAATCAGTAGAAAGACACGAACCAGAACAGAGAAGGGAAAGAAAGAGTATTCGCTATAGATGCAGCCGAGGATTCTGATATGATAACAGCTATACTATTTATTTCTGGTATCCCCGTATATGTCCTAATAGACTTGGGAGTCACACATTCATTTATATCCGATGCATGTTTAGAAAGACTGAACTTGATAGGAGTAGAGACTGGTAGTACTCTAGAGGTTAGTTTACCGTTAGGAAGTACTATCGATGCCAATAAGATAGTCAAGGCAGTACAAATAGATTTTGATGGTCAAGTTTTGGAGGCAGACTTGAATATTATTCGAATAAAAGATTTTGATATTATTCTGGGTATGGATTGGTTGAGCACCAATCATGCCGCAATCATGTGCCACAAGAAAGAGGTCATTTTTTGCAAGGATGGTGAAGAAGTATTCAGGTTTTATGGGACGAGGATCAAGTCACTTCCTCGCCTTATCTCCGCTTTACAAGCCGATAAGTTTTTAGCCAAGGACAATTGTCAAGGCTTTTTGGTTAGTTTGCAAGACAAACCCGTAGAGGAGATTACTCTGGAATCAGTACCAATAGTATGTGAGTACGGTGATGTCTTTCCAAATGATCTACCCGGTACTTCGTCGGATAGACAAGTGAAATTTTCCATTGACTTGGTACTAGGAGCTGCCCCTGTTTCCAAGGCTCCGTACCGTATGACACCAAAGGAATTGCAAGAACTGAATGAGCAATTGGAGAAATTACTAGGGTTTCATCAACCAAGTGTATCTCCATGGGGAGCACCTGTTCTGTTCGTAAAGAAGAAGGATGAAAACATGAGGATGTGCATCGACTATCGATAACTTAACAAGTTGACGATAAAGAATAAGTATCATCTCCCCAGGATCGAGGACTTATTCGATCAGTTGAAAGGCAAAACTATTTTCTCCAAGATTGACTTGAGATCTAGTTACCATCAGCTAAAGGTTTCGCCAACGACGTACCAAAGACAGCGTTCAGGACACGATATGGACATTACGAGTTCGTAGTAATGCCTTTTGGACTCACGAACGCACCTGCGATATTTATGGACTTGATGAACAGAGTCTTCCATCAGTATTTTGATAAATTCGTTATTGTTTTTATCGATGACATACTGATCTACTCTAGAGATTCGGCACAGCATGAAGAACATTTGAGGATTGTATTGAAAACGCTGAGAGCAGAAAAGTTGTACGCCAAATTCAAGAAGTGTGAATTTTGGCTTGAGAGAGTAGGTTTCTTGGGTCACATCGTTACAGCTAAAGGCATCGAAGTTGATACTTCTAAAGTTGAAATTGTAATGAATTGGCCAACACCTGCAAATGTTGGAGATGTGAGAAGCTTTCTTGGATTAGCCGGATACTATCGGCGATTCATAGAGGGTTTCTCTAAAATAGCAGGTCCTATGACTCAGTTGACCAGGAAGGGAGTTAAGTTTCAGTGGTCAGAGCAGTGTGAATGAAGCTTCCAGGAATTTAAGAACAGACTCGTCTCAGTACCAGTGCTGACTATACCAAATGGGTCTGATGGTTTCGTTATTTATAGCGATGCATCCAAACATGGCTTAGGTTGTGTATTGATGCAGAATGGCAAAGTGATCGCCTATGCTTCAAGACAGTTGAAGCCACATGAGAAGAATTACCCGACACACGACTTAGAGCTCGTAGTTGTAGTGCACGCTCTTAAGATTTGGTGACACTATCTGTATGGTAGTAAATGTGAGATTTACACCGATCACAAGAGTCTCAAGTATTTCTTCACTCAGAAGGAACTAAACATGAGACAACGTCGATGGCTAGAGCTGGTAAAAGATTATGACTGCACCATTCTTTACCACCCGGGTAAAGCAAATAAGGTTGCAGACGCTTTGAGCAGAAAGAACGCCAGACATTTATTAGCTTTGGGAATAAAGCAAGATCAATTGATTCCAGATTTTCCCCGTCAGTCCAAAGACCTATTGGATTGGCAAATATGACCGTCAAACCAGATTTGAGAGGTTGGATTGTGACGGCTCAAGCCGGAGATAAATTTCTAGAAAAGATCAGATCCGAAGTTAGGACTGGTAAGAGAATAGGTTTTGAGATTGCTTCTAATAAAGCGCTTATGTTTAGAGGAAACTCTGTGTACCGAAGGATGAACATATCAAGAATGAGATTTTGATAGAAGCTCACTCAGCATCATATGCATGCCACCCAGGAGGGACAAAGATGTATCGTGATTTGCGTAATACCTTTTGGTGAAGAAACATGAAGGTTTGCATTGCAAGGTTTGTCTCTCGATGCATGACCTGTCAGCAAGTTAAGGCTGAACATCAGAGATCGTCAGGATTATTAAATCCCTTGGATATACCAGAATGGAAATGAGAAAAAATTTCCATGAATTTCGTGACAGGGTTACCTTAATCAGTGAAAGTACATGATGCTATTTGGGTTATCGTAGACCGACTTATGAAGTCAGCTTATTTTCTACCGAACAGAATGACTCTCAATGTGGACCAATTAGCCCAATTGTATGTTAGAGAGATTGTTCGACTTCATAGAGTACCAGCTTCCATTATCTCAGATAGAGACCCGAGATTTACATCAAGATTTTGGAAGAGTTTACAAGTAGCTATGGGTACTAAATTAAATTTTAGTACTACTTACCGTCCCCAGACCGATGGACAGTCTGAACGCACTATTCAAATACTGGAAGATATGGTTAGAGCCTGTGTACTAGACTTGAGTGGTAATTGGGATACTCATCTTCCATCAGTGGAATTTGCCTACAATAATAGTTTTCAGGCTACTATTGGGATAACACCATATGAGGTACTTTATGGACGACGATGTCGATCACCAGTCTATTGGGATGAAGTAGGCGAGAGAAGAATTTTGGGTCCAAAATTGATTGAAAAGACCGTTGAGGCCATTGAGAAGATCAGATTATGGATCAAAGCCGCACAAGACAGACAGAAAAGCTATGCCGATAAAAGGATAAAAGACTTGGAATTTGAGATTGGAGAGAAAGTATTCTTGAAGGTAGCTCCTATGAAAGGAACTATCCGTTTTGGCAAGAGAGGGAAGTTAAGACCCCGTTTTATCGGACCATTCGAGATATTAGAGAAAGTAGGTAATGTGGCTTATCATTTGGCATTGCCACCCGAGCTATCGGCCGTACACAACGTTTTTCACGTTTCTTTATTGAGAAAGTATATCCACGACCCAAGTCACGTGGTAAATTTTCAGACTATTTCGATTAAGATGAATCTATCCTATGAGGAGACACCTATGTGCATTATTGATAGAAAAGTCCATGTCTTAAGAAACAAAGGGATTCCTTTAGTCAAAGTCCAATGCGGTAGACATGATAGTAATGAAGCTACTTGGGAGAAAGATGAAGAGATTCTGGCTAGGTATCCAGATATTTTAGATCAAGTAAGTTTAAATTTCGAGGGCGAAATTATTTTTAAGGAGGTAAAGTTGTAGCGACCGAGAACTTTTAAATAAAATAAAATTATTTTCTTGAAAAACGTGTCGCTAAATCTTAAACCCTAACGTTAAAGTGAAAACGCGTTCGTCTAGCTGTTATAAACGAATTTAAATTATTTCGAATCGAATTCATTTTCGAATAATTTTAAATTATCGATTCTTTATTATTTTGATTAAATCTGAATTTTAGTAAATTAAGTAAAATATATGTTCTATAATTATTTTTAAGTCCAATTATTTGAAATCCATTTACATTGGCCCAATGCAATTAAGTCCAAATCAAAATTTTAAATTCTTTTATCCAAAGCCATTGAAGTCAATTACTTTTAAGTCCAAAATCGGAATTAATCATTTTAGCCCAATTACCTTAGGCTCAAACTAGAATTACCCCTAAAAGCCAACTACTTGGCCCAATTACCCACCTAAAAATTTGCGCCCTAGATTGTTACTATTCATATAGCTCACTCCCTCCCCCTTTTCACTATTCACACAACTCCATTTGTTAAGAAATTTTTCCTCCATCAAACTCTCTCAATTCCACTGTGAGACACCATTGATGCTAGAAAGTCCATTTCTAGCATCAATAGTGAACTCCCCAAGCTGTAACACTTTGTAGCCTATTTCACCATTCATCATCACTCACCATCAACACCGCAGCCACTATACCACAACACCACCAACATTGCACTCATAGAAGCCACTGCAACTGCAAGACACCAACCCCTAACAACATTCCAACCCGAGCTAAATCCACCAACTCAACCACCACCTCCACTGCCAAACCACCAACACCAGAGCCAAAACAAACCTAACCCCCAACAACACTCCAACCCGAGCTAAATCCACCAACTCAACCACCACCTCCACTGCCAAACCACCAACACCACAGCCAAAACCAACTGAGAAGCTGCAAAACAATGCAGCCCATATGCCACCATCCATCCCACATTTTAGTCACCATTTTAACCCAAAAATCAACACCCAAAACCACCACCATCCCCACGGCCCCAAGACATCAACAATCAACTCCAAACCGAAAGCTTCAACCAAACGAGCTACGACCACCAAAATCGAGCCCGAAAACTGGTAGTAAACTGCCACCAACCCACTGCCAACAGCCCAAAAAAAGAGACCTCTACCAATGCTACCATCCCCTCATCACCCAAAACCACCAAAGACAAGAACAAACCACCATCCCCTCCTCAAAATCGAGAACAATCAACACCACCAACACCACCGCAAATCAACCCCAAACCAACTCAATCAAGAAAATAAAGAATACCCATAAACTCACCTTGTTTTCCCAACCATTTCTCGAGTTTGATCGCCGCCAAGAAACTTAAATGGAATCGAACCTCCAAGCCTCGTTTCAACTGTTAACCATGCGCCAAAAGGCCCAATCGACCTCCCCACACGAACCGACGCCACCACGCGATGGTGGTGCCAACTCCGCTGCTCGTCGGTGGTGGAAACCATCCCTTCCTCCCCCCTGTCGTCTCTCTCTCTCTGTAAATGTGTGTGTGTGAGAGAGAGAGAGAGAGAGAGAGAAGAGATATGTGATAGTTTATTTAATTTGATTTTCTGAAATTACCCCCTAGCCCCTTAGTTTTAAAATTTATTTATTTTAGTCCCATAGTTTAGAAAGTTTCATTTTCATTTTTAAGTTTTATGAATTTAAATTACAGTTTCATAAAACTTTCATTTTAGTCCCAAAATCATTAAAAGTCACTGTTTCAATACTTAAACTCCTATTTTCAGTTTTAATTAATTTCAATTTAGTCCCCAAGTTTAGAAATCATTATTTCAGTCTTTAATATTTTATTTTCAGTTACAGCAGATTTTCAATTAAGTCCTTAATGTATAAAAGGTGCAATTTCAGCCATTTAGTTCTATTTTCAGCTTTATTATATTTACAGTTTAGTCCATAACTTTCAAAAATTACTATTTCAGCTCTTAAACTTTTATTTTCAGATTTAATAAATTTTCAATTGAGCCCCTAAACTTTATTTTATCATTTTAAGCTATTTATTTCAATTTCAATAATTTTCAATTAAGTCCCTAAACTTTATTTCAACATTTTAAAAATTCAAAGTTTCGAAATACTAATTCAAGACTTACTTCTACTTTGGCCTGACGAAACGTACGGACGATTAAGGGCTTAAGATTACTTCCCTGTCCATTTTTGCACGTAACTCGAGATTATTGAGGTATACTCGCCTCCATTAATTAATTTAAATTGTAATTGCATGTCTTTTGTGAATTTACATGAATTATATGCTTTAATGCATGAGATAAGAATATGTCATATGAGATATATGATGTTGTTATGCTTGCCATAACTTATATGCTTTAATGCATGAGAAAGACGAGAATCTCTTATGAGATCAGATGAAAATCTCTTATGAGATAAGATGAGAATTTCTTGCATAACTTATGTGCTTAAATGCACGAGACTAGACTTAAATTGTAATTGCATGTCTTATGTGAATTTACATGAATTATATGCTTTAATGCATGAGATGAGAATATGTCATATGAGATATATGATGTTGTTATGCTTGCCATAATTTATATGCTTTAATGCATGAGAAAGACGAGAATCTCTTATGAGATCAGATGAAAATCTCTTATGAGATAAGATGAGAATCTCTTGCATAACTTATGTGCTTAAATGCACGAGACGAGACTACCCACACCCTATGATTCCAAAGAGCCTATAATTTTCAAGAAAATGAGCCAATGATGAGACTACCCACACCCTATGTTTTCAAAGAGCTTATGATTTTCAAGGAAATGAGCCAAAGATGATTATGATGATGTCACGTTATATATTGCATAAGTATGTGTTCAATTATTTTGTAAATTAATTATCGGCGATGAGTCTACTCATTCCGTTATTTTAACAATAATTGCAGATTTCGGAGATGGTAGGATGTGATGGGCAGTGGTGGCACAAATTGGAAGTTGTAGTTATTTGCTTGCGAAATTTCCGCATTTGAAATATTGTTAACGTACTTTGTTATTTATTTTATTTCAAAAACATGAGATTTGAATTTTAAAACAATTATTCTAAATTATATAAATGAGTTTTGTTGCTGACGATATTTACCGTTACGAATGGGATGTGATTTTAAAAATTAGGTCATTTTCGCAAATTTTTGATTACTAAAATTAGGGCAAAAGATGATGACGTGGCAATCCGGGTTAACGAAACTCAGGGCGTTACAGCTTGGTATCAGAGCCGATCTGCGTTTCTGTAGACTGGCAAATTTTCAAAAAGAGAAAATTTTCAAAGAGATATTTATTTATTTAATTATTATTACTGAGAGTTGCCACTGCCATCATTCGATCCACCGACTCCGAAGGTAAAAGAAGTTTACGAAGTTTAACGTTATTTTATTTCGGATACCTGTTTTACAATTTACGAGATTTAGAATAAGAGAAAGAAATGTAACCTCGGAGCCTGATGAGGAAGAGTTGGAAAAATTGTGGTATACAAATCTTTCATTACCACATGACAATCAACATGTTATACTAGATAGGACTGTTAGCGGAGAAATCAACAATGTAGCACATCAAACCCAAGGTGGCACTGATACTCCTCCTATGACATATAATCAAGCTGTCCTAAGTTCTTTTATTGTCTATGTGACTAGAGAAGAAATTGAGGACATGCTCAACGTACATAGACAACACATGGTATCGGATGTATCAAATTTATGCAACAGTTTCAAAACAGACATTGTTGAAGAATCAAGAAACTACTACCGATCAATTTCAAAACCAAAAAAAAATTGTTTGAACAACAGCATAAGTGGCAGCAAGACCACTTTCAACAACACCAACAATGGAAATGGCAACAACAATACCAAGACATGCAATCTAGCATGAAGAGTTACTTGGATACTGGTTTGACTTCAATAAGATCATATATCAGTGAAGAAAATAACAATATGCTGAATAAGTTATCGGACTAGCAATCCAACATGGAAGCTGCTATAGCTTCCCTTCAATAAGATGTTCCTCTCCATAGCACTCCAGTTCCAAAGGATGCCTCGATATCTCAATAGAGAGATGATGTTAAAAGGTTGGAGAAAAGAAAGGTGGTGTGCTGTCGTATGCACCCAAAAATAGTCCTTAAACTTCTAAAACTAATGTAGTAGTGGAAGTAAGGGTCGATCCCACGAAGAGTGTGTAATTTAATATTTTATGCTCCGTACAATGATTGGGGGGGGGTTTTGTATGCAAACAATTGTAAATAACGCAATTAATAACAATGAAAACTAAATTAACGAAAACAATCAAAAGACTAACATTGGTCCAAGTCAATATCCACCTTCGGAAATCCACAATTGATCATAGGTGCAAGGATAATTCAATTCATATTTTAAATATTCACCGTTGGAATAATTTTTCTATTTCTCCTTAATTTTAGTTAGTTAGAAACCAGCGTTCTAATTAACCCTAATTATTAAATAACCCCAGACCACTCTCAAGATTCATTTAAATAAACAGCTTTTAAACAATAAGAAATCGATGAACTAGATAACACAAACACCAGCGGTTGCATTCAATCTATTTAAACATTCTTCTTAAGATTCAATAACCTTTATCGCAGAAAATTATCAAATCCTAGTGCTTCACAAGTTAAAGGGATCAAACAATTACGGATTTGATATTTAACTTAGCGGTAGATTGCAACGATTAATAAACTAGTAGGTCTCCTAGCAATTAAACATAACAATCATAAAAATAAGTGCAGAAAAAATATTCAATACTCAAAAACATGAATTAAATTAAGAAAAACCATTTAGATCTCACAATATGTGGTTCTGAGGCTTCAATCTCCTTCGACCAAGTGTAAAAGTTTAGTTACACATGATAGATCTAAGAAAAATAGAGAGAAAATAGGTTGGAGGCATTCTGGTCCGTTTTGGTTCTCTTCTAGGGTTTATAAAGTGTAGAAAGATTTGTTTCCATAAGTGTTTGATTGAAATTAGGAAACCAGAATTTTCGTCCCGGAAATGAACCATGCGGCCGCATGGTTTAGAGGCTTGCGGCCGCAAGGAACAAGTGAAATCAACACTTTAACTCTCGGGAATGGTATGTGCGGCCGCATGGAATTAAAGGCTTGCGGCCGCATGGTTTTACGAAACTTCCTCCGGATAGTGTTCAGTAATTTGGCCATAACCTCTTCTACCGATATTCGATTGAAGCGATTCAAGATGCGTTGTAAAGCTAACTCAAAGGGTTAAAACTTTGATTCAGAGACCATCTTCATATTCGATCATTTACCATGTCCAAAACTGGTCTCAATATGAGGCTGAAAATCTATGCAAAACTTTTCAGCTTGAAAGTTGATATGTGAAAATGTCTTGGCCATATTTTATCCCTTTGAATCATTTCTTCATCCAATTGAACTAACACTCTCAAATCTTCATCACAATGTTAGAAACAAGTTTAGAATATTTGCACTTTAGTCCTTGAACTTTCATTTTCTTCCATTTTGGTCATTTTTCACATATTTCTTCCAAATTACGTCATATCCATAGAATTACCACCTAAATCAAAATATGAGCGTAATGAGTACATTTTGGCACAAAATAAACATACGAGCGCATAAAATAAGGAGGGAAAAATATGCATTTTACATTCCTATCAAATTCCCCCACACTTAACTTTTGCTCGTCCTCGGGCAAAACTCAAATTTAATTCCCTAAAAAACATCAGGTCATAATGCCAAGAACATAGAACCATCAAGCATTTTCAAAATACATAAAATATCATGAATAAACATTCCACACAACTCATTATCAATTAGCGATCATGTTCATATGAAGATAGAGTAAACTAAACATGTAGACCCTCACGGATATAAGCACTCAACTCTCATGTGTTTAAAATGGTAAGTGTTTCGCTTTAATTCATCCCAATGGAGATGTTCTACCATATGCTTGCATATCTTCTCATTCGTCACCACTTAGATTACATGCTTTATAAGAATCATAAGGACTTTTCAAATGTTGTAATGTGGCTTATGGTCAAGGTGAGAAATATTTGGGTATGTGACTCAAGAGCCATCGAAACTAGTGGAGTAAAGATAAAAAGACTTAACTCAAACATATACATAAGACATGTAAACCAACCACTCCACATGATAGTTTCATCATTTTTGCATCTATCCCACACAAATCGAACTCTTTTTTTGAGATGTAGGAAAAGTTATGAATATAGACTTTTTCACATTAAAATCACTCTCCTTCATCACTTATTTTCTTTTTCTTCACTCATTCATTTTTTTTTCCTTCTTCTTCTTGTATTTTTCTTGCATAATGTAAACTCCAAATTATACACCAATACTGGAACTCCTTGAATTGACATAGAAAATTTGTTCCAATTCACTAATAATAGCACTGCCATAAATCTTGATACCCATACACTTATTTTCTTGCACATCCACACTTTTCATGACATTCAACGATATTCCACTAGCTCTAAGGATTGGGTAAAGATATTGTTTTTCCAGTTTAAAGCTTGTAATGTGAATTTATACAAAGAAAAGGCAAGAAGGCTCAAATGGACTCAACAATGGAAAATTCAATTATAGGGTTGGATATTTGGCTAATGAAGCTCATTTATGTAACAAAGATGACCTTAATCATGTTCGTGCATTCATGTATCAATGTGATCTTGAAGAGAATCAAGACAAGTTCTAGAGAAACAAAATCATGGAAGAATATCCCACACGAAAAGAAATAATGAGACTGTTATGGATGTATCAGTTTAAAGGCTCAAAAATCTCACCGGCTTTTGTCTACAGAATTTAGTTACTACCATCCTCAAAGAAAATAACTCCACTAATCAACTCTAAGTTGGAGGATTATTCATTCAATCATGTTATGAGTTCTTCAAAAGCCTAATTAATTCCAGTAAATAGCATACACAACCAAAAATTTGTTAACCTCAACTTCTCTTCTTGAAAAATCATGCACATTTGTGTTTTCTTTTAAAAAAAAATTAACTCACTCAATATAAATGCAACCTAAATCTAAATCCATCCCCTACACTTAAAACTTACATTGTCCCCAATGTAAGGTCCAATGCAAAGAAAAGGGCAAATATAACTAAAATAAAAAAATAGAATGTGAAAAATAAAAACAAAAATAAAATGATAAATGAACGAACTCCCCTTGGGTTGTCTCCCAAGTAGCGTCTTTGTTTATCGTCTGTGGCTCGACTCAATGTTTCTTTATTCAGCCCGGGTCTATCATGGTTGGTTTCGATCTTCCTTGCGGTGTACCAAGTTCAATGGGAACGATAACTGACAATGTTCCTCCATCTCCATGGAATACATACTTGAAGTGACTAGGGTAAGATTTCAAAACCGAAATGAAAGTCTGCAAAAGATAGAGGTTTCTCATTAGAAACCAGTAATACAAAACCAAAACTCTTACCTGACTCTGGAAGATCATTTAATGTTGCCACAGTTCTTTGTAACTCAGTGTTTAAGGCCAACTCCTCTTTTTCCTTCCCAAGATGCTCAATATTGATAACTTCACATTCTTTTGTAGCAACAAATTCGAAAACATCATGTGTTGATTGATCAATCACATCAATAAAATGAACATGGTTATTATTACATGGATGTTTCATGGAATCATAAATATTAAGTGTAATAGTTTTATCATCAAATTCCATGGATAATGTGCTATTATGAAAGTCCATTTCAGTTTTGGATGTCCTTAAGAATGGTCTTCCCAACAAAATAGGGAGAGTTTGATTACTACTGCCCATGTCAAGCACATAAAAATCAACAGGAAAAATCAACTTATTAACTTTCACGAGAACATCCTCAACTACCCCCTTAGGATAGGCATTAGATTTATCAGCTAGTTGAATTATCACACCAGTGTCAATTAAAGGTCCTAATTTCAAGGAAGTGTATACAAAATATGGCATCACATTAATAGATGCTCCGGAATCTAACATGACCTTCTCAAACTTAGTATTGCCTATCATGCAAGGGATAGTGAACATACCTGGATCCGTGCACTTTGTAGGAAGTTTCTTTTGAATTATTGCAGATACCTGTTCTCCAACTTTTACCTTTTCAATCCTCTTCAATTTCTGTTTCCTTTTACTTGTGCACAATTGTTTCAAAAATTTAGCATAACGAGGCACTTGTTTAATAATATCTAAAAGTGGAATATTTACCTCACACTTACTAAAAATTTCATGTAGCTCATCATGATCTCGTTCATATTTCCTAGATCTTACTAAAGCTTGAGGAAAAGGGGGTACATGTTTGTAATCAGAAGGAGGTGGAAACTTACGCTCAGTTACCTCAGTATCATTAGGAGCACTCTTTTTTGCTGTGATATATTCCTCATTTTCTTCCATCGATGATGTAGGGGTTACCTTCACTGGAGCTTCAACCTCCACTTCACTTCTCAACATGATTGCGTTTACATTTTCTTTTGGATTTATCACTGTTTGAGATGTCAATTTTTCCATATTCTGTGACTCCAACCTACCGACCGCGTTAGCCATTTGACCCATTTGATTTTCCAACCTTTGAATGCTAGCCCTTCTCTCCTGTTGAAATTGTAAAGTGTTAGTGGCAAGAGATTTAACCATATTTTCTAAAGACATACTAGAGTTAGAAGTTTGGCTATGTTGATGTTTAGGAGGGTATGGCTGATTATATTGCTGGAAATTCTGCCAATTTTGATTCATAGGTTGATTCACTTGTCGATTCTCATAATTAAAATTTGGATGATCCATCCATCCTTGATTGTATGTGTTTAAATAGGGATCATAATTCCTCTGTTGTTGTCCAGGGAAGCTACCGACTGCATTTACGTGTTCAACGGATTCTTCTTGAAGTGTTCGACACATATCAGTTGAATGGCCTACAAATGAACAAATTCCACAAGTCTTTGTTGTTTGCTTACCTACAGCCATTTGACAAATAAGAGTAGTTAGACTCGCTAGTTGTTGTTCAATGGATGAAACATTTACGTCGTTAACTTGTCTAGAAGGGGGATCAAATCTAGCACCAAATTGTTGAGAATTGGCAGCCATATTTGCAATCAAGTTTCTTGAGTAGAAGATCGAGTTATGAGCATAAAATATCAAGGAAACTAAAAAAAAAAAATTGAAAAACAAATTAAAAAGAAACTAGAACAAGAAAAATAAATAAAATTCTATGCTAAAATTCCTAAAAACAATAAATTGCCTAAAAACCTAAAAATTATGATTTTATTTTATTTCTTTTCTCAAAATAAAATAAATAACTAAAGAACACAAAAAAATAAATTAACACCACTCCCCGACAACGGCGCCAAATTTTGGTGTGCTGTCGTATGCACCCAAAAATAATCCTTAAACCTCTAAAACTAATGTAGTAGTGGAAGTAAGGGTCGATCCCACAAAGAGTGTATAATTTAATATTTTATGCTCCGTACAATGATTGGGGGGTTTTTGTATGCAAACAATTGTAAATAACGCAATTAATAACAATGAAAACTAAATTAACGAAAACAATCAAAAGACTAACATTGGTCCAAGTCAATATCCACCTTCGGAAATCCACAATTGATCATAGATGCAAGGATAATTCAATTCATATCTTGAATATTCACCGTTGGAATAATTTTCCTATTTCTCCTTAATTTTAGTTAGTTAGAAACCAGCGTTCTAATTAACCCTAATTATTAAATAACCACAGACCAGCGCTCAAGATTCAATTTAATAACAGCTTTAAATAATAGAGAAATTGATGAACTAGATAACACAAACACCAGCGGTTGCATTCAATCTATTTAAACATTTTTCTTAAGATTCAATAACCTCTATCGCAGAAAATCATCAAATCCTAGTGCTTCACAAGTTAAAGAGATCAAACAATTATGGATTTTATATTTGACTTAGCGGTAGATTGCAACGAATAATAAACTAGTAGGCCTCCTAGCAATTAAACATAACAATCATAGAAATAAGTGTAGAAAAATATTCAATACTAAAAAACATGAATTAAATTAAGAAAAACCATTTAGATCTCACAATATGTGGTTCCGAGGCTTCAATCTCCTTCAACCAAGTGTAAAAGTTTAGTTATATATGATAGATCTAAGAAAAATAGAGAGAAAATAGGTTGGAGGCGTTCTCTACGTTCTGGTTGTGTTCTAGGGTTTATAAAGTGTAGAAATATTTGTTTCCATAAGTGTTTGATTGAAATTAGGAAACCAGAATTTTCGTCCCGGAAATGAACCATGCGGCCGCATGGTTTAGAGGCTTGCGGCCGCAAGGAACAAGTGAAATCAACACTTTAACTCTCGGGAATGGTATGTGCGGCCCCATGGAATTAAAGGCTTGCGACCGCATGGTTTTACGAAACTTCCTCCGGATAGTGTTCAGTAATTTGGCCATAACGTCTTCTGCCGATATCCGATTGAAGCGATTCAAGATGCGTTGTAAAGCTAACTCAAAGGGCTAAAACTTTGATTCAGAGACCATCTTCAAATTATATCGTTTACCATGTCCAAAATTGGTCTCAATATGAGGCTGAAAATCTATGCAAAACTTTTCATCTTGAAAGTTGATATGTGAAAATGTCTTGGCCATATTTCATCCCTTTGAATCCTTTCTTCATCCAATTGACCTCTAACACTCTCCAATCTTCATCACAAGGTTAGAAACAAGTTTAGAATATTTGCACTTTAGTCCTTGAACTTTCACTTTCTTCCATTTTGGTCATTTTTCACATATTTCTTCCAAATTACGCCATATCCATAGAATTGCCACCTAAATCAAAATATGAGCGTAATGAGTACATTTTGGCACAAAATAAACATACGAGCGCATAAAATAAGGAGGGAAAAATATGCATTTTACATTCCTATCAAAAGGTAAAGGAAAAAGGATACAGTCTTCAAAGAGTTGTCATTTAGAAAACTATCTTATAGAGAGATACGCAATACTTAGAGATTGGGTAATACAAAATCCATTCAGGTAACCAATCTAATTAACTTGAATATTATAATTTTACTTCTATTTATTTCAAACTAATTTCAATTATGTTATGTATTGCATATTGGGATGATGGAACGGGCAATTTGTACAAAAGAGACACACTGAAAGCTATAATGGATACACCACAAGATATGAAAACTGTAGATAGTAAACTTCATTTATCGTAAAACTAAAATATTTAATTACGTAGTTAATTTATTTATTACTAAAATCTTGAAGTGAAGTTGACATTGTTGAGGCGGCTTATCAAAGACAGTTCCAACCTTGTTTCAAAGGAGTGTGCAATTCTAGATTTTGGATTCAAAACCGAATGTACTAAACAATGGACGATGATGAAGAATATAAAAGAAGGAACTGCAAGTCAACATTCGTTAAATGCCATTCGTTTACAAGAATATGTAAATGGAAATGTACCGTAATACCCTGAGCTTTACATTACATATTTGGCCAATATGATTCATGCATGCTATTTACAATGTCATTTGCATCCATTTCTCCTAATTGCTTTCTTTAAAACTGTACATTTGATTATTGAGAGCATAAGATCTTTATATGGTGTTAGCTTTCGACTCCTCGACCTAGGTGATGAATTCTACATTGAGCGATGATAGAGAAGCTAGGTTAATCTAGGTGTGGAAGATTGACTTGTTAAGCAAGTGGAACCTTGAAAGGTCGGAATTAGTATCGATAACGGTTATAGCTTTCCATTTGGTTGATCTCAGGTCACCATAAACGCCCTAGTTGGTAATTGACCTATTTGGGACATGAAGCATGAAGTGACATGATCAATACACAATAATGTGGGTTTTATGTGACGTTATAAATGTTGAAGTGCGAATTGTTGAAATAGATCGGAGATCGGGTATCAATCGGGTAAGTAATTAAATGAACGGTTGATGAGGTAATGCTATAAAATATTTTGGGATCTTAGAGTAGGTAAATTGGATTGTAAGGATACTCGATTTTTACCTGCAATGATATGTACAAAATCAGATTGTAACCCCAATAGACCACATCATGCTTAGTCACCTCCTACTTGTTGATTTATCCTTGTAATGGTAGATTCCTTCACTCTTAAGTATTATCCACGTCTACCAATTCTTTAAGACTTTAAATATGTGACATATTATCCATAAATATCATACAAATAGCCCAAGGAGTGATACAAAATCAGAATGTAATTAGAAGGTGACACATCCTACTTAGCATGTTCTGATTTGTCACTTTAACATCAAATTTCTTCAACCTTAAGGCTTCTATCACATCTTCTAAAGCCTCATTACCTTAATTGGATAGATATATATCTTACAAGTCACATAAGTGTCCAAATATGGGAAAGGAAGAGTCAAGTATGCCTGCATGAAGCCACATCATGCTTGAACACCTCATGTTTGAAGACAATTGTCCTTTAACCACCAATTTCTTCATCCTTAAGTATCAAGCACGACCTCAACCCTTATGACCCTTTATCTAGCCCCTAAAGAGGACACTTAACCCCCAAAGTTTTTTCAATTTATCCCCAAGTGAACCTAAGTGAAGAGGAAAACAAAAGTCTGGCACTCTCAAGTACACATTTCAACCAAAATTACTCCAAGTTTAAGGTAAGATACTTTCCATGCTCAAGTGGTAGGATTTCATGGTAATATTTATGCTTAAGCTATGCATGAAAACCATAATATGAAAGTTGTAGAAAATTCCCCAAAATTAGATATCTATTTATGCCTTAAGACAAGTCTGAAGAGCATCGGCAAGCTCGAATGTGCAAGTATGTGTTTGAATACTTTCTTTTGTGTAGTATTAACATGTTAAATCCAAGAATTGTATCTTATTGAGTATTCTTTATACTCATAGTATTTTATATTAAAATTTTAGATCCATGATCGTTGAGTTGGTGGAAGTCAGTCGGCATATTCGATGATGGGTTAAGGACAAAGCTATTTTGTATCGAAATTTCCTTTCTGTATGTTATGTCTTCCATATGTTTTTCTTGTGGTATTATATATAAAAATGTATAAGACATGATGTAATATAGTACTAGAAGTAAATTTTGTAATCATATCTTTCATGTTATGCTAAGAGGCATTTTTATGGACCTTTCATGCAATGATAAAAGAGGCAGAAACTGGACATATTTTTAGGGTCAATTCAAAATGCTATTACTAACTCTATAAACATTTATTTGAGACTCTAAAAATACTATTGCTTTCCTCTTTGAGTTGTCTTTATATGAACGGAAGAATCACTCAATTTAGATATCTGTGGCCTGAGATATAAATTTTTAACCGTCGAAAGGCCAATCTAAAGTTTCTGTGCAGTACCTCACAGTTTTTGGTAAAACGTATATATCATATGATCTTGGAAATTTTTCATATTTTAACATAGGAAACTATTTGGAAATATCTTTCTAATGCACAAATTTCATAGAAAATGGGGTTGGGATGAATTTTATAAAAACATTTGAACTGGCTACCCCAATTAGCCGTGACAGCCCCGAGTTCGTATATGTAAAGAATAATTTCAAATCAACATGCACTTGTGCTGGCCATTTAATTTTACAGAGATATTTTACTATAAATTAAAAATAAGTTTCCAGTATGTATTACATTTTATATAAGAGTTTTTACATGTAGCAAAGACAGAAATTATTATGTTTAGTACGTGACACTTGAAGCTTAAGTTCGGGTATCACATGTACCAATAACTGGTCGTCCATGGATAGTATGCAATTATATATTGATTCCATGTTCATATCCAGGAATGATTGGTACATCTTCCTTGTGAATGTCTAGGAATGGAAATTCCAAATATATGATTGTAGCCACAATATTCACACGCCACATGAGATCATGCAATATGCAAATCCAATATTAAATATGGTCCGATTTTTGTTACTGTCTTCAAAATTTTCCATCAGCAGAATATAAGGAAAAATAGAAACAAACGGATGGAAGTAGAGATCATACATTACCTGCCATGTGCAAATAATGGGTAAGTATTATATCTATTGTTTATTACAATATTTCTCACATTTATAGTCATTTAATTTAACAAAAAACCTTTTTTTCCCATATGCTAAAATGCGCAATTTTTTTGTTGAAATATATAGAATGCCTTGTTCTTGGATATCTAATAGAATCAGTTTCTTCAAACAAGATAACTATATGCAGACGAAAAATTGCAGTAGATATTTGCTATAGTATATATTTTCTGCATCCTCGTTCTTGATACTGATGCTAATGGATGGCGATATTTGTGCAAAAAGTATGCTTGGAACATATATTACAACATTCGCAGCTACACAGAGGTAACATATGAAATTAATCCTTCATGCTAAGCACATGTCAAATGTTTACCTTTTGGAATATATAATTAAGGCATTAAACCATCGAAAACTTCTATACATGTAATTCATTTATTTAATGTTTATATTTTTTAGTGCTTGATTTGTAATCTTGTTAATAGTGTGTAATTATATACTTTCTCATATCTTCATGTTTAGTTTCTTTTTTCACTCACATCACAAACAAAAAATTATCTACATTACATACTTGCACCTTTTTTTTTGTAATTTTGCAAAATATTTGCCAACACAATCTTTTCTATTCTGTGACATCGAGAACCCTTTGTTTTAGATTTTATCAACATAGACTATAGACTGATTAAATCTAAAAATACTGGCTACGAATTCTAACGGTATATCTATTTCCCCTATAAACTCTGAATAAATTTTGTAAAATACTCATTTCTTCACTCTCTCCTCTTACTTGATTTTTTTTCTAAAACAATCTATTTTTTTTGTTGCAGGATGCCTCTTAAGTGGTGTTGCTGTTAGACATGGTGGGTACACTGCTATGGTGAAGGTTGTTCAAGATGTTAAAATGAGAAAGAGTGTTGCACAAGATGTTGAAATTGAGGACCAACCAGATGGAAGGGCCAATGTATTCAACATTAACAGGTTTATTACTTTGTTTTCTCTTATGTAAAAGGGTGTCATATTTCATTTGTAGAATTCAATACTTTCGAAGTTTCAGTCTGCATGACTGGTGATACTGAGCTATGGAGAATTTGTTTTGCTTTACTTACCTATATCCCACATAAAGGAAATAGAAAATATTTGCAATAATAAATTCTAATTTTTAATTAATTTTTTAAGTGATCGCAAAAAGTTAAGCAATTGGAGATACACAATTAGATCAGAATGCATGTTAGATTCATCCATATTACTGGGAGCAAGTTTTAAATGTTAACATTGTTGTATGTTTTGACATAATTTACTGTATAGCTGGAATTCTTCGTGATTTTGGAAAATGCTTGGTATAAATCTGTTGGTCGATTTTCGTGTGCTAAAATCATTGGTGATGTTTTACAGCTTAAGATTAGTTTGTGTAGAAATGATCAAAAATCTTCATGCTATTACGTAGTCAACTACACTACGGCACGTACACGTCTCACTAGTATACACAAAAGCCTCGAACCAATTCCTATTGAAGTAATTTGTATAGCCTGATGGATAAACATAAATAAATGAAATAGTATTGGAAATTTATCAACACCCACGACAATCAACATGCACATACGTTTTAGATCAAAATTCAAACAAGAACATGGAAAAATTGAACCAAAAACATCATTTGGAAACCATCAAAATAGATGAATTCAAGAGTATCTTCAAAATCGCATACTCTGAGTATACATTCTCAATAATCACAATAGGAAATTGTAAACACCATAAAAACCAACTAATTTGAGAACACCATTTAAAAATTTGAAAATTTTTAAGCAGGTATTCCAAATACAAATGATGCGTCTATCATTTACTGTAGCACACTGTTCCTGTTGAGTATCATTTGTTAGACCTTCATATGTGGTGAAAGAAATCACTACATTCGTTGGTAAAGGAGAGTCGAACATCAATTTTTGCCTCTGTGATTGTTCGTTTCTTGTGTAAAACACCCATAACCTAGGTTTTATGGCCATTAGTAAAGAAGAGAAGAAAGACGATCTCCCCTTCTAATTTTTCCATTTTGGACCTATTTATTTGGAATTAACATATTTGATAGAAGTGAACAACATGGGGTAAAACACACTCCAAATTTTATATAGGGATGTTTTTGTCATTTCCAAAAGGTTGGGGGGTTTCCACAGTATGTCTCAAAAGTGGGGGTAATACGACAATTAGCCATTAAAATTCGATATAAAATTAGTATACTTGAATTAGAATGTATTCCCTATGAGACGATAACTCTTCTCTTCTTATCACATCTATTACCTGTCAACAATCCCAAATGCTGTGGATTTTGTCCGAACAAGTTTTGAAACATTTGTTGGGAACTATATTATTTAATTTGACTTTATTAGTTTAATATATGATTTGATTAATCACATACCTAATCTTCTTTTTATTTGGTTTTCTTTTACAGATGCCATCTAGCAGTTTATGCAAGATTCTAACAAAATCAAATTTTTACTATTGGGCCCAAAGATCAAAGAACGTTCAGACAAAAAACAAGGGAACAAAGAATAACAAGAGAGAGAAAAATAGAGATGACATAATATCAAAATCAAAATCATATTCAATTACCAATAGATTTGCCAACATAGCTAGTTTCTCCAAGAGTAGTTACTAACAATGGTGAAGTATTAGTATAGGATTATGTGATTCACACTCTAGCTCCTGTGCAACTCACTATTATCTATCCACCTTTTGGGTAGGCTAACTTTCACATTCGATTATGTCATCAACTTGTCTCACAATCATCTGGACATCAAGTTCTTTGAAAAACACAACTAAAAATCGGTATGAACACATACATGCCTTCTTGATGCTTTGCAAAGTGATCATTCATGAAGGTATGTTAGTATATGCTTTTTGAATGCACATATTTTCTCACACTTTGACGGATGGCGCACGAGAATGACTACACTCGCTACCCCTTGGGAGTATCATTTTATGGAATGATATGGTTCAAAAATTTACCTTGAAAATCTTCTTGTCATCCCGAGTTCATTAGATCAAGAATGAGATACACCTTTCAAGCAAAAGATCTCAAGAGGTTTGTAGAAGCATGGAAAAGATTCAAAAATTATTTCAGAAAGAATTCTAATCTGGACATTCCCAAAGTGCCCAAGTTTACATCTTGTATTCTTGCATCCTAAATACAATAATATGGCCGATTCTTCAGCAAGAGGATTAATAATAAATATAGATAACATTTGTGCTCTATACGAGAAATTCTAGAAAATCAATCAATGTAGCCAAGTAGATGGGAAACTCCTAGGAAAACAGAAAGTATTCACAACATAAATGTAGTTACAATATTGTCAACCCAGATGGAAGTATCAACAAAAAAGTTGGACAACCTAAATTGGTATGCTAACATGTTGCACTAAGGAGCACCAATCTACGGGGATTGTAGGATACATCATACAACTGCAAGCAATCCTTTCATGCATGTTGTCAATTTTTATATCTCACAAGTGTACGGATAGTAACGAGTAATATAGTAGACCAAGGAGACTGGACATCATTTCCACGAGGACTACTATCTAACAATTGTCTTTAGTTTGATCGAAATCAAATAATAAGATTCGTGATTGATGTCTAAGTTATTCTAACTAAACCAATTTATCTAACATACACAATTTATCGAATTTGAGTTTTAAAAGTATGAATGTGGATGCTAGAACTTACAATTCTACATATGGATCCAATTTATTTCGCCAATCAAGATTCATTACTATTGTAGTGTTCGGTCGAATTCTTCTAAAGTATTTAATTTATCCCTTTCGAGTTCTCATTTGGTCTATTTAACTAATTGAATTTCATATCTCTATGTGAATCAATCTTAGTTAAATGAATTATTAGTTCTATAAATTCATCTAATAACCGCAATAATTAGTATAGGTATCTCTATATATTATCCTAAATTACCTAATTTTTCTATGTGGTCTAAATCTAAAACTCACATCTCGATTCATAATAGTTTCGAAATATCATTGAATAATTGGCTAAAGATTCAAAACATGAAATTCATGAATAAAATCAACACGTGCATTTAAAGAACTAGAATTTTGAATAAAAGAAATAACCACACATAAATTACATTGTTCACCCAAGCTATAAATTTAGCTACTCATAATAATGAAAGAAAAACAAAAAGTATAGAGTTAATAACCAGATTTTGAAATCTTGATCATGGAAAGAATTGAATCTTGCACCAAGAATCTTCTTCAACCTCAAAAGTCTTCAAACCTAGATTTGTTCTTTGATGTTGATGATTATGTGTTTTTTTTTCCTGCCAAATTGTGTGGAACTAGAGTTACAAATTTATGTCTTCTTTGAGTCTTGGAAGAGTTTTAATTGAATTGGGCATCTAAAAAGGGAAATTGCACTTGAAAACCCTATTTTTGGCGGCGAGGCAGCACCAACGTGTCATATAGTGGCGCCGCGGCACCGCGAATCTAATCTTTTTCCCGAGATTAGTGCCCACTCGAGGCGCCACCTATTGCTTCCACTTAGCTTATTCTTCAATATTTTTGTCGTAACTTTCTCTTCTGATATCCAATTCAGGTGATTCAAAGTGTGTTCGAAAGATAACTTTAAGGGTATAACTTTCTTTGAAATAGCTTGTTTTCCGATTCGAATGTTTACTAGGTCAAAAATTGATTTCAATCTTGAGCTAAAAATCTGGAACATACTTGTGTGATTGAAAATTGATCTCTGTCCATATTTCACTCATTTTTTTACTTCTAATTGCATCCATTGACCACTAGCATTCTCTAATTTTCTTCGTGAGGTTCGACATAAGTTTTGAATATTTACACTTAATTCTCCAAACTTTGGATCTTGCCTTTTTTTTGTCATTTTTCGCTTCTTCAGTTCCAATTTATCGAGTTTCAACTAATAAATGAAATTTACAATAAATTAGGTTATAATTGTTGAAAAAAATATTAAATGCCTATATTTTTAGGTCCAAATAAGTGTATAAAATACACTTGTCAAACACCCCAAACTTAAATATTTATTCGTCTTCAAACAAAACCATAACAAAAACACAAACATGAAAAATATTTTGATTAGATAACCTTATTTTGTCTCAGAATTAGAATCATTGTATTAAATCTATAAACAACTTAAAGGTCGGATTACTAAAATCAATATCTACTTTTCCAATGCAAAATTAATATGCGTGAGTACGTGAAGAAGAATTAAGTAAAACACTATAAATTCACGAGTTGTTTCTATTCCCAACCCTCGATGGTCAAATTTTTAGAATTCTATCTTATTATAGTCTTGCAGAGCTTGCATGAAATACTTTCTTTTTAGCTCCATCTTGAACTGAGTCCGTGTTAGATTACGTTGTTCCTCTTCGGTGCATGTGCATGATGAGGATTGCTACCAATGGCCCGCTCTTCCGATTAGCATAAACTCGGCACATAATACTTTTGATTTTCTAGACAAGAGATGTGTCAGAATATCTTCTCAATAGTACGCAACCATTCCTCAGCTGCCAGAGAGACTTTTTCGCCATCAAAGGTAGGGGTAGATATCTACGAAACTGTTCTACCGTCGAAATAAGCGGTGCAATGAGGTATTTTGGTAGCATTGATGATGCTTGGAGAATTGTTGGAGCTTGAGTGGCCAAGGCCTACTTCAACTCATCAATCTCCAGCATTATCTCCCTAATTGTCCTTTCTTGTGCCTGATTCCTATATACCATAATAATTTCAATCTCAATTAGAGAAGTCTACGATACTTGCACAAAATAGGAAAAAGATTTATAAGCCAACATATTTTATTATTATCTCAAGAAAATCCTTCAAGAGGAATACAAAATAATAAAAGAGTGTCTGACGCAAATCAATAGGAAAGTAAAAATAATCTTACTAGACATTAACAACTAAACTTAATAAAATCCATTAAAATTTCACTCATCTATTCATCATTGTCATCATCGTCACTAATTAGCCTCTGTGAAACCTAGGTTTCTTATAAGGCTGCGCCTCATCATCTGAAATAGGTGGAGGTGCATTTTCATGAATGTACATCTCAGTAGGTACATTATCGTCCTCGAGAATCGCAAGTCGGGCCAATTCTCATTGCTCAATCAGTTCTGTGCTGAAGGCCTCATAGTCAATCTCTTAAGGCAAGCTAGGCATAATAACTTTCCATAAATAATCGTAAATCGATTCGGTCATCTCTAGCCACTCTTTTGGCAAGGTATCAATAAGGAGGCGGGGTGGCCCGACGACTAGTGACCATATGGCTTAGTCGCTTCATCTCCCAAATGTGTTGGCCCATATATGCGCTGGATTTCACCAATACTCTTCATATTGCCTCACGATCTCATATCAACTAGGCATTAATGAAATCGTCTTCCAACAAGTTTCTTAATTCGTACCATCTGTATTATACCAATTATTCCAAGTCCAATTAGTGGGTATCTAATAAGTTTTAGTTAGTTCTCGAAGACTTAAATAAACATCGAATTTGGTTACATTGTGAAAATACTTGGTACAATAATAATTATCTACAAAAAGTATTCAAACTCAAACATATACTAATACTCATACATACTGCAGCGACCAAGAATTTTAAATTTATATTAAATTATTTTTCTCGAAAAACGTGTCAGTAAACTTTAAACACTAACAATAAAGCGAAAACGCATTCGTCTAGCCGTTATAATCGAACTTAAATTATTTCAAATCGAATTCGTTTCCAAATAAGTTTAAAGTATTAATTTCTTGTTATTTTATTTTAAATCCAAGGTTTAGTAGAATTAAGTAAAATATATATGTTCTACAATTATATTAAGTCCAACTTCTCAATCCAATTACATAGGCCCAATTATATATGTCCAAATCGAAATTTTAATTCTTTTTAACCGAAATTCATTTAGGTCCATTGCTTTTAAGTCCAATTAGTATATTTCCAAGCCCAACTGTTTGGCCTAATTACCCACCTAGAAGTTTGTGCTCTAATTTTCTACTATTCATATGCACTATTTCCCTCCATCATCACCATCCTAGCATTCTAGCAGCCATTCTTTTTTTTTTTTTAGTAAGCTTTTCTCTCTTCTTCCTCAAATGTTGGAGATCAATATTGATGCTAGAACATCAATTTCTAGCATCAACACCACCTTCTCATCACCATCACAACAGCACCCTCACGCATTCACTGTGAGTCACCATTAATGCTAGAACGACCATTTCTAGCATTAACAGTGAACTCCCAGGCTGCAACACAATGCAGCCCATCCACCAGCTCAAGCCACTGCACTACAATCAAACCACAACCATCACCCCAAGCCATAGCCCAACACACAAAGCTGCAGCCACTCAAACAACAGACTACAAGTCCCACAAACTCCAGCCACCTCCACCACCAAAACCGAGACCAAAACCATTGCAAGACACCAACTCTCACTCCACAACTGTAGCCAAACTCCCAAGCTCACTGCAAGGCTCACTCAGTTTCCATCACCAACTCAACCACCACCTCCACTGCCCAATGCTCAAGCTACTGCCACCTCCAAGCCAACCCAAAACCTCCAAAATCGAACCACCAAACTGCAAATGCAAGCAGTCACCACATATCCAACCGAAAGCTTCGACACTCTCCCAATCGAACCACCAAACTGCCCAACTCAACCAGTCAGCTACAAGACCACCAACACCACCATGTTCAAGAACCGAGAACAACCACACCACCAACTCACGGCCAATAGCCCAAAACCGAACCCCAACTCACTGCCAACACTCAAACCACCACCACCAAAAAAATCGAGCAAAATCGACACCCAAACAACCTCAAACCGCCACCAAAACAACCTCAAACTGCCACCCAATCATGAAATAAAAACCCCCAAATCGAGCACAAAACCGAGATCTCAACACCCAAGCAAATTAGTCCCTACTTCGCACCAAAAATCCATCGCAAACCACAACAAAAACCAAGAAATAATCTAACCCAACAAACTCAGCTCACTTCTAGCTCGAATTCCACCAAGAAACCCAAAAGAATCGAGCCCAAACCTTGTTTCATATTTCGGACAGAACCAATAAAAAAAGAGAGAAAGAAAAGAAAATTAAACCTGTTGCCTCCACCCATACACACTGGCGCCACCTCGCGACGGTGGCCCCGGCACAGCCTTTCGCCGGTGGTGAATTGAAGGAAGGGGACAGAGCCCCTTCCCTCGTCCCGTCGTTTTCCCTCTCACTTCTCTTACTCTCTCTGTAAATGAGAGACGGAGATAAGAGAAATGGGATATTTTTAATTAGTTTTAATTTTTGAAATTTGTCTTTTAAGTCCCCAGGTTTTAAATTAATTTATTTCAGTCCCTAGGTTTTTAAGTATTTTAATTTTAACCCTTAACATTTTATTATCAGTTTTAATGAACTTCAATTCAGTCCCCAAGTTTAGAAAATATTATTGCAGTCCTTAACATTTTATTTTCAGTTTTAACAAAGTTCCAATTAAGTCCTTAATTTATAAAAGGTTTAATTTCAACCCTTTAGGTTTTATTTTCAGCTTTAATAGATTTACAGTTTAGTCCCTAATCTTTAAAAAATATTATTTTAAGCTTTTAGCTTTTATTTTCAGCTTTGATAGATTTACAGTTTAGTCCCTAACTTTTAAAAGTTACTATTTCAGTCATTAAACTTTTATTTTCAGATTTAATAAATCTTCATTTAAGCCCCTTAACTTTATTTTATCATTTTAAGTTAGTTATTTCAGTTTCACTAATTTTCAAATTAGTCCCTAAACTTTATTTTATCACGTTAAAACTTTAAAGTTTCGAAATACTAATTCAAAATTTATTTTCTATTTTGGCGTACGGACGATTAAGAGCTTGATATTACTTTCTGCTCCATTTTTGCACGTAACT
Organism: Fraxinus excelsior; assembly: GCA_019097785.1. Classification (NCBI taxonomy): domain Eukaryota; kingdom Viridiplantae; phylum Streptophyta; class Magnoliopsida; order Lamiales; family Oleaceae; genus Fraxinus; species Fraxinus excelsior. The sequence continues at coordinate 23,704,483 of CM032623.1, forward strand.
CAAGATTATTGAGGTAGACTCGCCTCCATTAATTAGTTTAAATTATAATTGCATGTTTTATATGAATTTACGTGATTTATATGCTTTAATGTATGAGATGAGAATATGTCATATGAGATATATGATATTGTTATGCTTGCCATAACTTATATGATTAAATGCATGAGAAAGACGAGAATCTCTTATGAGATAAGATAAGAATGTTATGCATAACTTATGTGCTTAAATACACGAGACGAGACTACCCACACCCTATAATTTTAAAGAGCCTATGATTTTTAAGAAAATGAGCCAAAGATGATTATGATGATGTCACGTTATATATTGCATAAACATGTATTCAATTATTCTGTAAATTAATTATCGGCGATGAGTCTACTGAGTATTTCTTCGAAATACTCATTCCGTTATTTTAACAATAATTTGCAGACTTCGGAGATGGTCGGATGTGATGGGCAATGGTGGCATAAATCGAAATTTCCGCATTTGAAAAAAAAATATTAACGTACTTCGTAATTTCGTTTATTCCAAAAACTTGAGATTTAAATTTTAAAACAATTATTTCAAGTTATGCAAATGAGTTTGTTGCCGATGATAATTACCGTTATGAACGTGATGTGATTTTAAAATTAGGTTATTTTCGTAAATTTGATTATTAAAAATTAAGGCAAAAGGCGATGACGTGGCAATCCGAGTTAACGGAACTCGGGGCGCTACACATACATTTCAAATAGTAAATCTAGAATAATCTTTCTCATACTCATCACATAGATACAAGTAGATTTATAGAACTTCCTTACCTCAAAATCGGCATAACGCGGCTATGGCAAGCACATTGCTCAGGATCCTCAAAAGAAACATAAATTTGATCAACTTTATATATGACACAACACTCCTAAGATATAGTCTCTAATGTAACTCTACAGAAAATAAATCGTGCTTTGATACCAAGTTGTAATGCCCCAAGATTCTTGAAACTTGAAGCGTTACAAGAAAAATATTTTTAGTTGCGGCTGTTTAATGTTAACCAAAATAAATTGTAACTAATAAAAATTCTGGATTTTGAAGTATATAAATATAATGGTAGATATTCGTCCCCATATACTTACACAATTATGTTGTAATTTGATTTTGGGAAACATCTCAAGAAAATTCAGCAACTATTGGTTGTATAGCAGTGGGGAGAAAAATATGTTTTACCTAGTAAACGTAGACTAAAATTTATGAAATTCTAAAACAGCCTATAAAACTCATATATGTACAATATATAAAAACTTGGGGTCTTGAAGATGATGTTTGAAGTATGAAAATATTTTTCAACTATGTTGAGTAGTATTTTCGAGACTGACCCGACGTAGTCTACTAAAATAGACATAATTATTTCTCTAGGTAATATTTTTAGATAATTCTAAAGACCACTATTAGAATACTCATAAACCTTCCAAAACCCACTGATTTCACTCTAAAACATGCACCGTAGCCCAGGTTATACCATTTTTAAGTAAGAGAACAGAATCTGAAAATTCAATTCAGCAGTAATTAAACTTCATGCATAATCAATCAAACATTTCTAAGTTATAGTTGATATGCAATGTATATAAAAAATAGATGAAATAGACAATTAAATATTTTTTTTAAAAAAAATGTCATTTAATTGTTCGTAAGAGATTTACATAATTGGAAATTTTACTAGAAAGTTAAAGAGCATTTCAAATTGCTGAACACTTGCCACTATGCCAAACCACTGTAGGGATGCGTATCACAAGTAATACTCAGTAGGGATGTAAATTAAGCTGTAAATTTTGTAGGGATGCGTATCACAAGTAATACTCAGTAGGAAACACTTAAGTAAATGAATAAAAAAAATATCTTTTCTAGAAATGCAAGATTTGGTTATTTGTGTCACCGTCAATTGCAAAGCGAATCGTTGATCAGGTAGTCCGCTTACTCTTAGGTTTTGATAACCCCTTCCAAGTAATAAAAATCATCTATTCATCTCTTATTTGAAACACCAAGTGGTGCTTCCATCATAAGTAACACAATTGACACGTTTAATGCAAATAGAAAATCAATAATTTTTACTTCACTTACGAAAGTGCCACAGGGACCCTACCTTAAATACTTCGAGTTTGAATACCCTTTTTGCATCTAATTTGAAAAAAAATGCAACGTACTCTTAGCCTTTCCTTCAGAAAACTTTCAAATTCAAGGTGCCTTAAGTCTATGGGAAAAGTACGAAATAATTTTATGTATAAGTGTAATAGTTGGGGAGAGCAAACGTGGATTTAGAGGTTGTAAAATGTTGTTGCTTATCAAACAGAAAATGGGAATAAAAAAAAATGTAAGTGGCGTATAATTATATGTATAAATGGGGATTTATGAGGTAACGTGCATGTAAGTTTTGCAATTTAAATGGCTGTTTTTTTCTTTAATAATTATCATAATGGGTTTTAAATGATTGAAACGGTTATGACATTTAGTGGATATTAAAAAATTTAAATGAAATACTTAGTGAAGAAAAAGAAAAGTCAGATTGAGGGATAAAATTTTTTTTAAATACGTGACTGAATAGATGAGAGTTATTTGAAGGACAAAAATCATGTTTAAGCATTATTTGGCATAAACAATAAGTGTATCTAATTTTTTTAAATTTTAAGGACTTAATGAGCATTGAGAAGAATTCAAGGTCGAGTTTGAGGACAAGTCGAGACTCGAATCAAGCCAAGAAGCCACACAATCGTGTAATCGAGCTATGGAGTCCAAAATGTTGAAGTTGACAAGCCATTGGACAAGTCTCGTGAAGGGACCGAGGGTCGAAAATGATTGAAAGCGGTCGAAACAAGAAGCCAAAATAGAGGCAAAATTGAACCACGCGGCCTCATGGTTCAAAATGCCATGCGGCCGCATGGCTACTATCCGAGATTATTTTGGGCAAATTGATACGGGTCTTGGTACGGGTCGAACAACGGTTCGGGTACTTTGCGAGATGTGATTTCTAGCTTTCTTGAGTTGGTATCAACTTGTTCATGGGTTCCCAAGATATATTTTAGGCTGGATTCGCATCAGTTGGTATCAGAGGTTGGATATAGACTTCAGGTCATCTATCATTTTCTTCCAGTAATTTATTTTATTGTTTGAGTAAAAAACAATTCAGATTTGTTATTCTTGTTTTAGATCATTGTTTTCGTTGTTAATTTTGCCTCCATATTTATTTTAGTTGTTTGTTGAGTTAGTGGAAAAAAAAAATTGTTACTGTCCATCATCACTGTTCATGTGAACATTTGAAAAAAAAAATAATAATAATAATAAAAAAAGACAAAAAAAGGGAGTCTCTACACTTTGAACGTCTAGAGGCAAATCAAAACAAAAACACTATCAATTTTGAGTCATTTTGTTTCTTTTCCTTGAACTTGAATCATTACCTTAGTTTGTACTGTTTCTTTTCTTGAACTTGAGTCTATTACCTCGGTCCGTACACATATTCCCTTGATTATCCGAACTTGGACTTGTGTTGGTGTTTGATGTGGAATTGTGATCCAATTGATTAAGATCGGTTATTTCTCGGGTCATTGAGGAAGGAAGCCGAGCGATAAAAGGTAGAGTGGTAAGCTCATTATTGGGTAAAAGTCAATCTCGAGTGATATACGAGTGCAAACACGTGAGATGCATTTATTTTATTGTCTGTTATTTCTTTTCATTAAAATTTTGTTATTTACTTAATTGCAATGGGAGTTATGAGTAGAGGTGAGACGGAAGTGGTGCCTAAGGGGTTTATTGCAGAGTTTAGGGATGGTTTGCAGGCTATTCATCATAAGTTTGATTAATTGGGTTTGGTGGTTGAACGGAATTGTGGTGATGTAGGTAGGTCTGAAACTTTGATTGGAAATTGGTGGCGAGGTATGCCCCAAAGGGTTCCTCGTAGGGATAAAGGATATATGAGTGTACAAATGAGTAGACCTCTTGTTGGAATTGGTGTAGATATGAGGAATGTATGTAAAAGGGAGATCAGAGGGCATTATAGAGAATGTGATAGAGTCGGGAAACCTGTAGTAGAGGAGGCTTGTGTGTTGTTGCATGATTTCCATGAACCCATCAATGTGGATGATGTTGAATAGCTACGAGAAACGATATTTCAAACTAGATATCATATTAGTAGCAAGGTATGTAGTTTGATTATTGATGGGAGTAGTTGTGTAAATATTGTTAGTGATATGCTTGTCCAGGAACTTGGGTTGACTATAGTAAAACATTCCAAACCTTATAAACTGCGATGGTTAGATGACTGTGAGGAGGTTAGGGTATGTGAGCAGGTGTCGATAAGTTTCTCAATTGGGAGATACCATGATGAGGTGTTGTGTGATGTCGTACCTACGTATGTCGGGCATATACTGTTGGGTAGGCAATGGCAACATGATAGGAAGGTGAAACATGATGAATGCAAAAATAGGTATAGCTTTACTAAGGATGGGAAGTCTATTATTCTTGCGTCGTTGACACCATATCAGGCGTATGAAGACCGACTCAAACTAAAAACTGAGTGAGAGGAAAAAAATAAAGAACGGAAAAAGGAGAGCAAGAGAGAAGAAAGTAAAGTGGCTGAGAGTGAAGAAAAAAGAGTAGAGCTACAAGAGAGTGAAGAAGAAAATAGAGAGCTGACTAAAAAAATAGTAGAGCCATAAGAGAGAAAAGAAAAGAATGAGAGTGGAGAGGTGGTGAAAATTGTAGAGGAGCTACGAGAGTTAAAAGAGAGTGAGTTGTTAGAGGGAAAAGAAAGTGAGCCTTCAGAGAGAAAAGAGAAGTCAGAAGAAAGCTTGCTTAAAAATAAGAGTAAAGGTGAGAAAGCTTTAGTGAGGACTAACAATCTCTCTCCCAGTTTTGATTATTCTTTTTTGCAGGAATTCAAAGAGTTGCTCCAATGAGGGATAATTCATGGTGAGCCATACATTGAGAATCCAACTAGAGCAATGCAAATGGAGGCTTTGAAGAGTAAGGATAAAGAGGTGCTGTGTGGAGTTATGGTAACTTATCAAAACTTTACACCTAGGATAAAGCATGAGCTGGCATGTAGGAATAGTAATTCACATAGGGCATGTACTTTTGCAAATGTTGATGTATCCAAACATTCAGTGAGTATAATAAGTCCATTGTCCAATACATTTATAGAAAATGTCTTGCTTGTTTATGATATGCACTCACTACGCCATGAAATTCTAGCATGTCACAATGAGTTAATCACATATGCTGGACAATTAGATTGCATTGTTGAAAGTGGTAGGCAAGCATGTTTGAATTTCTATCCTAATGTTCTTACCTTTCTTGAACTAGATTTATGACTTGTGTTAGAATTAGGATCGATGTCTAATATTTCCATTGCATGCATCAATCTAATGAATGATTTTAATCTACTACCCTGTTCAATTTAATATCTTCATTTGTTGGTGTTAATATTGGGTTTTATGAGAAACATGAGATCTTTCATAGTACATATCAATGCTGCTATATGGGTCCTTCGAGATATAAATTGTTTGATCCATGTATTGTTGCATGGATGAACATGTGTATGAAGCGGAAACGAATTCAAAGGAGGTCCAGTCTACATCCCAGAGAAGATGGACCATTCTATACAATTGCATTGATCAAGAATGCAGGCTACCGTTTACTTCTAATGGGTAAGTCTATAACAGTTAATTGTTTCGAGGTTACTAATGTTGCTTAGTTTGATGTAGGTTCGGATTCGAGGTCGAATCATTTCGAAGAGGAAGGGGATGATGTGATCCAGACCAAGCTTCAAGTGGGCGAAGAATTGAGGAGTATTGACAAGAATTCAAGGTCAAGTTCGTGGATAAGTCGAGGCTCGAATCAAGCCAAAGAAGCCATGCAATCGTGTAATCAAGCTATGGAGTCCAAAATGTTGAAGTTTACAAACCATTGGACAAGTCTCGTGAAGGAACCGAGGGTCGAAAATGATTGGAAATCGGTCGAAACAAGAAGCCAAAACGGAGGCAAAATTGAACCATGCAGCCACATGGTTCAAAAAGCCATGTGACCGCATGGCTACTATCCGAGATTATTTTGGGCAAATTGATTTTGCCTATGCGGCCGCAAAGACCAAATTCTGGGCGAGAATTTTATTTTTTTGCGAATTACCTTAATTAATTAGAATTCCTTTTCTATTATGATTCTTACAATATTTTCGAACTATTTCCGATTTAAACTAGATTCTAAGGTTTCTTTTTCATACTTTATTATAAATAGGATTTCATATCATTGTATTACGAAGACTTTTATCATTATTGAGAATTAATACAACTTTGTGCGTTTTTCCTCCAATGTTCTTAGTAGCTTAAAAACTTATATCTTGAACTTATCAAAAGGTGTCACAGTCCTTTTGTGGCATTCCCACTTCACAGTTTTTGTTCCTGTTAGTCAATGGGTCGAATTTATTACGCGTAATCTCGGTTCTTGGTACGGGTCGAACAACGGGTTAGGTTTCTATTTGTGAGACATGATTTCTAGCTTTCTTGGGTTGGTTTCAACTTGTTCGTGGGTTCCCAAGATATATTCTTGGCTGGGTTCACATCACTTAACATATACAACGATTAATATAAAATATGTCAACATTTAAAAGAGATTCGATACCTTACAAAAAAATTAAGACAAGTGCGTACAACTTTACTATCGTGATCCAAAAATTTAATTTGAGCTCTTAAGAAGTGTTGTAGCAATGAAATAATATAATCTAAATTATTTCTCAATTTAAACAATAAAATTTATTTTAAAATGAAACACAATAATTTTCCTTTCTCGGTCTCTACGTTTGTTATGTCATTGGTTTGGTCATAGGTATCAATCTAATCTCGAAAGAGAGCATTGGAAAGTTGTTAAGAGGATATTGAGATACCTGAAGAATACTGCTAGTTATTTCATGCCATATCAAGTGAATGATTTGTACATATAATGATACACAAATGCCGATTGGGATGGACACGTAGATGAGTACAAATCAATTTCTGGATTTGCATTCTTGCTTAATAATGACGCCATCTCTTGGTGCAGCACAAATCAGACATGCATTTTATTGTCTACAATAGAAGCACAATTCTTAGCATGTGCTTCAGTGGTACATGAAACTGCTTGGTTAAGGAGTTTCTTTCAACATCTAAGATTCCTTAATGGTGACATGGCTCCTATATTGATTTATTGTGATAATCAGGCCACCACTGAATATAAAAAGGACTCCAAGTATCACAACAGAACCAAATACATTGATACAAAATATAATTTTATAAGAATATCATAGGAAAGAAGGAAGTAAGTTTTTAATATATTTCTTTGCACCAAATGGTAGCTGATCCATTTACTAAACCAATCATTAGAGATGTCTTTATAACTTATGTTAAATCTATAGGATTGTGTAGAACTTGAATTATGTATTATGTAAACTTTTCATATAAGTCTATTAATGAACAATGTTTTGAGTTTATATATTAAGAGTAATCTTTTGTTGTGATTATTAGATTACTATTTAATAAGCGCACATAATGTTTGTCAAACATGTTGAGATTGGTTCATTCATACGAACAATTGCCTCAAACACTTTGGGATGTGTTGAGATGAGACACACCGATCATGCTGTATAAATGATCTAGTCATCTCGATGGGGTATTAAGATGAGATTACAAGTGATTAAAATGGATTTTGCTATCAATTAGACCCGTTGAGTAGACAGACCGAGTTCTCGGTTGGGATTGCCTAGAGGAATAAATATAAAGATAACTCAGGTTAGATATCGAGGAATATCTGAACTATGATTTATACGGTGTATTTAATTTGTAAGATTAGACATATGCCTTAAGAAAGGAAGAAAACACTGTAACACATGTTTCATGCATGTGCTTTGACAACCAATGAGAAATGAAATAATTGATCTCTGCTTCATTGTGCGAGTCTTCGAGGCACATATGACCTCATTATATACAATTATGACTTTTCAATACTTCTCAGAATTTTATTTCAGTGTTGTTGTTTTAGTATGTTGTCAATAACTATGGTTGATCGATTTGATGGGACGTGTCCAGAAAAACAATTAGCTTGAAATTAATAGATTCAAGTAAGAAATGAAGATTATTTTATCTAACGCCTTAGCTTGTATTCACCAATTGGACAATTTTGTTAACTATTTGAGTTTTGCAACATAATTGTGAATACAATATAAATGAGAAAGTTGAGTATTTTTTTGATTAATTAAGGAGTTAGAAATACTTGAACTGATATTACAAAATATGTCTAGAGTATAGCAAGAAATATATTTCCTCTTGTAGAGCTTCTATATATCCTTAACACGTGTATAGTATTATGCGTTCTTAAATTAAATTGTTGGTCGAATGATCCATTTACATTTATGAACTTGGAGATTTTAAGATATATATAATTGATATATTATATTATAATCATGTCAATCTCATCATGTGTGAGTAAGAAATGTTGAGAAAAAGGGTCACCTATATGGCTTGACCCGACCTGAATTGAATGGAAATGGGTTTTGGAGGAAGGAGTTGAAATTAAATTTGAAACTCAACTTCCTACAACCCATAACTTCCATATTCAACTTCCACTACACTAATATCATAGGAAAGAATACATATTCGGGTTTGAAAAAGGAGAGAAAAATAGATAAGGTGTGTCGCTTGATTTTAGAAAAATAACATCTCAAATTTGGTTCTTAGATTGTGAACATCAAATTCTTTCATTTGTGACTGAGTTTCTGACCAAGAAGCGACTACAAGGCAGTATGGAAAGTAAGCAAACGAAAGACAAGTAATCCAACCTCATTTTGGGATTTTAAGTAAGTTTTACAACTTGGAATTCGATTAGAAGCATGCAAGTATGATTTACACTATCAATGTCAACTAGTATTTATAATGAATTATTATTATACTTTCATTGCATAGTGACTAGGAAGCACTACGCCCCCTTTTTCTGTCACCCTTATCCCGTGCAATCCTCCAATAACTGAACAAATATCTAACTATTGAAAACGAAGATGATACCAATTGCTTTGATATCACTTTGTTGAAGAAAATACGAGATTATAGGCATAATATGAAGTAATTGATCAGAAGAACATAAGAACAAAATAATTTGGAGAAAGAATATAAACATTTTTTGTTTACAAATTTGTCTAACTTATTCTAAAATAAAATGAAGAACTATATATATAGGAATGTCCAAAACCTTAAAAGTAGAGTTATAGATTGAAATGAATGCTCAAAATGCGTCAAAATGTAAAAACGGGTTCGGGCCAAAAAGTCGTCGCCCCAACACCAGGAGGGCGGCGTTGGCGCTGCTTTAACACCAACTCTCGGCACAAAATTTCGATGGTATTGTTCGAGCTGTAGGATAGCAGCAAGCTAGTGGAATAAGACTCCAAATAGAACTTCAAATAGAATTCATCAAATAGACTTTAAATAAGATTCCAAATAGAATTCGGGTCACACACTAATTCTAACAAACTCCGCCTTGACACAAATTTAACTAGATTGAACAACTTCAAAGATTCTCCACCAGAAAACTAATTCCATTCAAGGAATAAATTTCATCTCTTCAACAAAAAACACAAACATAATTCTTTATCAAAATTTCCAACTGAAAATATTCTCCACAACTTTACCATCTAGCTAGGGCAAAACTTAATAGCCGAGTATTAACAAAATTCCAAGCATTGGTCTTGGACATCACCCAATAGGGAAGAAACAAGCCCTTAAATAGAATCACTGCAATTGAATGATAAAAAAAAAAGATTTTGGCTAGAATCAACACCCTTAACCACATTCAAAACATCACTTAAATCAGTAACATTGTACATATGTGGAGGCTTTTGATACAAAATGAGTTTGTTAATAACAACTTAATACACTGGCACTGCCGATAATGGTAGCAAAGCGGCATTATCCATAACTTCTTCAACTAAGATATATTCTTCAAAGAAGATCCCAAACTAGACCCCAACCATACATAATCCAAGTCTAAATCCACTTGAGTTCTTGAAATATGCCAATCGTTCTGTATGACACTAAAAGACATATAACTGGGATTTTCTGTCCCTTCAACAAAACATGGGCTCCTTTACTAACTTTTAGGACTTCACCTTCAACAGTGTACTTATGCCCTTTTGAATCAAGAACACTAAAAAAGATAAGATTTTTCTACAAATTTGGAACATTTCTCACTATATCAAGTGCTCTAACCATCCCATCAAACATCTTTATTCTAACCGAGCCAATACCATCTATCCTATAAGGTGTATTATTTCCCATTACCACAATATATTTCTAAATTGTTTCATATGTTGAAAATAAATCCCCAATTGGGACACATATGAAAAGTGTAAGCTGTATCAAGAATTTATGCTTCATCTGTTTGGAGTGGTAATCAGAAACATGTAGAAATTATGCATCATTGTGATAATTTTTTACAATTGAGGTTGCTCTTGAAGTTTCTGATTGCTGATTTACAGTTAATTTTTCTTTATTCTGCAACTTATAACAATCTTTTATCAAGTGCCTCTTCTTCTTGAAATAACTACAAAATTTAAGGTTAGATCTTAATTTGCCTCTTGCATGACCACCATCAACAACGAGGCCTTCTCCATGTTTCTCAGATCCAACAAAATGCATCATCTTCTCCTTTAAATATAGAGCATCATAGACTTCTTCAATGATGAGAATATCATGACTATATAAGATCGTGTAGCTAAAAGACATATATGAAGCAGGCAACGAACACAACAAAATCAAACACAAATCTTCATCATATTTAACTTCTAAGGTTTTCAAATCGGCAACTATTTTTTTTAAAAAAGCTAGGTGATCTTCAAGGGATGTACCTTTTGTCTTACGATGAGAATATAGGCGTTGCTTCAAATGTGATTTGCTAGTTAGACTGTTTGTCTTGCATAATTGCTCCAATTTCAACCAAAATGCAGCGACTGACTTCTCCTTCAAAACATCCTGAAAAATATTATTTGAAAGATGAAAATGAATCTGAGATAAGGTATTTCGATCCCTTTCTTACTTCTCTTCCGACGTCCAAACTGTGGGTATCTTGTCAAAACTTCGGCGTCCAAATCCATCTAAGCAAGTACAATTCGTATATTTACATGCCAGAATGAAAACCTTGTAATACGATCCAAAAACGAAATATCACTTCATGGTTGCCAACACAAAATATTAAGTTGAGCTCTTAACTTGATTAATATCTCGATCTCTCAAGAATTTTCAAGCATTTGGCTCTAAAACAAGTTTGTTGAAAATGAAGATGATACCGGATTGCTCTAACACCAATTTGTTGAAGAAAATCCAAAATTATAGGTATAATATGAAGTAATCGATCACAAGAACAAAATAATTCGCATAGTAAAGGATATTTCACTAAAATACTGAGAAAAAATCCAAAGATTTTGTGTTTACAACTTTGTATAACATAGTCTAACATACAATGAAGAGCTAAATATATATAGGGGATGTCCAAACCCTAAAAGTAGAGTTATAGATGGAAAACAATACTCGTAACGCATCAAAATGCAAAAAGGGATATGGGTTGGATGAGTCGGCGCTCGAGTGTTAGGAGGGTGCCAAGCAGGCAACGTTGGTGCCACTCGAGCGCTAGGCGGCACCAGCTCTTGGAACAAAATTTAGATGGTGTCGCTCGAGTGGTAAGCTAGTGGCTATCTAGCATAAAAGTGCCAAAAAATTCTCACTAATCTATTTCTTGACATCTTCGAGTCTAACACAAATTACAACTTCCAATTGGGCTTTGAAATAGAACTTCAACTATAATTCCCCAAATAAATTTCGAATAGGATTCCATATAACATTCCAAATAGAATACAAGTTACACTCTAGTTCTAACACTAGGAAAAAAAATTCCTCTTACTTAAAGGTAGGATCACATGTTAAATGGTTCTGACATCCATATATGTCCATCTCTAACAAATTCTCAGATCACCTAGCTACATTACAAGGAGGAGATTGGAAAGTCTATTTGCTATCTGCATTTGGAGAAATCATCTTAAAGAAAACATACTCATTGGGCCAAATTGAGTAAAGTACGCTTTCCTTATGAAGGAAAATTGGGACTCTTATATATGGCTAATGTGAATACAATATTTGATGACAAGTTGTGGTGGAAGTTTAGAGCTCAAGAATATTTTTGGACATGGATTATGAAGGCTTTCTTGCCCAAACAACCATCATGCAATTGTCTGACCTAGATTAGGGGACAATCCTAAACCCATCATTCACCTAAGATGAGTGGAGGAAAAGCCCGGTCTAAGTGGTTTTACCTAAAAGATAAAGAAAAAACAAAAAACGGAGTTTTTCATGCTATTCCAGCTTAACCCTCTCAGCCTAGAGGTGTTTTTGGAAATCTTGAGTTGAGGTGTTCCATAATAGTCTAGCCTTAATGTGTGATAAGATCAAGCTCTATGCTAAGTTTAATGGGCAAAGCATATCTTGTGTTTGACCTTCTTTCGATATGAATTCTAACTCTTATGGCTCAATGATGTCTTGTTGAGGCATAAGCTTGGACCACTAGCTTTGTCCAACCTCATTATTTGAACTTGAGTTTTTGTTTTGAACTAGTGATCGAAGGATCTCAACAAATTATCATGAAAAAAAATTTAATATTTAGGTTTGATTTTAGGACTGATCATTGATTTTTGTTAAAAGTTTCAAAATGATAGTTGTAACTCAATTTTTTAACGATAATACTAATGGTTACTCGGCTGAAAACGTACTTCGTGAAAATTTCTCTTTCAAAAATATTAAAGTGCAATTTATATTTCCTATTCAAATAGAGTAATACATTTGACTTTGCAGTTTCTAGTTATCCACATCACATCACTAGGAAATGAATTGTATCATGGGAAAGATGAGGAAAAGTTCAGAATTTGGAGTGGCGTGGAAAACAAGGCTTCTCCATCACAAGAAACAAACTTGTGTGGCCCAATATTGTTTTATATTTTCATTCTTCATCCTTTTGTTTTTTAATAATATATGGCCTTGCTTATTCCAAGCCCCACTTTTTAGTCCTTACTCAACTTTCCTATTAACAATAAAAAATAACAAAGAATTTTTCTAAGTATTGTATGATTTATCGACTTAGGGAGTATTTCATAATCTTGAGTGAAATTAAGGTTCATGCACTTTAAGATGACTGTTTTTTATTAAATTTTCATTCAAAATATTTCGATTGAATTTTTTTTTCTCAATTCAATTATGCTTTTTTCATTGGTCAAATTCAAATAGCAGTACATGAATAATATATACAATATATTCTCTACTCCGTACATTCCAAGCCCTACTAGATCCCATCCACCCAGCATTCGCCACTTCCACTTACACTCACCGCCCAACCTTTGCATCGATTTATGTTTCAACAAACCTTCATTCTCAACCTTCAAATCTATCTTTAATTTCACCACAATCCGCTATCCTTTTTCAAATCTTTTAGCCCAAGATGGGAACCAACTTTTTTTATTATTTAATAAATAAATTACAAATATGTTTAACAATATTTGTAAAATAATACTTTGTTGTGGAAATAGAGAAAAAGATAAGAGAGAATAAAAATCAATAGATTTGTGTTTATTATAATGAGAACCAAAATCCTATATTTATAGGGCGATTAGAAGTGCAATGATAATAATTTATAGGACTGCAAGGGTACGATTATCATTCATCAATAAATTTACTATTTACAACATTCCTCCTTGAATAACACATTACAAAATATGTGCTTTGTTAAAACCTTATTTGATAAAAACTCAATGGGACAAAAAAAATCAAACGAACGAAAAAAATTACATTTATTTTGGAATATTAAAAATAAATGATGTATCATTAAAATCTTGTTAGGAAAATCCAATAGGATAGAACCTAAGCGAAGAAAAAAGAGTACAACTACTCCCCCGATGTTGATCACTGAAAATTTTGGAGTTGATGCACTCAAATATTGAGAACAAATTTCTTGAATGTAGATGTTGTCATGCTTTTGTTAATAAATTAGCCACATTGTCACTTGAACGAATTTGTTGAATATTGATGTTGCCATTCTTCTGAAACTCGTGTGTATGAAAGAATTTTGGAGAAATATTCTTCGTCTTGTCACCTTTTATACAACATCCTTTAAGTTGTGCAATACAAGACAAAATTGTTGGACTATCTTTGTTAAAATTAATCTGCATGATACTTGGATATAATGGATCATGTTCCTCAACCATACACATTCTCGGTCTGCTTTATGGATTGCAGTAATTTCAGAATGATTTGAGGATATTGTTGTCAAGGATTGCTTCATAAATCTCCATGATATAGATGTTCATCCACGTGTAAATACATATCATGTTGTGATTTAACTTTATGTGGGTCAGAGAGATACCCTACATCTGCATATCCCACTAAAGCAAATAAATAGTACCATTTAGGTAATGATAAATATGTTTAACACTATTTCAATGTCTTTGTGTTGGTATAGAACTATATCTTGTAAGGAGATTTACATAAAAAGTTATATCGGATCGAGTACAGTTTGCAAGATATGTTAACACTCCAATTGCACTAAGATATTGTACATCATGACCAATAATCTTTTCTCCATTTTCAAGTGCGTTAAAATGATCATTTTCACATCAAGTAGTCGAACAACCATAGGTGATGCCAATTGATATGCATTATCCATATAAAAACGTTTTGAAACTTTTCCTGTATATATAGATTGATGAACAAATAATCCATTTTGGGAAATGTTCAATCTGCAACTCGAGACAGAATTTGGTTTTCCTAAGTCTTTCATCTCAAATTCATTTTTCAAATAACTTGTAGTTTGTTGAGCTCTTCAGAAATTTCAATTAAATTTAAATCATCAACATAAATTATCACAATTGCAAATTTAATATTTATTTTCTTTATGAAGATATATGGGCAAGCATCATCATTTTTATAGCATTCCTTTAATAAATATTCCTAAGGCGATTATCTACCGTATTCGGATTGTTTCAATCCATATATTATTATCTTTGCAATTTAATTGTGAACATGATTACCGGATTTGTATAATTTGTTTTTCACACTTTAAGTCCTTCATGGACTTTCATATATATATGTCACTAACAAGTGAACCATACAAATGATAATCACTACATCCATAAGGCGCATATCGAGTCTTTGTGATACAGTCAAATTAATTAAGAATCTAAAAGTGATGGTGTCCATTACGGGAGAATATGTTTCCTCATAATCAATTCCCGTTTCCTCATAATCAATTCCCAGTCTTTGTGAAAAACCATGAGCTACGAGTTGGACTTTGTATCTTGTAATTTCATTTTTTTCATTTCTCATTCAGATAAAAATTCTTTTGTATTCAACGAGGATTACATTTTCAAGCATTCAAACTACAAGTCCAAACACTTTCCGTTTCTCTAAGAAATTCAATTCTGCATATATGACTTCTTTTTACTTTGGTCAATCATTTCTATTTTGACAATCTTTAACAGACTGTGGTTCAGGATCCTCATTTTGCATAATATCAAGAGTCACGTTAAATGCGAAAATATTGTCTATAATAACATTATTTCTTTCCCATGATTTATGAGATAACATATAATTTACTGAAATCTCATTATTTTCAGACATTCGTGGTTCTTCAAGAACCTTATATTCAATATGTGATTGATCAATTTTTTCAAATGTTACTTTTCTGAAATTCTTGGTTAATTTTTTTCTTGTACATTTCTTTTTCGAGGTATAGAGTCTTTTGAATCAACTGGTCGACCATGCTTCTAGCGTATTTGAGATTCATTTGCTACATCAAATTGTCCTACAAGGACATCAATTTTTGTTGGAATATTTTTTGTTGTTATATATAACTTTATCACTTTTCTTGTGCCAATAAATACATCTGATAATTAATTTGCAATTCTTTGAAAATGAATAATTTTTTCAACATCTTGCTCATATTGATTGCTGCAAAGATCCAAGTAAGATAGGGTTGTTTAATTACAAGAAACTTTACCTTATTTATCAAAATGTAGTTTTTCCTCTTTCAAAATTGGGAAAGTCATTTAATCAAAATGACAATATGCAAAACTTGCAATAAATAAATCACTCGTTAAAGATTCAATAAACTTAATAATAGATGGTGAATCAAAACCCACATAAATCACAAGTTTTCGTTGGGAACCTATTTTAGTCCGTTACAGGGGTGAAATATGGGCTTGAACAACACAACCAAAAATCCGTAGATGAGAAATATTAGGTTCATGACCAAATGCATGTTGCAAAGTTGAATATTTATAATATGCAGTTGGTCTGATATAAACTAATGACATAGCATGTAATACGACATGACCTCAAACAGAAGTTGATAGTTTTGTTTTCACAAGTAATGGTCTAGCAATAAGTTCACATTTAATTAATGACTCCACTAAACCATTTTATGTATGGACATGCACAACCGAATGTTCAACAATAATTCCAATTAACATACAATAATCATCGAATGCTTGTGATCTAAATTCACCAATATTGTAAAGACAAATAGTCTTTATTGAGTAATCGATGAATTGCGCTCATAATTTTATAATTTGAGCAAGTAGTCTAACAAAAGCTAAATTCTTATTGAAAAGTAAGCAGATATATGACCATCTAGTATAATAATCAATTAATACCATGAAATAAGTGTATTGGCTCACATATATATCTCCATGAATACTTTTCAAGAAAGTTAGAGATTCAATATTGACATTTATTGTCGAAGGTCTAATGACTAACTTGCCTTGCGAACAAGTTACACATGGATAATCATTAGATAAAATAATCTTATGATTTTTTTGTTTATTATTCAATGCATTATTATAGCTACTAGATATCCAAGTCGATCATGCCAAAGTATAAATTTTTTTGAATCAACGAACTTTTGGTTTATGATAATATTTGATTCGGCCATTTTTATAAATAATACATGCCAGATGGGAGTGCATAAAATTCTTCTTTTATCTACTTCTGACTAGATACAAAAGAAGTTATGCAAAAATATTTAACATTATTTTCTTATGTTGTCTTAATGTGATATTCATTGCAATTGGTACATTTAAAACTAAGCAAATTTCTTTTGGATTTACTAGAATAAAGTGCATCTTCAATATTTTATATTATTTGGTAAAATAATACAAGCTCTTTTTGAAGCCTTCAACAATATTCGATGTACTTGATATCGTATTAACATTATATTCTGCTAATGTTAAATTTTAAGTACTTTTATCTTAAAAAATTGTGTGCATATTTGCATTATCTACTAAACAAATATCATCATAATTCATCTTAAATCTTAAGAGTATTTCAAGATTTATGATTTTTCAGAAGTACTAGTATGATATTCTTTGGAAATATCAAAACATCGAATTGTATGCTCATATTCTTCTTGAATAAAACTTATTTTCCTTTAAAAAAATATGATAAGTATTGAATTGTTTAGTTTGTGTTCTTCAAGAACACAACGAGATATAATTCTTCGAGGTATGTGCTATTTCGAGAGCATGTTATGTTTTATTATTGCTTTTTCAAGAGCAATATGACAATATTCTTCTAAAATATTGAAAATTATAATCCATGCTCTTTTGGAGCAATCACATATTATTATAATAATACAAGGATTTACTCTTTAGGACTAAAAATATAATTTACATTAAAACGTATTTAATTATACTCTTCGGGAGCAAGTAAAATCTAACTAGAATATTTGTCTATAATAGTGTGCTACTTCATGAGTACCAACAACCTATTATTTAGAAGCATTAACTCTTCAAGAGCATCTTTTCTAGTAGAATATTACTATTTACAGAGTTGTGTTTCTTCGAAAACAACGAGATATATTATCAATTTAAAATTTATAGAAGAACGTATTTAATCAAGTTAAAAAATATTAATTATTGTACAAACACGATATAAATTCTCATATAAAAGTTAATTACCAAATATGCATAAGGAAAAAAATCTTCACATACAGGACAAAGGTAGAATTAGGAAAAAAATTTACAAATATACACTATACATTTCAAGAATTGCAAATTGAAAATAACTTCAAATATAATTGATTTTTAGGGTATGTATGAGGGACAATTTGAGAGAATTTGTATTGTATATTTTCTCTTCATGTACCAGTACATTAATGGACATACATATATATACAATTATCACACCTATAACTAAAGAATATTCCCTGGTGAGTGGAGCAGAAAACCAAAACAGAAAATCAGAGAATGATGAGGTGGAAAACTGATTTAGCTACTAGATCCTTCCACGCCTTCTTCTAGAATCGATTTAGGCCGTTGCTGATGTGTTCCTTGTTGACTGTATTGGTTGCTGATGTGGTCTTCCAGCTCAACTTCTTCATCGTTTTTCAATAGCCTCCCGCAATATGGAGAGTATATGTCCATAACTCCCATCTTGTTCATGCATGAATAAAAACTTTGAGAACTCAAGGCTTTGGTGAGAATGTCTGCCGTCTGTGATCTGCTGGACACATGTTTTGTGATAATGCTTCCCTCGTGTTTTATCTCATATTAGGTGACAATCATGCTCTATGTGCTTGGTTTTTTCGTCGAAGACCGGATTTGTAGCAATGTGCACTGCAGATTTATTATCACAGTACATGAAGGCAACTTGAGGATGAGCTATTCTCAAATCTTCAAGTATGTATCGAAACCATGTTAATTCACAACATAGATTGGCCATGGCTCTATATTCTACTTCTGAAGATCTGGAAACAACTTGCTATTTCTTGGATTTCCAAGATACCAATGACTCTCCAATGAAGAAACAATATCCACTTATTGATCTTCTAGTTTCAGGACATGCTCCCCAGTCGGAATCACAATATCCATGGAGCTGTTCCTTTAAATTCACTGAATAGAATAACCCTTGTCCTGGAGCCCTCTTAATATACCTTAGAACTTCGTGTGCCGCATGCAAATGTGGTAGTCGAGGGGTATACATAAACTGACTTAATAATTGGACTGATTATGAAATTTCTGGCCTGGTAATGGTTAAGTATAGCAATTGGCCAATCAGTCTCCTGTAGAGAGCTGGATCAGGGAGAAGTTCTCCTTCATTTTTAGTCAATTTCCCATTTTGATCCAAAGGGATCCTAGCTGGTGCAGAGCCAATTATCCCTGAATCACTCAGTATATCAAAAGCATACTTACGTTGGCATATGTGAATACCCTGTGCAGACCTGGCCACCTCTATGCCAAGGAAGTACTTCAATTTTCCAAGATCTTTGATCCTAAAATGGTCATGAAGACATCCTTTAAGATAGTTAATTGTGTCAACACAATTTCCTGCAACAATTATATCATCAACATATATCAAAATGGCAGTAAAAGAGTTTTCAGACCCCTTAGTAAACAGACTATAGTATGCCTGTTTTAACTCGTAAAAGCTCTTCTTGAGCTTACAAACTTTCTTCATGTCATTGCTTGAGTAACCTGGGGGAAGTTCCATATATACCTCTTCTTCCAAATCCCCGTGCAGGAAGGCTTTATTGACATCAAATTGGAAGAGATTCCAACCCTTTATTGCAGCCAGAGCCAATAAGGCCCTGATGGTGACAAGCTTAGCCACAGGTGAAAAGGTTTCATGATAATCAAATCCCTCCTGTTGTGTATACCCTTTAGCAACTAACCTTGCTTTAAACCTTTCTATGCTTCCATCAGCATTAAACTTAATTTTGTACACCCATTTGCACCCTATTGCCCTTTTGTCAGGGGCAAAACCACAAGATCTCAGGTGTCATTGATCTCAAGTGCTTTAAGCTCGCTTCTCATGGCAGCACACCATTCTGGTGAGACTTTGGCCTCCTGATAGTCTATAGGTTCGGACTGTGATGTGAGAGAGATGACAAATGTTTTATATGGGGTTGACAATTTTTCATATGAAATAGCAGTATTAAGGGAATATTGCTTACTCATGGAGTTCAGTCCCTTCAATTTGTTTGACTTTTGAGATGGGTGAAGGCATGCAGCTTGCTGACTTATAAAGTTTTACAGGTGAGTTGGTGTCTTTCGAATTCTAGTAGACCTACGGTGCAAGTGAGTGGCAGGAATGATGTCTGATGATGGATTGGGTGCATTATAAGGCTCATCTGTAGGCTCTGGTTGAGGCTCATTGTGGTCCAGAGTTTGTTGAGTACCATTTAAAGACTTTGTGTTCTGGGATTCAGATTCTGGTGGATCATAGCTGATATTTTGTGTTGGTGTGGCCAGGCTAATTTCATTATGAAAAACAGGATTTTGAGGAAGAATGACACCTGGGAGGATGTCATTATTTTGATTGAAATGCACTTGATTTTTGCTGGTGGGATTTTCAGTTTTAAAAGGGAAAATATTCTCATAGAAAGCTACATTCCTGGACACAATTATCTTCTTAATTTCAATATCCAGCGGGGTATATCCTTTGACACCAAAAGAATAGCCTATAAAAGCACATCTCCTTGCTCTAGGGTCAAACTTGTGTCTCCCATTAACATTGGTGGTAGCAAATGCTAGACAGCTGAGGACTTTGAGCTGCAAGTAGTCTGGCTTTTTGTCAAAAAGAATTTGATAAGGGCTTTTGTCATTTAAAATGCGAGATGGTGTCCTATTAATGAGGTAAACAACAGTTAGGACACAGTAGTTCCAGTATTTGAGAGGGATTCCACTTTGAAATCATAAGGCCCTAGCTGTATTAAGAATATGCTGATGCTTCCTCTCATCCATAGCATTCTGTTGTGGTGTTTCAACACAAGTTCTATGATGTATGATCCCCCTTTTAAGATAGAAGTCCCTCATATTGAATTCACCCCATTGTCACTTCGAATGATTTTAACCTTGGTTTCAAATTGTGTTTCTACCAAAGTGCAAAAATTTTGAAGGGCAACAGTAGCTTCAGATTTTAGTTTTAACATGTATGCCCAAGTACACCTACTGAAATCATCCACGATGGTCAAGAAATACTTGGATCCATCACTTCCAGTTTCATTGCAGGGCCCCTAGATATCACAATGTATTAATTCGAAGCATCTTTTAGCCTTGTGTGTGCTTACAGAGAATGAAAGTTTGTGTAACTTAGCTAGAGGACATATAGAACAGTGTCTATCGTTGGAAGCTTTTGAAAATTGAACATCACCATTAACATTGGAAATAGAATAAGAGGAGTGCCCTAATCTATAATGTCAAACATCAAAAGTTTGAGCGTCATTAGTTACTGAAGCTGAAACATAAGTGAAAGGCTAATTGTTTAAATTGGTGGGATGATCCATTAGAGCTGAATGAGAGATTTTATCAAGCTTCATATGATAGAGTCCCTCCTTGACTTCACCCATGCCAATCGTCTTCCAAACTGAAAGGTCCTGGATATAACAAAATTCAGAGAAGAAAATCAAACAGTTAAGGGTTTGAGTCAATTTCTTGGCAGAAATCAGATTGTATAAAAAGTTGGGCACACAAAGAACATCATGAAGTGTTAGAGTTTCCATGACATTTACTGTCCCTATATGTGGAGGATATACGTGTGAATGGCCTGTTGAAAATGCCATAATTCCATTTTGGCCTTTGACCAATAAATAACATAAAAAAAACCCCCCGAAATTAACAAGTTATAAGGTAAAAGGCGAAAATACCCTCATTGGAAGGAGAAGAAAAAGTCTAACCACGTGAAAACCGTCCAAATATTTCCCAAAACCGACCATTATTCACAAAAACCGACCACTTACAAAGAAGGATCCGGCCACCCACCGACAAAGATGACCCACGCAGAACAAATGTTAGTTTTTTTTTTTTGATTTCACAACTTTTTTCACATACGGTTTTCAATTATTTAGGGGAATTTTTTTGTGTGTTTATGGAATATATGCGTAGATCTACGTATATTTAGTGATAGGGACACGTGTGGAGAATTTTTTGAGCTTGAAATCGCCGGAAATGGCGACTTTCAGCCATTTCCGGTGATGGGGGTTGGCGTTAACCGGCGGGCTGTTGACCGTCGGTCTAATAATGAACTGGCGGTTAACAGCCAGTTCAGTTTATATGAACCGACTGTTAACCGCCGGTTCATTATTAGACCGGCGGTTAACAGCTATTTGATGAGTCGGCGGTTAACCGCCGGGTTTAAATAAAGGCCGGTCAATTGGGCCGGCCCAGGGCTAACGAAGTGGGTCGGCTGTTAAAGTCGGCCCGCTTAATTTTTTTATATATATAATTTAATAAATGTATATTATAATAGATATTTGTAGAATTAAAAATATTTATATGGTTAAACAATTAATTTTAATTTTAATTTGATAATATAATAAAATTTATATTATTAATTTTAACTTTAATATGATAATTAATAATATAATGAAATTAATAATTGTAATTGTTAATAAATAATTTTATATTTTACGTAATTTAATAACTTGAATATTAAATAGATATTTATAGAATTAAATATTTTACGAAGCCGATTAAAAATTTTATAATTAAATAAGTAATTTTAATTTGATAATTAATAATATAATTAAATAAATAATTGTAACCGTTAAATATTATTTTTTAACAAATTAGTTACTTCTTATTTTTTCCTTTAATTTTTTTTGATAATTTAATAAATCAAATATAAAATAAAAGTTATATAATTAAATCTTTTAAACATTACATTACGATTTATATATTTAATAAATAATTGAATATTAAATAAAAATTTATATAATTTTATGCTTTACGTAATTTAATCAATCGAATATCAAATAGATATTTGTAGAATTAAAAAAATTATATGGTTAAATAATTAATTTTCATTTTAATTTGATAATATAATAAAATTTGTATTTATAATTATAATTTTAATACGATAATTAATAGTATAACGAAATAAATAATTGTAATTGTTATATAATATTTTTTTTAAAAAAAAATTAGGAACTTCTTATTTTTTTCGTTTAAATATTTTTCATAAATGAAAAAATAAAATATTAAATAAATATTTTACATAATATAATAAATTGAATATTAAATAAAAATTTATATACTTTTATATTTAACGTATTTTAATAACTCGAATATTAAATAGATATTTATAGAATTAAATATTTTACGAAGCCAATTAAAAATTTTATAATTAAATAAGTAATTTTAATTTGATAATTAATAATATAAATAAATAAATAATTGTAACCGTTAAATATTATATTTTAACAAATTAGTTACTTCTTATTTTTTCATTTAATTTTTTTTGATAATTTAATAAATCAAATATTAAATAAAAGTTATATAATTAAATCTTTTACACATTTTATTACGATTTATATATTTAATAAATAATTGAATATTAAATAAAAATTTATATAATTTTATGCTTTACGTAATTTAATCAATCGAATATCAAATAGATATTTGTAGAATTAAAAAATTTATATGGTTAAATAATTAATTTTAATTTTAATTTGATAATATAATAAAATTTATATTTATAATTATAATTGTAATTTTAATATGATAATTAATAGTATAACGAAATAAATAATTGTAATTGTTATGCGATTATACTGTATTTCATTATCTTATATTCGAAGTGCTGATAGTTACATTTTTTTTAAAATTTTGCAATATGGAGTATCACTTGGACTTGACGTTGAGACAGATTCCGGGCAAGACTACTTGGAACGGTAACTTTGGCAGTTACACTGCCGTGTTGGAGCTACTTGATGAGCATCATGCAGACATGCATCCCGAGCAGAGGGATATCCGACTAGCAAAAAGCTATCAGCTCTCCTCGACGACCCTCAGGTTAGATAATACATTTGCGATTTATGTTGTGTGTAGCTCCAAAATATGATGATGTGATCATTAACAAATGTTGTTATGTCAGATTCGAGTCATAACGCAGTTGATGCCGTCGATGGAGGAGTAGGGTCGTTGATATGTGCGTGAATTGGCCGCTCGAGATGAAGTATGTGAATTGAATATAATCGAATTACATGTGTTAATCGAATTTTCATTAAATACAATAATTTTTTATGTTCCAATCCGTGTAGGGGGCGGTCCAACTGTTTCACCGCCGTCGGTGCCGAGGGCTTCACTGTCGTCGCCACCACAGAGGGCATCACCGCCCCCGGTGCCGAGGACTTCACCGTCGCCACCGCCACCGCAGAGGGTTTTACCTCCGAGGGTTTCACCGCCCCCACCGCAAGGGGCCTCACCGCCGTTGTGGTTATCACCGCCGTCGAGGGCATCACCGCCGCCGATCAGATCACCTTCTCCACCGTCCACTGATCTGTATGATCGCCTGACAGTATTTATAGCGGGTCGGGTCAGATGGACGAGATGTGCCGAGAGTTTAAGGGTCAGATGGACGAGATGCGCCGAGAGCTTCGGATGAGATTGCAGCCCTCCGAGGCGATATAATAGGCATGAGACGGGGTGATGGAGGGGGTCATTTCTGGGCGAATGATGCTACGTTGGCTTCGTTTTTTATGTCCCCAGAGGAGTGTAGGAGAGAGGCAGTTCCTCCGGAAGAGGGTAGGACAGAGGCAGTTGCCCCGGAAGACGGTAGGACAGAGGTAGTTGCCCCTGAGGAGGGTAGGACAGAGGCCTCAGATGAGGAGGAGGTTGTGGTGGTGGGGAGGACAGAGGCAGAGGGTAGGACGGAGGAGTTGGTGGTGGTGGGGAGCCGGGATGATGTTATTCCCGAGGTGGAGGGCGAGTGTACGCCTGACGTAGAGGCGGGAAAAAAGGCATGCCGCTGACGCCTCGGAGCAGGTGGTCGGCAAGAGGGTCAGGTTGCCTTCGCAGTACGTCGTTTCTCCCTTCACGACTGAGGCGAAGAGGAGGAGGTTCGTTGACGTGACGTATCCCAATCGGTTTCGGGAGGTGGACGCGGCTAAATGGAAAGTGTTTGAGGCAGAGTTGAGGATAATTAAGCCCCGGTAAGTATTAAAGAATTTAAATAAAGTACGTTACGCTAATTCATCTATATCTTTTTCAACATTTTTCTATTTTTTTTCAGACAAAGCCGCCAGTTGGGTCGAGGACGATATTAGATGCATATAAGTGGTTTCGCGAGATCACCACTTCAGGGACGTGGCTCGCTGACGATGTAAGTGAAATATTCATTTTGTTGTTTATTATGTATACATTATTTTTTTGTTTTATAAAATTAAATAACTCGCTAAGTTTTTTATTGGTGTTTCCTGATGTAGCACATTGACCTGGCCATGGAGTTACTACGAGATCTAGCTCGACGATATCCGCAATCATTTGATATGCCCGGTCGACTCATACTGAGCACTGAGTTTTTGGGTGCTGTTACCATTGAGCATGAGTCGGTGCTATGTATGGGTAGTAAGTACGTGCTGCCTGAATATATGGCCGAATGGGTCGTGGGATATTGCTGAGGCTCGGGGGAAAGGCATGGGATGCTTGTACACATATATATGTTCCAGCGATCTTGAATCATCATACCATTGCCGTGGAGATTGTTTTTGTTGACTCCACGATATATGTGTACGACTCCGATCCTTCATGTCTGACACAGGGCCAGCTCGAGCAGCAGTTGGAGCCGCTTGCTGTGATCGTACCGTTGATGGCCGCCCGAGCAGGTGTTATTGTTAATGACAGGCTAGCCATCGGCAGGACCAGACGACGACGAGATAGTTGAAATCGTAAGTATTTATATTTTGTTTTGTACTTTCAAACTTAGTTTTTTATCTAACACGTTGTCCCACTAACATTATTTTTCCATTGTAGGGGTGATTGCGGCATTTTTGCAATAAAGTACATCGAGTTTTTGAGTATAGGACATAAGGTCGATGGAATCAACCAAGCATGGATACAAATTTGGAGGAATAAATTAGCGCGCGATTTATACGAATTCGAGTGTGATCCGTAAACGTTATACATTTAATTGTTGATTCATTTATTTAATACTTGTAAATATTGTAAAAATATAGTACGTTGAATTGAATTGAGTAACTCGTTTATTTATGTATGAAATAACTGTACTTTTGTATACTTAATTATATAATTAAATATTATTCACTTAACTGTTACTATTGTACATTTAATCAAATTAGCAAATTAAACTTATATCATTAAATATTGTTCATTTAACAGCAATACCATTACATACTTGACTAATTGTTATCTAGGGAAATTTGACTCGTACAAGTTTGACGAGTATGACCGACTGCTCTACATCTGCCGCACCGACGCGATCGAGAAAACTCTCCAGTAGATGGTATTCTAGAAGTTCGTGGACGTCCAGGGCCACGCGGTTCAGTTACCGGTGGCGACAAACTATTAAGTGCGAAAATATGGTCAGGAATTTCCCAATCAGATTCGTTCGGTAAGGGAAATATAGTCTCAGCATATGCAGTTCTCCAATACTCAGCCATGTAATACTGAGAGCATAATGTTCTCGCTGCAAAGCCTCTGTTCATAGATACCGCGACTGCATGCTCACATGGAAAACTCTCCAACTGAAATCGAGTACAAGAGTATGTGTGTTCATTCAGGTCCACAATGTATACCAGCGCGATTCATCCATTGGTTCCACATTCATTCTCCTCGCAACTTCTGCGGTCTTGAAAATTTTTTCCTCGAGCCGGGGCTAGCCAGCTCGAGCAGTTCTGCGATTCCACACATCGGTCGTGAAACCACTGCTGCAGTTTCGTACGGATGTTCTCAATCAATGCGAGAATTGGCAACTCTCGATCCTTATTGAACAGTGAATACATAGACTCCACGTTATTTGACGTCATCAAGTTGTATCGACGTCCTGAAAAATGTGATCGCGCCCAATGTTCTATCCCCATTTTCGTAAGATAATCCTATGCCGATATCGACTTATTTCCTATCTCGACCAAAAACTTATTACATTCCTCGACACTGTAAGCTTTGGCCGCCCTCCTGAACAATGAAACGATGCCTTGGCCCCGGTATTTAGTCTTCAGATTACCTTGTATATGGTACATGCAGTACCCATGATGTGCCGCGGGGAAAACTTCAGCGATAGCATTTATTAGAGACTGACCCCGATCAGTTACGAAGGCAAGATGAGGGACTTCCCCGATCACTTCCCTGAGCTTCGTAAAGAACCAACTCATTGACCGATCATTCTCGTTGTCGACTATGTCGAATGCAAGTGGGTAAATATGGATGTTGGGATCTTGACATGTAGCAATAATCAACGTACCTCTGTATTTTGATTTCAGAGTTATACCGTCGACTAAAATTATCGGTCGCATCGCATTTGTAAATCCTCTAATGCAATGTCCAAGAGCCATGAATAAATACTTAAAACAATTCTCGCCCTCCGTCTCAATGAAAAAAGTGGAACCGTGATTAGTTGTCCCCAAATTATGGCAATATCTGGCCAATTTAGCATAACTCTTGTCGGCCGAGCCCATTAAATCCTCCAACGCACATTCTTTGGCCTTCAAAACCTTCTGGTAGCTCATGACCACTCCGTACTTTCGTCGAACGTCGTTAACGATGTCTAAAGGTCTATAGATCGTCTGTGGGTTCTGATACTTGTGCATTATATGTCGTCCAATAAACCATGATCGAGCTTGTCTGTGATCGTTTTGACGAATTCCCAATTCACAAGTATGTTCCCGTATATACTTGCGAACTATAAAATTCTCATTCGTATCCATCTTAATCCCTCGCAACCGCCAACGGCAACTGTCGTCAACGCAAACAAGTGTTAACAATGATTTGTTTGATTTCTTTACCTTGAACTCAAAATTGAATTTCAATGCCAGGAGGTGCACAACTTGTAAAGCTTTCTTCGTTTCAAACAGTTGCTCAACATACAAATCTTCTTCATCGGGAACCACACGTGAAGAATTAGATGAAGGTCAGCTCGTTCCGGCCCCTGAGCTCCCACACCGCTCATGTCTCTGACGGGATAAAGCAATTAAATCCTCATTTGTAAATTCATTTACATTCTCGCTGTCCTGAACTACCGATTGAATTATGTGCGTTTTAGTGATGTCATGATGATGAACAATTGTCTCAGGAATATTAGTGTCATCCTCGCGATCTATCTCCACAGTATCCCAAAAATTATTTGTATTGTCATCAGCTCTATCCGAATGTTCATTTCTACCTTCTAAGTCGTCCTTCATCACTAAAGTTATGCAAATTGGTGTCATTTGCGTTTTGTTCAAATCATACAGATAACTCACGTCAATATCAGATGTAACCTTTGCAGGTGGAATTGAAAATGGTAAATGCTCTTGGAATTGATATCTCAGTACCATATTGTATAGAGATAAATCGACGTTCAGCTTGTTCTGTATATCATGGTACAGTTCGTCGTACGATGTAGTCTCTGTTATATGTGTGGCATATTACGTTGTTCGTCACTTGTCCATTTCCATGTCCATCGATTATTTTCATCCAATTCAAAATCACCAAAATAACAAACCGGGAGTATAATCCTCATATCTGTGTGGCATGACAAAATCGAATTTGTAAATATTTCAAATAGAAACTTATTAAAAAACAAAACAGCACCTAACAGTCTAAACATTCAACATTTTTGCTGTTAACAACCAATTATTGCATGTTAACAGCCGATATTTAGGTTGTTAACGGCCTAAAATATTGGCTGTTAACAACGAATATTTTAGGCCGTTAACAGCCTAAAAATCAGCTGTTAACAGCCTAAATGTAGGCTGTTAACAGCCGATTGTTGGCTGTTTTGTTAATCGATTTTTAGGCTGTTAACAGCCATTTTTTTGGACATTTTCGTTGTTTTTCATAACAGCCGTTAAGGCAAACCAATCGGAAAGTTATGCAGATGAATTCTTTTTCCATTATGCTTAAAATAAATTATATACATCTGCTAAAAAAATTTATCTGCCAACTCCTATGTCGAATCTTAATTTATCAAGTAAAAAACATACACATATTTAACGAAAACGAAATTAAACATATGTAAATGTACTTACTGATTTGAAGTAATTGACCAAGAATTTTTTTCTTCAACTATCGATATTCTTGAGATTTTCAGAGTGTAGAAGATGAGAGAATTTTTATCTGTATTTGAGTTGATTTTGTAATGTTATATAGGGAGTGTTTGCTTTTTATTTGTTAACTAAAATGGCAGTGTTGTCTTTTTAACAAAATCATATTTTGTAATTATATTATTCACTTAAGGGTATTTTTGTCTTTTAAACACCATTAGGCCATTTTGAAGTTATTCACTTGTGAAAAAGTCAAAAATGAATTATGGCATTTTGACCAAGCCATTTTTAAAGTTACCCCTGTGTGACAGGAACCTTGTTACCATTTGGTAAGGCTACTAAATAGGAGACTTGTGCCTGGATGGAGGAAAACAATGAGATTGAACAAATCATATGGTCAATAGCTCCTGTGTCTAGGATCCAGGGAACTTCTGAAATGTTAGAAAACTTTGATTTTAAAACAGACATACATAAGGATGTACCAGAAAGTTGGTGTATGCTTTCATTAGATGGGGAGGGAGTTTGTAGGGACCAAAAATTTTAAATTTATAATAAAATTTATTTCTCAAAAAACATGTCGCTAAACCCTAACGTTAAAGCGAAAGCGTATTCGTCTAATCGTTATAATCAAATTTAAATTATTTTAAATCGAATTCATTTTCGAATAATTTTTAATTATCGATTCCTTATTATATTGTTTAAATCCAAATTTTAGTAAATTTAATTAAATATATATTTTATGATTATTTGAAGCACAATTATATAGAGTCCAATTAAAATAAGTCCAACATCGAAATTATTTATTTTAGCCCAATCCATTTAAGCTCAATTAAATAAGTCCAAAAATCGGAATTAATCATTTTAGCCCAATTACCTTAGGCCCAAACTAGAATTACCCATAAAGCCCAACTGTTTGGCCCAATTACCCACCTAGAAGTTTGCACCCTAATTTTCTACTATTCATGCACCTTCATTCTCACTCTCCTCACACTCACACAACGTCCATTTTGGTAAGTCTTTTCCTCTCTCAATCATTTCCAAATGTGATTTCACCATTGATGCTAGAACATCAATTTCTAGCATCAAGAGGAAACCACCGATATACCATCACTACACCCATTCACCATCAACACTGCATTCCTCCCGTTTAACCATTAGCCACTGCAACCTACGACACCATTCACCAACCAAAATTACTGCAAGCCAACAAGCAGTCACACAAACCCAACCAAACTGCAATCCACTAGGCTTTGCTCAAGCTACTGCCATCACCAAAACCACCAAATCGTAGCCAAACTCCACCACACCAACAAGCAAAAACCCACAACCATTCACTGCAGTTTCCATCACCAACAAACACCACACCAAGCACCACCATGGCGAACCACCAAGCACTGCACCTCCACTGCTAAGCTACCAAAACCGAATCCAAAAACCGACTGCACCAAACACCCAAAACCATCAACCCGAAAGCTCAACCCCAACTACCACCAAGAGCATCACCTACGAACCACCATCTCCCCAACACCAAGCAGCCACTACACCCCAAAAACCGAAACCCAAAACAAGAAATGAAAGCCTCCAAATCAAGCCCAAAACCGAGAACATCCACCCCAAAACCACCACCATTTCCACCAAAAACCCATCAAACCACCACCAAAATTCACGAAATAGGAAGACCCAAATACTTACCTCTTATCCCGACCCTTTTACAGTCGATTGCCCACCAAGAAACCAAACGAAAATCGAACCTCCCAAGCCTTGATTTAAGCCTCGATTGTGTGCCAAACCCCCCCACTTACCTGATCGCCGGCGCCACCTTAGGTGGTGGTGCCGCCACCGACCCGCCGGCCGGTGGTTGTGGAATCGGGGGTTCGCCCCTTCCCTCCCCGTCAGTAGACTCATCCCTCTCTCTCTCTCTCTCTCAGGTTCGAAAATGAGAGAGAGAGAGGGTGAGATTTTGTTTTTTATTATTTTTTATTTTTGAAGATTTACTTTTAAGCCCCTAATTTTAAAAGTTTTTCAGTTTAGTCCCATAGTTTAGAAAGTTTCATTTTCAGTTTTTAAGTTTTATGTATTTAAATTACAGTTTCATAAAACTTTCATTTTAGTGCTCAAAATTTTTAAAGTCACTGTTTCAGTCCTAAAATTCTTATTTTCAATTTTAATTAACTTCAATTTAGTCCTCAAGTTTAGAAATTATTATTTCAGCCCTTAATATTTTATTTTCAGTTTTAGCAAATTCCAATTAAGTCCCTAATTTATAAAAGGTGCAATTTCAGCCATTTAGTTCTATTTTCAGCTTTATTATATTTATAGTTTAGTCTCTAACTTTCAAAAGTTGTTATTTCAGCCCTTAACCTTTTATTTTTTGCTTTACTAAATTTTCAATTTAACCCCTAAACTTTATTTTATCATTTTAAGCTATTTATTTTAGTTTCAATAATTTTCAATTAAGTCCCAAAACTTTATTTTAACACTTTAAAACTTTAAAGTTTCGAAATATTAATTCAAAACTTATTTTCTATTTTGGCTAGACAAAGCACACGGACGATTAAGAGCTTGAGATCTCTTGCCACTTCATTTTTGCACGTAACTTGAGATTTTTGAGGTAAACTCGCCACCATTAATTAGTTTAAATTATAATTGTATGTCTTATGTGAATTTATGTGAATTATATGCTTTAATGCATGAGATGAGAATATGTCATATGAGATATATGATGTTGTTATGCCTGCCATAACTTATATGCTTTAATACATGAGAAAGACGAGAATTTCTTATGAGATAAGATGAGAATGTTATGCATAACTCATGTGCTTAAATGTACGAGACGAGACTATCCACACCCTATATTTTCAAAGAGCCTATGATTTTCAAGAAAATGAGCCAAAGATGATTATGATGATGTCACGTTATATATTGCATAAGCATG
This sequence comes from Fraxinus excelsior, assembly GCA_019097785.1. Lineage (NCBI taxonomy): Eukaryota > Viridiplantae > Streptophyta > Magnoliopsida > Lamiales > Oleaceae > Fraxinus > Fraxinus excelsior. The sequence continues at coordinate 23,736,464 of CM032623.1, forward strand.
TGTTCAATTATTCTGTAAATTAATTATCGGCGATGAGTCTACTGAATATTTCTTCGAAATACTTATTCCGTTATTTTAAACAATATTTGCAGATCTCGGAGATGGTCGGATGTGATGGGTAGTGGTGGCATAAAATTGGAAGTTATAGTTATTTACTTTCGAAATTTCCGCATTGGAAAAATTATTAACGTATTTTGTAATTTCGTTTATTCCAAAAATATTAGATTTGAATTTTAAAACGATTATTCTAAATTATCTAAATGAGTTATGTTGCCGATGATAATTATCGTTACGAATGTGATGTGATTTTTAAAAATTAGGTTATTTCCGCAAATTTTTTATTATTAAATAAGGGCAAAAGACGATGACGTGGCAATCCGGGTTAACGGAACTCGAGGCGCTACAGAGTTCCAGTATGTTGAACATTGTTTACTAAGTAGGAGGGGTATTGAGGTTCTGTGGTTGGCTTGAGAAGTGCCATAAGCTGGGAATATTGTTCCTGACTTAATGACACATGAGACTTGGGATTCACCACTTCCTGTGCAGCTGGAAGGGATGCAATGGACTGATTTGCTAGAGGTCTAACCTTTCCTTCAAACTTCTGGCCTGGTTGGTATACCTGTAGTTTAAAACATTTATCAGCAGTATGGCCAGGAACTCGACAATAAGAACAGACTGATTGGCTGGATTAGCTTTGAAACATCTTTCAAAGGAATGTCCTGGAATTTTACAGAAGGTGCAATAATAACTTTCTCTTCTTTGTGTTGGGAAATTTTGTTTCCCACCTTCTCTATAGCTTCTCTTGGAGACAAGAGCCATAGGTTCAAGTCCACCTTTTTCAGTAGAAATTTCTCTCCTCTTTTTCTCCTGCTGTATGATCGAATAGACCTCATTTAAGCTTGGAAAGGGCTTGATCGGTAGAACTTGTGCCTTGATTCCTTTGTAAGAATCATTGAGCCCCATCAGGAATTTCATCACCCAGTCCATTTGTTGATTTTGGACCACAATTTTCAACCCTCCACAGCTGCAGCTAGGTATCACTTCATAGTTCATCAAGTTCATCTAGGAGTGCCTTAAGTTTGGAGAAATAGATATTCACAGGGTCTTGATTTTGCAACAACATGGTTAGTGCCCTTTTTATAGATCGAGCCCACGAGTAATAGTTGCTGGCATCTAGTGTTTGAGTTACTAAAACAGCACCAGTACCATCATTGCTTCCAATGAAGTATGGGCTGCTTGATTGAGTAGGATCATGGTAAACGATGTTTGAGCTACCAGTTGCATTTGGATTTTCATTTTGTGCATGTCCTGGACTTGCATTGCCAACATTTGATTCCTCCATTTCATGCTCTGATACCATTTCAAGAATTGCAAATTGAAAATAACTTCAAATATAATTGGTTTTGTGGATTTGTTTGAGGGACAATTTGAGAGAATTTGTATTGTATATTTTGTCTTCATGTATCAGTGTACATTTATATACAATTATCATACCTATAACTAAAGAATATTCCCTGGTGAGTGGAGCAGAAAACCAAAACAGAAAATCAGAGAATGATGAGGTGGAAAACTAATTTAGCTACTAGATCCTTCCACACCTTCTTCTAGAATCGATTTAGGCTGCTGCTAATGTGTTCCTTGCTGACTGTATTGGTTGCTGATGTGGTCTTCCAGCCACTGGCGGATCTACAGTGGGGCCTAGTGGGGCACGTGCCCCACTAGATTTTGATTTTTTTTATTTTTTTTTATTTTTGGTGAAGAAGGAAAATGCTGCTCGGCCAGGCTAGAATCTAGAGTCTCAGAGTTCTTCCCATGGTTCCCATTTTCGTCAGTGTGAGAAGATAGAACTCCTTGCCTTGCTCGAAGACGGGTCTGAAATCCAGCAGCAAAAGGGAACACGGGTTCGTCTCTGAAATCCTTGCCCTGTTTTCTCCTGCTTTACTAGATTTGAACTATTTTTTAATATTAGAAATGTTGTTTGAATTAATTGCAATTGCTAATGTATTGAGGTTTTCCCATCTCTTCTCTTGAATTAATTGCAGTTGCAGAGAACATTGTAGTTTTTTGAATTATAAGATTATGATAGGTTCATTCTCAGATTAATTGTCTTTAACTCTATTATAAATGGAGTCTATTTACCACAATCTGAATATCTACTTTAATGATGGTTCAAAATGGAACTATAAATTTCAAACTTGTTTAATTTTCTTGTGCCGGGAGTTGAAATCTTGGGTTCACCATTTGTATTCATTCATTATTTTAAACTTGTTTATTTTCCGTTTTGTGTAATGTCTGTTAAACTTTGATGTGAAAATTTAAATGGATTTAAATGGAAGCTATTTGGATTGGCTTATTTTTTGGGAAAATGATGGAAGGTTATTTTATGAATTTGGAACTATAATGCATAAATTTAGTTAAACTGAACAGGCTATTAAATAGGGCAAATATTGTCCTATATGGTGCAAGAGAACTTGGTGGAACTGACGAGATAAGGTTTTACTATTTAGGCTGTGCTTTGTTGCTTTCTAATTGTCACTATCATAGCTATAAATAAGGTGCACTGGATAGAAATGGATTATCATGTATTTCTTTGATATGTGTTATATGGCTTATTTGCCTACTCTTTTAACTTATGATGAATATTAATTACATTGGACTGAAGATCTCCTATCTGACTTAGTGGAACTATGTATGTCTTTGATGTGTTAGGCAAGCATGGCAGGAACTGGGCACCAAGCCTCTGGAAGAAGCCATGCGCAAGTGCATTTTGATATGCTCCAATACTTGGTGCTGCTTTTTGGTCTATGAGGAAGAATTTTTCACTTCTCTTCTATAAATTATCTAATGTGGGTACATTGCAATTGAGACATTATTGGAGGAATATCCAAACTGCTGTTGGTACCCATTTTGTAGTGCATAATGCTCCAGATTAACAATCTTGTGGCCTTGTGATTCATGTGATTCAGTGGCTGTGTTTGCTCCTTTATAATGAACTGTTGCTTGCTCTCAATCAGGCAAAAGAGTTAGTCGATGCTCCTAACAAGTGGCTTTGGTATAAGATCTGCAAGAATGAGTACTGGTGATGTGCTGTTATTGAAGCTTATGATTGTTTGAGGCACTTCTTACTTGTAATTGTTGATGTGCTGTTATTGAAGCTTATGATTGTTTGAGGCACTTCTTACTTGTAATTGTTAAATATGATTCTGAGGAGTATACTATTATCAGAACCTTCTCTCAACAAATTTTTCATCACTTTACGAAAGTTTGATTGTGCCCCCCAGAGTGCGTCCGCCCCTGCATGTCGTCCTTATTTATGGTTCTCGTACATCAACAGTTAAACTTGATCAAAGACATTTTTACCCTCAATTCAAGAAAGTAAAAGTTTGAAGTTTCAAGATATTTAAATCTCAACCTTCAATTTTCGGTACACTTTGGTCATTTCCTGGTTCTCGTCCAAATCTACCATGAAATTTGATAAAAAGACATTTTTACCCTCAATTCAAGTGAAAAAATTGAAGCCTCAAGATCTCAATCTTCAATTATCGGCACACTATGGTTAATTGTATCATATTTTAATTGCAATGAACTTCTCCAATCTATTAACTTGTATGTCTTGTCTCTAATAATAATTTACATCTAAAAAATTCATTAGAAATGAGTAAAAAACTTATTTATTTCTCATATTTTTTAATAAGCAAAATATAAACAATGCAAAATTTTGACAAAGTTTTTGTCCAATATTTTAACGCACATTAGTATAATATTCAGATAAAAATCATCGTCACATCTTATTTGTGCTTATTTAATTGAAGGTTAAGAATAACAATGCGACAAAATAGGATACAATTGTAATAGTGAGCAAATATTAAGGATCTTCATTGTAATTATAATGTGGGGTAGATAATAAAATGTGTTGTTTGACTTTTATATAATTATCCTTCACCATTTTGCGGAAATTTGTAAAATGACACTTTAACCCTCAATTAAAGTAAACACGAAATTTGAATCCACAAAGATTTGTCTGTTTCCTGAGCCATAAGACAAGCCCCCTCAATCTTCTCATAGTAGTTGGCTCTCGGTCTATAAGTCAGCAAAGGCAGCATCAACTTGCAATTATTTTCAAACTGAGCCAAAACGAAAAAAACAAACAATAAACCAACAATTATTGAAATGGGAACATATATATGGCTAAATTTAACCAAAGGTCATTCAACTTTCAACAAAATATCAATCAAGACACTAAATTTTAAGTATTCTCAATTATGTTACTTGAACTTCGATTTAAATTGGATCGCTAATTTTAAATTTTATCACGTCCCTCTCCCTAATTAATGAAATTTTCTTAATTAAAAATTATACAACAATGAATCTTCCACATTAATCTAAAAAGATTGTCATAACCTCATTTTACTATTTTATTTTTAAGGTGTCACGTAATGATTACGTGGAAGATTATTAATGTTATGACAACCAACAAGTAATTTTTGACAATTTCGAGTACTATAGATGATGGAATATAAAAGAATAATAAAATTTGAAACTAAATTGAAGTTTGGTGACCCAACTGAAATTCCGCCTAAAGTTAAGTGACTGCGAATGAAATTTATCCATATACATGTATATTAATAAGAAACTCTTTATCATCTTCACCAACCCTTCTTTCATCAGGTAATTAGTTCTTTGTGAAGAATGTTTAGAGCTTTGAGTACAAGGAGAAGAAGCCATAAGGGTTATGATCAGTTAACTGCTGCAGATGAGCACTCTAATGCTTCTTTGCTACCTAAGTTGAGCAGAGCCAAAAGCTTGCCTGCTAAAATCCTCAGTTCATCCAAGGATCTGAATCTTGTTCCCAGTCGAGCCAGACCGAGTACGAATCCGACTGAGCAGGTTAAGAAGGCCAGTAAGGTTCACCCCTTTTTCAGTCTTTTTGAAAGCAGGAAAAGGAAGAAGGCAACAGCAAAACCGGAATTCTCAAGGTATATGGAGTATGTCAAGGAGGGGGGTATGTGGGATGTCAAAGCAAATATGCCTGTTATACACTATAAATGAAGATGCTTAACTTGTTATATATATATAATGCATTTATATTAGTTTAATTCTGCAGAAATGTGTTGATGGGCTGAGATTTTGTTGTAATTGGAATCAAATTATTCACGTGGCCAAGAAAATGTACTTGTGTGTTTTACTCTATAATCTTAAATTTTGGATGGTCGTTCAAGTCGAATTATTATTCATATTAATTTCTTTTGTAATTTTTTAGGTAAGGTACAATTCTCCTCCTCTCGTGTAATCTCGTTTCATTTATAACAAGGGTAGGAAAATCCAATTCCATCATCGAAGTTTGTAAAAAAAAAAAAAATATCATTTCATTTCATTTTTACATCATAGCCGTGCGGAAAATAAATAAATTTATTCCCCTGTCTAGCAGATTATTTAAATATAGCATATTGATAATTTTAACTTGGCACAAAATATATTGATGAGCTGAAGATATTACAATGTGCAATCGTTGAATATATTGTGCATCCGTTGGCATAATTTCATCATGTACAATTATGAAACTATGAACAAACTTACAATTTTTTTTTTTTAATTTTATTCACAACAAGTTTGTTGACCTCGTTTTTCGCACATTGAGGTAAACAACAGAACCGGGCTCACTCGCGTTTTTTCGAGATATTAGAGAAAGTAAGTAACGCGGCTTATCGTTTGGCGTTGCCAACCGAGCTATCGATCGTACACAACATTTTTCACGTTTTCTTATTGAGAAAGTATATCCACGACCCAAGTCACGTTGTAAACCATTTTGAAGTTATTCACTTGTGAAAAAGTCAAAAATGAATTATGGCATTTTGACCAAGCCATTTTTAAAGTTACCCCTGTGTGACAGGAACCTTGTTACCATTTGGTAAGGCTACTAAATAGGAGACTTGTGCCTGGATGGAGGAAAACAATGAGATTGAACAAATCATATGGTCAATAGCTCCTGTGTCTAGGATCCAGGGAACTTCTGAAATGTTAGAAAACTTTGATTTTAAAACAGACATACATAAGGATGTACTAGAAAGTTGGTGTATGCTTTCATTAGATGAGGAGGGAGTTTGTAGGGACCAAAAATTTTAAATTTATAATAAAATTTATTTCTCAAAAAACATGTCGCTAAACCCTAACGTTAAAGCGAAAGCGTATTCGTCTAATCGTTATAATCAAATTTAAATTATTTTAAATCGAATTCATTTTCGAATAATTTTTAATTATCGATTCCTTATTATATTGTTTAAATCCAAATTTTAGTAAATTTAATTAAATATATATTTTATGATTATTTGAAGCACAATTATTTAGAGTCCAATTAAAATAAGTCCAACATCGAAATTATTTATTTTAGCCCAATCCATTTAAGCTCAATTAAATAAGTCCAAAAATCGAAATTAATCATTTTAGCCCAATTACCTTAGGCCCAAACTAGAATTACCCATAAAGCCCAACTGTTTGGCCCAATTACCCACCTAGAAGTTTGCACCCTAATTTTCTACTATTCATGCACCTTCATTCTCACTCTCCTCACACTCACACAACGTCCATTTTGGTAAGTCTCTCCCTCTCTCAATCATTTCCAAATGTGATTTCACCATTGATGCTAGAACATCAATTTCTAGCATCAAGAGGAAACCACCGATATACCATCACTACACCCATTCACCATCAACACTGCATTCCTCCCGTTTAACCATTAGCCACTGCAACCTACGACACCATTCACCAACCAAAATTACTGCAAGCCAACAAGCAGTCACACAAACCCAACCAAACTGCAATCCACTAGGCTTTGCTCAAGCTACTGCCATCACCAAAACCACTAAACCGTAGCCAAACTCCACCACACCAACAACAAAAACCCACAACCATTCACTGCAGTTTCCATCACCAACAAACACCACACCAAGCACCACCATGGCGAACCACCAAGCACTGCATCTCCACTGCTAAGCTACCAAAACCGAATCCAAAAACCGACTGCACCAAACACCCAAAACCATCAACCCGAAAGCTCAACCCCAACTACCACCAAGAGCATCACCTACGAACCACCATCTCCCCAACACCAAGCAGCCACTACACCCCAAAAACCGAAACCCAAAACAAGAAATGAAAGCCTCCAAATCAAGCCCAAAACCGAGAACATCCACCCCAAAACCGCCACCATTTCCACCAAAAACCCATCAAACCACCACCAAAATTCACGAAATAGGAAGACCCAAATACTTACCTCTTATCCCGACCCTTTTACAGTCGATTGCCCACCAAGAAACCAAACGAAAATCGAACCTCCCAAGCCTTGATTTAAGCCTCGGTTGTGTGCCAAACCCCCCCCCCCACTTACCTGATCGCCGACGCCACCTTAGGTGGTGGTGCCGCCACCGACCCGCCGGCCGGTGGTTGTGGAATCGGGGGTTCGCCCCTTCCCTCCCCGTCGGTAGACTCATCCCTCTCTCTCTCTCTCTCAGGTTCGAAAATGAGAGAGAGAGAGAGAGGGTGAGATTTTGTTTTTTTATTATTTTTTATTTTTGAAGATTTACTTTTAAGCCCCTAATTTTAAAAGTTTTTCAGTTTAGTCCCATAGTTTAGAAAGTTTCATTTTCAGTTTTTAAGTTTTATGTATTTAAATTACAGTTTCATAAAACTTTCATTTTAGTGCTCAAAATTTTTAAAGTCACTGTTTCAGTCCTAAAATTCTTATTTTCAATTTTAATTAACTTCAATTTAGTCCTCAAGTTTAGAAATTATTATTTCAGCCCTTAATATTTTATTTTCAGTTTTAGCAAATTCCAATTAAGTCCCTAATTTATAAAAGGTGCAATTTCAGCCCTTTAGTTCTATTTTCAGCTTTATTATATTTATAGTTTAGTCTCTAACTTTCAAAAGTTGTTATTTCAGCCCTTAACCTTTTATTTTTTGCTTTACTAAATTTTCAATTTAACCCCTAAACTTTATTTTATCATTTTAAGCTATTTATTTTAGTTTCAATAATTTTCAATTAAGTCCCAAAACTTTATTTTAACACTTTAAAACTTTAAAGTTTCGAAATATTAATTCAAAACTTATTTTCTATTTTGGCTAGACAAAGCACACGGACGATTAAGAGCTTGAGATCTCTTGCCACTTCATTTTTGCACGTAACTTGAGATTTTTGAGGTAAACTCGCCACCATTAATTAGTTTAAATTATAATTGTATGTCTTATGTGAATTTATGTGAATTATATGCTTTAATGCATGAGATGAGAATATGTCATATGAGATATATGATGTTGTTATGCCTGCCATAACTTATATGCTTTAATACATGAGAAAGACGAGAATTTCTTATGAGATAAGATGAGAATGTTATGCATAACTCATGTGCTTAAATGTACGAGACGAGACTATCCACACCCTATATTTTCAAAGAGCCTATGATTTTCAAGAAAATGAGCCAAAGATGATTATGATGATGTCACGTTATATATTGCATAAGCATGTGTTCAATTATTCTGTAAATTAATTATCGGCGATGAGTCTACTGAATATTTCTTCGAAATACTTATTCCGTTATTTTAAACAATATTTGCAGATCTCGGAGATGGTCGGATGTGATGGGTAGTGGTGGCATAAAATTGGAAGTTGTAGTTATTTACTTTCGAAATTTCCGCATTGGAAAAATTATTAACGTATTTTGTAATTTCGTTTATTCCAAAAATATTAGATTTGAATTTTAAAACGATTATTCTAAATTATCTAAATGAGTTATGTTGCCGATGATAATTATCGTTACGAATGTGATGTGATTTTTAAAAATTAGGTTATTTCCGCAAATTTTTTATTATTAAATAAGGGCAAAAGACGATGACGTGGCAATCCGGGTTAACGGAACTCGAGGCGCTACAGAGTTCCAGTATGTTGAACATTGTTTACTAAGTAGGAGGGGTATTGAGGTTCTGTGGTTGGCTTGAGAAGTGCCATAAGCTGGGAATATTGTTCCTGACTTAATGACACATGAGACTTGGGATTCACCACTTCCTGTGCAGCTGGAAGGGATGCAATGGACTGATTTGCTAGAGGTCTAACCTTTCCTTCAAACTTCTGGCCTGGTGGGTATACCTGTAGTTTAAAACATTTATCAGCAGTATGGCCAGGAACTCGACAATAAGAACAGACTGATTGGCTGGATTAGCCTTGAAACATCTTTCAAAGGAATGTCCTGGAATTTTACAGAAGGTGCAATAATAACTTTCTCTTCTTTGTGTTGGGAAATTTTGTTTCCCACCTTCTCTATAGCTTCTCTTGGAGACAAGAGCCATAGGTTCAAGTCCACCTTTTTCAGTAGAAATTTCTCTCCTCTTTTTCTCCTGCTGTATGATCGAATAGACCTCATTTAAGCTTGGAAAGGGCTTGATCGGTAGGACTTGTGCCTTGATTCCTTTGTAAGAATCATTGAGCCCCATCAGGAATTTCATCACCCAGTCCATTTGTTGATTTTGGACCACAATTTTCAACCCTCCACAGCTGCAGCTAGGTATCACTTCATAGTTCATCAAGTTCATCTAGGAGTGCCTTAAGTTTGGAGAAATAGATATTCACAGGGTCTTGATTTTGCAACAACATGGTTAGTGCCCTTTTTATAGATCGAGCCCACGAGTAATAATTGCTGGCATCTAGTGTTTGAGTTACTAAAACAGCACCAGTACCATCATTGCTTCCAATGAAGTATGGGCTGCTTGATTGAGTAGGATCATGGTAAACGATGTTTGAGCTACCAGTTGCATTTGGATTTTCATTTTGTGCATGTCCTGGACTTGCATTGCCAACATTTGATTCCTCCATTTCATGCTCTGATACCATTTCAAGAATTGCAAATTGAAAATAACTTCAAATATAATTGGTTTTGTGGATTTGTTTGAGGGACAATTTGAGAGAATTTGTATTGTATATTTTGTCTTCATGTATCAGTGTACATTTATATACAATTATCATACCTATAACTAAAGAATATTCCCTGGTGAGTGGAGGAGAAAACCAAAACAGAAAATCAGAGAATGATGAGGTGGAAAACTAATTTAGCTACTAGATCCTTCCACACCTTCTTCTAGAATCGATTTAGGCTGCTGCTAATGTGTTCCTTGCTGACTGTATTGGTTGCTGATGTGGTCTTCCAGCCACTGGCGGATCGACAGTGGGGCCTAGTGGGGCACGTGCCCCACTAGATTTTGATTTTTTTTATTTTTTTTTATTTTTGGTGAAGAAGGAAAATGCTGCTCGGCCAGGCTAGAATCTAGAGTCTCAGAGTTCTTCCCATGGTTCCCATTTTCGTCGGTGTGAGAAGATAGAACTCCTTGCCTTGCTCGAAGACGGGTCTGAAATCCAGCAGCAAAAGGGAACACGGGTTCGTCTCTGAAATCCTTGCCCTGTTTTCTCCTGCTTTACTAGATTTGAACTATTTTTTAATATTAGAAATGTTGTTTGAATTAATTGCAATTGCTAATGTATTGAGGTTTTCCCATCTCTTCTCTTGAATTAATTGCAGTTGCAGAGAACATTGTAGTTTTTTGAATTATAAGATTATGATAGGTTCATTCTCAGATTAATTGTCTTTAACTCTATTATAAATGGAGTCTATTTACCACAATCTGAATATCTACTTTAATGATGGTTCAAAATGGAACTATAAATTTCAAACTTGTTTAATTTTCTTGTGCCGGGAGTTGAAATCTTGGGTTCACCATTTGTATTCATTCATTATTTTAAACTTGTTTATTTTCCGTTTTGTGTAATGTCTGTTAAACTTTGATGTGAAAATTTAAATGGATTTAAATGGAAGCTATTTGGATTGGCTTATTTTTTGGGAAAATGATGGAAGGTTATTTTATGAATTTGGAACTATAATGCATAAATTTAGTTAAATTGAACAGGCTATTAAATAGGGCAAATATTGTCCTATATGGTGCAAGAGAACTTGGTGGAACTGACGAGATAAGGTTTTACTATTTAGGCTGTGCTTTGTTGCTTTCTAATTGTCACTATCATAGCCATAAATAAGGTGCACTGGATAGAAATGGATTATCATGTATTTCTTTGATATGTGTTATATGGCTTATTTGCCTACTCTTTTAACTTATGATGAATATTAATTACATTGGACTGAAGATCTCCTATCTGACTTAGTGGAACTATGTATGTCTTTGATGTGTTAGGCAAGCATGGTAGGAACTGGGCACCAAGCCTCTAGAAGAAGCCATGCACAAGTGCATTTTGATATGCTCCAATACTTGGTGCTGCTTTTTGGTCTATGAGGAAGAATTTTTCACTTCTCTTCTATAAATTATCTAGTGTGGGTACATTGCAATTGAGACATTATTGGAGGAATATCCAAACTGCTGTTGGTACCCATTTTGTAGTGCATAATGCTCCAGATTAACAATCTTGTGGCCTTGTGATTCATGTGATTCAGTGGCCGTGTTTGCTCCTCTATAATGAACTGCTGCTTGCTCTCAGTCAGGCAAAAGAGTTAGTTGATGCTCCTGACAAGTGGCTTTGGTATAAGATCTGCAAGAATGAGTACAGGTGATGTGCGGTTATTGAAGCTTATGATTGTTTGAGGCACTTCTTACTTGTAATTGTTAAATATGATTCTGAGAAGTATACCATTATCAGAACCTTCTCTCGAGAAATTTTTCGTCACTTTACGAAAGTTTGATTGTGCCCCCCAAAGTAAAAAGTCTGCGTCCGCCCCTGCTTCCAGCTTAACTTCTTCATCGTTTTTCAATAATACCTAGTTAAAGGAAAAATTAAGAGAAAATTCCGAACATGCACGTGAATCGAGTACAAATGCATGAGTAATTATTGGCAAAAAATTACAGAAACCAATTCATAAATCGGTACAATTACTGGGGCCAGGTTGAAGATACTGATGGAAAAAACCATGTATTAAATTGCATACAAATTGGTCGTTGAAAAATTGAAAAATCATGCATTAAAATACACACAAATTGGTGGCGGAAAACCATGCATTTAATGCTTATAAAAAAATCACATTGACAGAAGAACTCGATCGGTTAACGTGACCACATGTGCATGTTGTCAAATTAATTTTGGTACGTGTGGTAGATGATTATGGTTAAAAAGATTCCTACATTTATTAAACTTTGAAAAATTAAGTTATCGTGTCGATAACATGTTGTGAAAAGAAAGAAAAAGAAAAGAGAGAATTAAAAATTAATAGATTTATGTATATTATAATGAGAACAAAAATTCTATATTATATTTCTAAAATTGTAAAAGTACAATTATTATTCATCAATAAATTTATCATTTACAACGTACTTTAGTTTTTAGATTTTAAAAGAAGGCAATAAAAGTAACAAAAGAATGCTTGCCCCATCAGTATTAAAAGTATCAAATTTCCATTCCAAACGAGCCTTCGCATCTACGGCCACAAGACACTCCATTTACATTCCTTTATGAAGATTTTTGGGTAAATTCCTCTAAAGGTCCTCAATCTTTCATAAATGAGACAATATATTTTCAATCTTTTATTTGTATACTGATGTCAACAACCTTTTAAAATTGTACGTGTGGTATCCTCATCAAACGAAATATGTCTATTTAGGCATAAAATATCGATGCTATCACACTTCATATTTGACTGAAAGGGCAATATTGTCTAAAAATATTATCTTTTATTCTTAAAACAAGTGATGATATTATCTTTTATTCTCAACATGTACATAAACATTTTTCATTATGTGGGGATACTGTATACATAGTGTTAAAGATTGGAGATATGAGTTCAAAAATTAAAGGTTAGGGGCATGATTGCCCAAATCATTTTTTTATATCGTACGCAGCGGTGCAAAGCTTATCATATCCACATCTACTCTCTCTCTCTGTTGCCCGCTCTTCTATCTCCTGCGGGCATTTAAAGGCCTTTTTTTTTCACATTATAATCTATCAATAATCGCCCTTTTAAGTTACTAATTATCGTTCAGGTGAAGTATTTTTGTTCTCCGATTATTTTTTATTTTTCTTGTCGCTGAATTATGCAAGTAATTTTCTCGTTAAAGCTGCCAATTTTTTTTTATTTTTTTGTTTCACGTAATTGTATTCTAGTTGTGATTATTAAGGGTGACATCATTTATTGAGCTTGTATGGATAATTTATGAGATAACATCTGGCTTTTCTTTTTATATTTTTTTTGGTATTTTAACTTCGAGGGTGTTTTCCATCCACTTGTGTTTTTTTTTTCTTCAGAGTTGGTGAATGTTATCAACTTATTTATCGCTGGGTTGCGAATTTCATAGAAATTTGTTAATGGGTTCAAGCTACTTTTTTGGGTTTATAAAAATGTCATATTATAGGTAAAGTATTTATTTTCTTCTTGTTGGATTTTATAAGTTATTGCTGCTGCTACGTTGAAGCGGCTTTTTTTCATTTAATTATATTTAGGTATATTATTATGGTTTGCATCAATTATTGAGCTCGTATGAATAATTTATGAGATAAAATCTGGCTTTATTGTACTTGTTTTGCTATTTGACTTCAATTATGTTCTTTATTTTTTCAGTGTTTGGTTAAGGCTATCAATTTACTTTTAGTCGTGTTTTGAATTTTAATATTAAATTGTTAATGGGTTCGAGTTAATTTTTTGGGTTAGGATTATCCAATTTGAGTTAGTCTCGACTTTTGAATTCTGACTGTATTAGGCTGTTTTTTCATAATATTTATCTCAACCTAGTATGTGAAAGGGCTTTTTTATGGAGTTATTTTTTTCTCAAGGTTATCAGATTTACTTGTTGCATCTTTAAGCATAACATATCAATTTAATACAAGATTTCTCATTGTGTTTCCTAATCATTTGGGTTAAACAATGAGCTCACTTTTCAGTTCACATGATTGAGTTAGAGTTTATGGAGTTAAATTTTTGCTTTAACTAAACGGCATAAAAGCTTCATTACCTTGAACTCCTTGGGGAAGATAACTCTTTTGGATTTATTCTTTTTTCCTTCAAAACAGTTTCCATTTTATGTGAATTTAAATTTTGTATTGAATTTCAAAGGTCAAGTTTTTATTTTCCTGACGCCAGTCATTTGGCTTTACAAGTAACAAAGTGATTTGAGTGATCAGATGAAGTGCTTTTGCATGATCTTGCTATGATATAAAGATTTATTGTTTGGATGTAAATTGAAATTCCTGGTTATTTGGCAGTTGTATGTGTGTGAGCATGATTTTGATGTGATATAAAGCTGAGCAGTTTTGATTTATCTCCTCTTTTGGCCAAACTGATACAAGTGTTCATAGTCGTGAATGACTGTAAAAGCTCTCGTGTAATTAGAAAAATATTAGCATACTATGCTTGCTATCCTATCTGCCAATGTCAGAAGTTTTAGTTCGTTAAGTTTGAGATTTCCCATACCAAGAACTTTATTTCAATCTTTACATTTTTTATTCTAGATATCTAACTGTACTGGTATACGTATCTCTTAAAAGGTGACATGGCCAACGCTTTAGTTCAGACAACTAATATACATTCTTCCTTCACCAATGGAAGGAATGGACAATTCAAAGGATCTAATAAAACAAAAGGCACTGCTAAGATGCTTTGTAGCATTCAAACAACTCCCATAAGATTAGGAGGCTTCTCTGGTCTGCGAGGATCTAATGCCTTGGACACGATACTGAGACAAAAGGGTCAGACACTACAATCAAAGGTAGCAGCCTTCAACTTTGGCAGGAAAGGAAGAAAAAGCCGGGTTGCACCACGAGCCATGTTTGAGCGCTTCACAGAGAAAGCAATAAAGGTCATTATGCTTGCACAGGAGGAGGCAAGACGTCTTGGCCATAATTTTGTTGGAACTGAGCAGATTTTATTGGGACTTATTGGTGAGGGCACTGGCATTGCTGCTAAAGTCCTCAAGTCTATGGGAATAAATTTGAAAGATGCTCGTGTAGAGGTGGAGAAAATAATTGGGAGAGGGAGTGGATTTGTTGCTGTAGAGATACCTTTTACTCCTCGTGCAAAGCGTGTTTTAGAACTCTCACTAGAGGAAGCCCGCCAGCTTGGTAACCTTTTATACTCTTATCCAGCTATTTGTGGTATTTTCTGCATGTGCTGTTGGACTTACTCAAATGCCTTACTGGTGCATGTTCTTGCATAGGTCTTCCTAAATAATTGAAGGCTCTGCATATAAATTATAGTATGTAGTTCACAGTTTTCTGCATCCCGCCCTTTTACCCTTTTGGTTCTAACCATGTCTGGCATCATTTGAAGTGTTTATGTTGAGTTGGAAAAATTATGTAATTTGTCATCCATTGGTGTTACGATCCATGTAAATTAGATGTTACTGTTCCTTTTGATTAGGTCACAACTACATAGGATCAGAACACTTGCTGCTGGGATTACTTCGTGAGGGTGAAGGTGTGGCAGCCCGTGTCCTTGAGAATCTGGGTGCTGACCCCAGTAACATTCGCACACAGGCAAGCATCTCTGCTTTTACTTAGTCTGTGTTTTCTCTTGAACTGATGAAGTGATGAAGTTATTTACTCAAGTAGGTTATTAGAATGGTGGGTGAGAGTGCAGAGGCTGTTGGTGCTGGTGTTGGAGGAGGAAGCTCAGGCAACAAGATGCCTACTTTGGAAGAGTATGGAACCAATTTAACAAAGCTAGCTGAGGAGGTAATTTTCTTTATGTTTCGTTGTTTCTGAAAGTGTTGACTTTCTATAGTGGCCTAATAGGAGTTGGTTTACTTGCTTCATTAGGGTAAACTAGATCCCGTCGTTGGAAGGCAGGCCCAAATTGAACGTGTCACCCAAATTTTGGGGCGGCGTACTAAAAATAACCCTTGCCTCATTGGAGAACCTGGTGTTGGAAAAACAGCCATTGCAGAAGGCCTTGCTCAGAGAATTGCCAATGGGGATGTTCCTGAGACAATTGAGGGGAAAAAGGTAAGCTAGTATATGACTACCGTGAACAGAGGTATCCCAAACATGCATCCTAATATCATTAGGGTAAGCTAGTATATGACTACTGTGAACAGAAGTATCCCAAACATGCATCCTAATATCATTAGGTGTTGTGCATTCAGCTTTTTCCCTTTGAAAGACTAAATGTTCCTTTTTGAATCATTCCAGGTTATAACCCTGGATATGGGTCTTCTTGTTGCTGGGACGAAATATCGTGGTGAATTTGAAGAAAGGTTGAAGAAGCTGATGGAGGAAATTAAACAGAGTGATGAAATTATACTTTTCATTGATGAGGTGCACACATTGATTGGTGCAGGAGCTGCAGAGGGAGCAATTGATGCTGCAAACATTTTAAAACCTGCTTTAGCAAGGGGTGAATTACAGGTTAGCACAGCCAAGACAAAACCATAGGAAAATATATTTGACTACGTCACTGCATTCATAAAAATTGAATCACACTACCTAGTAGATATTATTTGGGAATGTGATACATGTCAGAAGATCATTTCTGGAGACCATTCCTTATCTTCCCTTTCTTTTCCCGCTCTCGTCAATTTTACAAGTCCGCTTCTTACATATCACAAGGGATCTTTCCAATTCAATTATTTTTAAGACAGTAATTCCCAGCCTTTTTCCAAAAGAGTCTAAATCATATTTTCTAGGTAATTTTCAATAAAATAATGCGTTCTAATTCCTGTTATTCTGTGGAGGATGTACTCGAGAGTTATTGTTCAAGTTTTCTTATCAAGAACTTTACTTATGCTAGGTGATATTTAGGTGATATTGATGAAGATAATGGTGGATTACTTACGCACACAAGCTGCAAATGTTGCTTTGTTTTTTCCAGGGAGTGGCCTGCATGCATGTGTGCATTCATCATTAATATAGTGACCTTGTGGTTCTATTGAAATAAATTTCCTGGTGACCTTAAAATTTTTGATTGTACAACTGAGTTTAACCGGAACGTGTAGTATCTCTTCTATCTTTTTTTAGGCCTTCATATTTGTTTGATGTCCTTTTAACGTGAATCACTGATAATTGTATAAATTGCAGTGTATTGGGGCCACTACAATAGATGAATACAGAAAGCACATTGAGAAGGATCCAGCCCTAGAAAGACGTTTCCAGCCAGTCAAGGTCCCAGAACCTACTGTGGATGAAACCATACAGATTTTGAAAGGACTTCGTGAACGCTATGAAATCCACCACAAGTTACGTTATACTGATGAAGCTTTAGTTGCTGCAGCCCAGCTGTCGTACCAATACATCAGGTATCTAGTTTCAGAAGTACATATTTTATTCTCTTGATTACAAATTTGCAACTGATTGGTGCTCAGAAATATATATATATATATATATATATCATACCCATACCAGCTGACTACTTGTTAATGAAAAAGTTCAAAAAAATCAAACAACACTCACGGCTATTATTAACACTGATTTAGCAGCTTCAAGATGTATGCTCTTTTTCATGCATGTTAGTTGTATTGCGATTCTAAAAACACAGTCCAGTACTGGTCCCTCAGTTAGCTCTTCACTGAATATTATCTTTACATATTTCAGTGACCGCTTTCTGCCTGATAAAGCAATTGACTTGGTTGATGAAGCTGGTTCCCGGGTTCGACTTCGTCATGCACAAGTATATACCTTTCTTATTTAAGGAATTTTTCTTTTTCAATGGGATCTGCAGTGACACTTTTATCTTTTGCAGCTTCCGGAGGAAGCCAGAGAGCTTGAGAAAGAGCTCAGGCAGATCACAAAAGAAAAGAATGAAGCTGTCAGAAGCCAAGACTTTGAAAAGGTTAGTAATATTTTTAGTAGTTTGATGAAGTCAGGATGTAGGATCGCAATATTTGACATTGCTGTTACCTCTTAAGCTGATTGGATGCTGAGTTTATGAACTATTTAATTTATGTATAGGCTGGGGAGCTACGTGACAGAGAAATGGATCTTAAGGCACAGATATCTACTCATATCGACAAAAACAAAGAGATGACAAAGGCAGAAAGTGAGGCAGGCGATGCAGGTCCTGTTGTGACAGAAGTTGACATTCAGCATATTGTCTCTTCCTGGACAGGCATCCCTGTTGAGAAAGTGTCTACCGATGAATCTGACCGACTCCTCAAGATGGAGGACACACTCCACACACGTGTCGTTGGACAGGATGAAGCTGTCAAAGCCATCAGTCGTGCTATCCGCCGTGCCCGTGTTGGGCTCAAAAATCCCAACCGGCCCATTGCTAGCTTCATCTTTTCTGGTCCAACTGGTGTCGGGAAATCAGAACTTGCAAAGGCATTGGCTGCCTACTACTTTGGTTCTGAAGAAGCCATGATCCGGCTTGATATGAGTGAGTTCATGGAGAGGCATACTGTTTCAAAGCTCATTGGTTCACCTCCTGGATATGTTGGTTACACTGAAGGTGGACAGCTAACCGAGGCTGTTCGACGCCGGCCTTATACTGTTGTACTCTTTGATGAGATAGAGAAGGCTCATCCTGACGTCTTTAACATGATGCTTCAAATTCTTGAAGATGGTCGGTTGACTGACAGCAAAGGTAGAACCGTCGATTTCAAGAACACGCTGTTGATCATGACGTCAAATGTTGGAAGCAGCGTGATAGAGAAGGGGGGGCGACGTATAGGTTTTGATCTAGATTATGACGAGAAGGATAGCAGTTATAACAGAATCAAGAGCTTGGTGACAGAGGAGTTGAAACAATATTTCAGGCCAGAATTTTTAAATAGATTAGACGAGATGATTGTATTCCGGCAACTCACTAAGCTGGAGGTGAAGGAAATAGCAGATATTATGCTGAAGGAAGTGTTCGAGAGACTGAAAGCCAAGGATATTGAACTTCAGGTGACAGAGAGGTTCAGAGATCGTGTAGTCGAAGAAGGATACAATCCAAGCTATGGGGCAAGACCACTTAGAAGAGCAATTATGAGACTTCTGGAGGATAGCATGGCCGAGAAGATGCTTGCACGCGAAATCAAAGAAGGTGATTCAGTTATTGTGGATGTTGATTCTGATGGCAATGTGATTGTTCTTAATGGTAGCAGTGGTGCACCTCCAGAGCCATCTCCTGAGCCGGTTGCTGTGTAGATTCAACATTGCTTCGACAATTGAAAGTTTGTTGTTTGTACTACTGTTTTCTATTCGAACAGCGCTATTTATCACCTAGCTGTAGACTCCAAAGCTTAGTTGATAAATTCATGATTAACAGGCTTTATACTTAGAACCTCGGGACATTATGAAAAAAAGAGAGATTAATGTAGGTACGTATAGTAGCAACAGCGTTGAACAAGAATATACATTTGTCTGTCTCCACTGACCGGAACACTTAGACTTAGGAGATCCTATGCCAATCACTTCCATTCCTCTCATCAGACCATTTGTAGGGGAGGATTTCGTGGAACTCTGCTGGAAAACGTGTTTGATTATTCGGGTCGTTCTGTTATTGCCGTGGGTTGTTCTGTTATTGTCGTGGGTGGTAATTGTTATTGATATTCTTTGGAGGCATTTATGGGATTTTCTCTGCAACTTGAATTTAAAGCCAAATGATCAAACGGCATGCTTACATAAGAAAGACGTCTAGCAAAAACTAGAAATTTAGCCAACAAAATAGCCTTCGTACGTGGGAATCAGTACTATCTTAAACCACTGAGTACAACAGATTATATAGGGTAGGGAAATATTGGATTATAGGTATCAGGTGATCAAAGAATAGGAGAGGAAGACTACATTCATTTCCCTCTTACTTTACAATTTTAGGTCCCAGATTCTGATTCATTGCGTATCACAAACCATTACAATCAGATGCTCGGGTCAATTCCCAATATTCCTTCATAACTAAAATGATGTAAGTTTCCACTGAAACATTTACCGTATTCTTGTTGCTTTAACTATGAATGTTTACCAAAATGGCCAATGAAGTAATTCCAAGCATACTTTAACGTAAATTTCGGGTCAAGTTTCTTACTTGAAATGATGAGTTCCAAAATTCTTATGCGGTTGAATCACTTTGAATTTCAAAAATTTAAAATCTATTTTCTCTTGTTCTTCAATAGTCTCAATCCTAATCACAATGGATGTGGATTATTATACACAATCTAAATGCCTAATTTTGTTAGTTTCCATGCCATACATGTGGTTCTATGCACTTTTCTTAATTATGAGTGATTTTCCAGATGAATTTCAAGTATTTTCTACCATCCTTTTTTTTTTCTCTCTCTTCATTGCTGAACAAAAATTGGAGATTTTATGGGAGTTATGGGGAGTTGTAGATTTCAGTTTCACTCTCTTCAACCCTTTTGATGTCTTGTGGGTCAGATCACCCAACATGAACGACCCATGACTCATATTTTCTAATATTTCCCACTCACACATGATGTGTTCGATCCGAACCACAAGAAACAACGAATGTCGCACATTAGATCCGTCTCAAAATCAGTCTCACAAAAATTCATACGACAAATAGATCGTGCAACCATCGAGTAATATTAGAGCTCACGGTACTATAACCCTGTTACGAATATATAGTAACTTTACTAGAGGAACATTACATCTCACTATACCCTAAACTTATTTTTCAACTTTAATTCCAGTATTTTCGATACCTCAAAGTATTTATGGAACATATTTGAACCCCACATCATATCATTGTATTCACAATTGTGTCATATACTCTAAATGGTTAAACACAATTGTCCGCCCGTTGAATACAAATATAAATATTGGTCAAAATAGTTTTCATTTTCTACTCGAATTTTTCAACTTTAATCAGTTGTTTTCTTAGACATGTCCATCAAATTAAATCAATCATAGTTATTGGCAACATGCTAAAGTAGTAACACTGGAATAAAATCTCAAGAAACACTCAAAAGTCATAAGTGTATATATGAGATTTTCTAAACCTCAAGGCCTCACACAATAAGGAAGCATGGATTCATTCACTCATTTACCAAATATTGGTCGTAAAAGCACGAGTGGTATGAAACATGTGCTACATTGTTTTCCCCTTTTTAGAGGGCGTACATCATATCCTTTATAAATAAATAACACCATACATATCCTAGTTCAGGTATTCACCAATATCTAACTTGAGTTCTCCTTATATTTATCCCTCTAGGGAATCTCCAATCGAGAACTCGATTTGACTATAAAATAGTTCTAATGGATAGCGAAACCCATATCGGTTACTTATTATAATCTCATCTTGATATCTCATTGAGGAGACTAGATCATGTACGCAACATGATCACTATGTCTCATCTAAGCACACTCCAAAATGTCCAAAGCGATTGCTCATGTGAGTGAACCAATTTTAACCTATTCAACATACTTTATATGTGCATGAAAAATATTATTTCGTAATCCCAACAATAGATTACACATGAACATCAAAATTGTTCATCTACATGCATATAAAACTCAATCAAGAGTGTTTTGATAGACTAAGTATCATATTCTACGTAATTTTAGAGATTCGACATTACCAACAAGTATATTTCTAAACATCTTTAGAGAATAATGATTAAACACCATCATTTACGTAGATATATTGCAAAGACAATTTCTTTGCTAATGTCAGAAATATTATCGAGTGTTTAGCTCCATCATGATATTTGAGATCCTCAACACATGAGAAAATTGCATAGATATGCTTCTTGATACTCTATATAGCAAGATTGCACTAGTTAAATGACTATTTGTGCTCAACTAACTCTCATCTTTAGTCGATATTTGAATATATATTCCAATAAAAAGTTATTCACTTAACAACAAAATAGAATAACTGATAGCAGTACCATTCGGGTATCAAAATACCATTTTTAAGTATAGCATCGATACCCGTTGACTAGATCCATGGCATAACCAATGTTAGGGGCAATATATATCATAAAATACTTCTAATTCTTAACCGCACTAGATACAGTTCACTGGATATTTCTTTGTACGCTTATGGAGTCTTGGAAATATATGAAGACTCGTGTGGTCACCTTTCAACATAGAAGCATCGACGGGGTAGCAAATCCACATTTAAAAATATTCGAGAATCTTTATGGTATACAGTTCTTGTAACAGAGAAAGAAGACCAGAATAAATGTATAATTTGCTAAAATCATGTCATTCGTTTAAAAAATTAAAGACAATCATCTCAAAATGATCTCAATACATTCCTTCTCATGGTTAGCCAAAATAGTGTCATCAACATCAAAATTATAATTATAGCCCACAATTAGACTTTTACATAAATACAATAAACTTCATTTACATGATGAAAGCTTGTACGAGATTCAAACTATGTTAAAACTCAAGTACCAATGTCAAGATGATTGTATTATGCTACAAGTGTAACTATAAATTTACCACTATATTATAGAAGCCTTTAACATGAAACATACAAACCGATTCATGTAAATCTCTTCAATCCATTCTCAACTGAGAATAAAAATACAGTTTATTAGTCTATTTGGTGTAATCTAAACTTAAACACACTATCTTGACTAACATTAGCGTATAGAAGTGGATCTCACTACTAAGAAAAAAATTTGTCTCACTCAATATACTCATATTGAGTATAACATTTCTCTCATTAGAAGTTTGTCTCCCATTTAGTTTTTAAAAACTTGAATATTCTCAATAAACATAATATCCAATTAAAATTTCCACCACATCTCAAATTAGATGGGAATTCTATATTCCGTATATTCTTTTATCACTTTCCTCAAATTTTTCCACTGATTTTCAGAACTAATAATCATTGAAATTAGATAGCTCTTGACTCCCACTCGAAACCAAGAATCATTGAAATTAGATAGTTCTTAGATAACTCCTACTTGGATAGATAGCTCCCATTTGAAACTTAAACCAACTCTTATGTATTCAAAACTGATTCATCAATACACATCATATCAATTTCAATAATATTTTCCAAAGTTTTCTCCCTTACTAGGAAAATTGTCAAATATTACATCTCGTGACTCGATATCCACCCATAACTTCACTAATGAAGAAGTACCCTTAGACTGTCATGCGTATCTTTGAGATATACATATCATTTTTAATAAACTCATTATCAAGAACTCACATAATCAATTATAAGTTTAAGACAACACATATTTGATTATCTACGTTCCCAAAGCTTATATATTCTAAAGGTACTAACATTGAGAAAACTCCATTAAGTGACATATTACAATTCACTAATACTCTTTCTTCCCAAAAGAAAATACATAAATTGGACTGCATAATATTCCCTTTTTTCTTCCCAATAGACCATAAAATTATTGGCGATCAATGAATAGTAAATCCAATAAAAATTTCTCTTTCATTACCTAAATCATGGATCTCTCATGATAGAAATTCACGCTCTCAAACAGCTCTCAAAGTTTTCTCTTCCACAATCTGATTTTCTACTCATTTTCAATAAAGTCTAAATCAATACAATAATTTCAACTTATGAAAATCAAAGACTCAACCAAAATGCGTGAATCCATCTATAAATGTAATGAAAAAATGAAATTTCATCTGTATCTCGCAAGAAACTCGGATTCTTTTACTCAATGGAAGTTTAGGTTTTACAGCTTTGAATGATTTTCTCAACTCAAAACCTCAAACAATTGCACAAATATCCTAACCATAACTAAACATCACCAATGTGAGTACGAACAATACTACCACATATAAGTTCAAGCTAGAGACCATTCTTAGAAGAACAACAAATGAGATCTAGTTTAGTGGAGTCTTTGATACTATCTTAATATCAAATAGGAGGCCCGTTTCTCCATTTTGTAATAGTATGTTGCATGTACCGATCATATAAGCCTCCATTCCATATTCATTATTTGTATATATCTATTTTGTATCAAGTCAAAGACTCGAAAATAGACTAAAAATACTTCTTGATCTCATACAAAGAGGGTTTCTAATTCTTGAATCAACTATCCATATAAGATAATATATCCAACATGTATAGTGTTGACACATAAACAATACTAAGAGGAACATATTAAAGTGCAATAACCTTTAGCCTAACTAATTTCGACCTAAGAGATTCAAGCCATATGGTTGAAACACTTAAACCTTTATAATATTGGTCATCTACAAAAACTACTTTCACATACTTTTATCTGGTATGTTCTTCTAGGTCCTTTTTTCAGTCTCCTCACTATCCGCATTTGTTTTAACTCTTTAAAAACTCAATATCCGAAATCTTACGTGAACTAGAACATTGCTACACAAGCATGTCCTCGAGATTTAGCAAGATCAAGTTGCATGTTTTTTAACTGACACAATTTGTAAGTCACATTGACCTTCAAAGTTCTCATCCATTGAAAAGGGACTAGTTTGAACTTACACTCACGAAAAAAAAATTGTGACCAACAAAAAAATTGTCAACACTATGTTAACCATCTCAACTTAGTCACATTCGAGAAAAAGAACTTCTATAACAGAACTTAACAATTCAACTGCTCAAGTACTAGAATCTATCTTTTCCCATACTTGACAAAGTTTTGATCTTTATTCTCTAAAGTAGCATGATCCACATCGGTCTTCTATAAGGTGATTGATGTTCTCTAAAGCATTATATTCTTCTAGTACACTCAAAATCTTATCATGCCAAATGTCATAATCTATCAAATTTTGGAGACATTTTTATCCTCAATCAATGCCCATTTATGCACATAAATAATTTTGTATTAACGCAAATCACTTATACGATAATTCAACGTTAAACACATAATCGAAAGTTCACTATGATGCCAATCATCCTCCGCAATCCTATTGTTTCACTATCATAAACTTAATTTCAGAATGTAAAATTTCGTGAGTTCTAAGCGAGAATTACATTAATTCTTTCAGTGTGAGAACTCCCACTCAGTTGGTGAATCAAAATAGGTATATGCGAGATTTTCTCTAAATCTTTCAATCACCAAACTATCACTCAACTGACAATCAATAGGTCTAAATAAAAATCTCCCTAATTCTAGTGACCTTAACATTCATAACAATTCATGAATTAACAGATATCGTGTAATTCAACAAGGTAATTTCATAATGTGTAGTAAAAACATAAATATGCACATTTATCCAATTATGACGTATATCATGGTATCACAAATTAATTCTTCTTGAAAATAATTCCAATTATAATCGAAAAATAAAAATCACATAATTTAAGTTTTCTTATACAGATTCTCAACCTCATTTTAATATCTATTGCTGTATAATCTCAACAAATGGATGTGACATTAGAATTCTCATATTCTGCTTATCGCCAAAAATGTCCTAAAAATATTCATGTATTCCACTAGGTTGCGTTCCATATCCATTTATTAATTTTAATAAGTACATAGCTTTTCAACAAGTTCCATAATCATTGCTTTTCTAGCCTTTCATCTAAGGATGCTATAAGTATGAATTGAAAACAAGTCACAATGGATCACATAACCTAATCAACGACCCACACAAATAAAACGCAGTATTTTAAATACTTTCAGAATATTTTTCATTTAAAAAAAATGAGAACAATTCAAAAAATAGCTCCCACTAGCCAAATACCACTTAATATATATTCTTGATTTTATTAAAAGAAAAGTCGGAATTTACTCAAGTTAAAATAATATTTTTAATATTTTTTTTACAAATTTATTTCAAGCATTAAATACAAAAATGTATTTTTAACTATCCAAAAATTAATTTAATTAAACTGAAAAATAAAAAATAATTCTGGGATTAATATGCAATTTTTAGAATTGAAATCGAGTTCCACCCGCACCCTCACATGCGAAACCAATCAACAATATTTTTTAAAAAATTAATAAAAATATGGGGGGTGCGTTAGCACTACCACGCTGTCCTCGAAAAAACTTTTCAATTGGTCATCCTGACTAATTTCAATGTTCTGAGTTCATTTGTATAAGCATATTTTATAAAATCAATGTTTAAGGTCACGCTTGGAATATCAATAGATCTATCCGAGAGTGAAAATGGCGAAAATGTCTTGCAAAATTCTAAAATTTCAACCAAATTTTAGGAAATCATAACTTCTTCATTTCAAGGGCAAATATATCATTGGAAAGGACTTGAGAAGTTCTATCCAACCATATCAAATGGAAAGCATAAAACATTGTGTAGACGAATTTATGATATGAAGTTTTGGATTTTACCAATTTTTATGCAAAAAGTCCAATTTACATCCAAATTCTGGGATGCTATAATTTCTTCATTTCAAGGCCAAAATTAATGATCTTTATATTATTGGAAAGGTCTCGAGAAGATCTATCGAACCATACTAAATGAGATGCATGAAACATAGTGTAGAAGAACATATCACGCGATAAAGTTTTGAATTTTATCGATTTTCATGTAAAAACTCATATGTACATCTAAACTTCAAAATCTCAGATGTTCTTCATTTTTAAGTCCAAAATTTAAGTTCTTTATATGATTGAAAAGCTCATTAAAATACCTTTCTAATCATAATAATCTTACTGCATAATTATTAATGTACAGAAAGTAGTAAATTATCAAAAGATGCCATTAAAGACCGCATAAGGTTTCAAAACTTTACATACTATGCAATCAATTGTTTAGGCCAATTTTTAATTTTTTTTTGGCTTAGATACTTCAACATTTGCCAAGCACCCACACACTTTCAAGTGTTTATAAGAAGGAGGATAACCTTTCCATAATTCTTATGGAATTTCATCCATTTTTTATGTATCTTATTAAGAATGCTATTTGATGAAAGTATGGCTTTCCCCCACATGTTTTGGGGTAGCCCGAACTTATTAACATTGCATTCATCATCTCCTTAAGAGTTTGTTTTTTGCATTCTGCAACACCATTTGATTGAGGTGAGTAAGGTGTCATTGTTTGATGAATAATTCCATGTTCGGAACAAATTCTTCTAACGGTACCCCGTATTCTCCTCTTCTATCACTTTGAATATTCTTTATTCGTTTATTAAGTTGATTCTTAACTTTTGTCTTATAACTTTTGAAAACATCTAAGGTTCCATCCTTACTTCTTAGCAGATAGACATAAGAATATTTAGTACAATCATCAATGAAAGTAATAAAGTATTATATTTCCCTTTATTAACTCTAAAGGTGTAGTATTCCCTTGAACCAATTGAAATGGTGTTTTGGCCAATTTTGCCTCAACAAGAATTTCACATCTATGATTAGGATGAAGAAGCTATGTTCCCATATTTTCGTCATTCTCTTTTCTTTGTCTTTACCATGGCCAAAAATGGGATTGATTAAATAGCCCATCTGATATTTCCATCATTTCTGTTCAAATTTTAGCATCGGTATCAAACTTAGATTTATAATGCACATTTGAAGTTTTCATGTCCTAATTGACTATACTATAAACAAGACAATTCAAAAATATAAACAGAATTTAAACATTTATTTATAATGATTTGCTTCGGTACAATAGTAAGAACATTCATTTTGAACATTCTATCACATAAATATCATTTACCAACATACATATCATTCTTAGTGAGTACAAATTATCGGATACAAATACTAATTTAAAACTATCCTTCCTAAGTAGAGACTCGAATACAAGGTTCTTGCGAATGTATGGTACATGTAGGACATTGTTGAGAACGAGCTCTTTGCTAGAACTCATCTCCAGTGTATCCTTCCTGTGTTTTTCAACTTTGGAACTTACAGAATTTCCCATAAAGAGTTTTTCTCCAATCAATTCTTTGTAGTTTGAGAACATGGTTTTGTCCGCTCAAATGTTCTTTGTAGTTTGAGAACATTGTTTTGTCCGCTCAAATGTTGTACGTAGCACCAATATTAACCCACCATTCTCATAGATTTCTAACGTTGTTATATTCAGAAACAACAGATAGATTAATCTCTTGTATCCCATTATATAGAGTGTCTGATGCAAACCCCGTAGCAATGGTGACTACGAAACCCACAACTAGATTATGCGGAACCCAAGAATGCCAATTAAACCCGATTTTGGATTTGAACCCAACAAGGTGAACCAAAAAACCCAACGAGAACGACAATGCATAGAACCCCTTGATTACACAATGAAGAACCCACAATCCAATATTTGAACGTCACAAGATTGGATCTTAATAAGTTTGATTTGTTGTTCAATTGAAGAACAAGGAAAACAATAGCCTCTCAAATAATAAATTGTCAAAGTCCTAGTATAATGAATATTTTTTGGTATTTATACTAGACTCCTAAAACTAGGTAAAAACATGCATAATCTCATAAATAAGGTAGGAGATTGACTAAACATAGAATTCTAGCAATTATGAAAAATTCGCGGAAAAGGAAAATTTCGCCATTTTTTTGTACCATGCGGCTGCATGGTATATTTGGTCACGACCGCATGGAACAACCCAAAAACCTCATTTGAATTTCGGTATATGCCTATGCGGCCGCAAGGCTGTTATGTCTATGCGGCCCCATATTTCAGCCCCGCTTTCTTCTGCCTCAATCCGCATGATCTATTGGACTTCCGACCTTGACTCAAACATAGAACTTACCTCTTTTTCCATGTAGAACATGACATCTTCCATTGTTGCTTGAACAAGTAATCATATTGCCTCTTTCACTCGTTTTACCCTCAATCGAGTCATCGGTCCTTCGTCAACTATCAATGGATCTTTCCCAGGCTTGTCATCGCTTCAACGGCACCTTGGATCATATCATCCCCTCCTTCTTTGAAAGGATTCGTCCTTGAATCGGCACTTGCATCAAACAGAGATAGATTAGCAACATTAAATGTAGTTGAAACACTCACCTGGGAAGTCCACTTTGTAGGCATTATCATTGATCCTCTCAATGACTTGGAATGGAGCATCTCCACGCGTTTGTAACTTAGACTTCCTCTAATCCGGAAAGCGCTCTTTCCTGAAATGCACCCAAACCCAATCTCCTGGTTCAAATGTCACGCACCTTCATCCGTTGTTTGCTTTTATTGCAACGAGCTTACTCTTCTCTTCAATTTGTATCTTAACCTTCTCGTGCAGTGACTTTACCAATTCAGCCTTTCGCTTACCATCGAAGGTACCTTGTTCATTTACAGGCAAAGGCAATAATTCCAAAGGTGTTAGTGGATTAAACTCATAAACAACTTCAAACGGCAAAAACGAAGTAGTAGAGTGTATAGCTCTATTACAAGCAAATTTAATAAAAGGTAAACACTCATCCCAATTTTTCAGATTCTTGTTTATCACCGTATGAAGCAATTAAGTCATGGTTCTATTTACTACTTCAGTTTGCCCATCGGTTTGTGGATGACAAGACGTAGAAAACAACAATTTAGTGTCTAACTTATTCCACAGAACACGCTAAAAATGACTAAAAAACTTAACATCTCGGTCTAACACTATGCTCCTAGGGACCCTGTGCAAACGTACTATCTCCATAAAGAACAAATTTGCAATATTTGTGACATGGTATAAAGTGCGCCATTTTACTAAGTCTATCCACCCAACAAATATTGAATATCAACCCCTTTTTGTTCTAGGTAAACATAACACAAAATCCATTGAAATATCCACCAAAGGTTTATTAGGAACATGCAAAGGAATATATAAACCATGAGGTAAAACCTTAGACTTAGCCTTTTTACAAGTTATGCATTTCCCACAAACTCGTTCTACATCACTTTTCATCTTAGGCCAATAGAAATGCTCCCCTAACATGTCCAAAGTCTTTTGTACCCCAAAATGACCCATTAAACCCTCATCGTGAGCTTCCCTTACCAACAATTCACGTATAGAGCAATTTGGAATACACAACTTATTTTCTCTAAACAAATACCCCTCATGTTTATAAAATTTATCATTCGCCCCCTTATTGCATGATTCATAAATGCAAGAAAAATCAAGATCACTTACATATATACTTTTAATGTGTTCAAAGCTAAGTAATCGTGCACTTAAAGAATTTAGAAGCACATACCTTCGAGACAACCTTCTGCAACCACATTTTCGTTACCTTGTTTATACCGGATGACGTAGGGAAATGACTCTATAAATTCCATCCACCTTGCGTGCCTTTTGTTCAACTTACCTTGTCGTCTCAACTGCTTCAACGACTCGTGATCAGTATGTATCACGAACTCCTTAGGCCATAAGTAGTGCTGCCAAGTCTCCCATGCCCGAACAAGTGAGTACAACGCTTTGTCATATGTAGGATAGTTCAAAGCAGCCCTACTTAGCTTTTCACTGAAATAAGCTATAGGTCTACGATCCTGCATCAAAATTGCTCCAATACCTATTCCTGATGCATCATACTCAATCTTGAACATTTTATCAAAGTTAGGTAATGCTAAAACAGGTGTCTTACACAATCTGTCCTTAATAGTATTAAGTGCACGCTCTTGTGCATCACCCCAATGGAAACCTACGCTCTTCTTAACAATTTCAGTGAGTGGTGTGGTGATTGTGCTAAAATCCTTTATAAACCGCCTATAAAAACTAGCTAATACATGGAAACTCCTAACTTCAGTTATGCTATTAGGTGTTGGTCATTCTTTAATAGCTTTGATTTTCTCATCATCTGCCTCTACTCCATTAGCTCCAACCACAAATGTAACGACCCAAAAATCTAGATTTTCAAATCGCTACTAACTATAAACTTTAACTTTAATGGTGTAAAAGTATGAAATTTATACGAGCACAAGTTAGTTGATAAAAACTAAAATTCAAATAAAACATGCATATCATATTTAATTGATAGATAAAAAAATGATGCTTATTTCGTTTATGTTAACAATTTTTCTCTCAATTTAATATAGCCATAAACTCCTTTAATTAACCGGAAAATAATTAGGTTTATGACAAGGGTAATT
The DNA here is from genome assembly GCA_019097785.1 of Fraxinus excelsior. Lineage (NCBI taxonomy): Eukaryota > Viridiplantae > Streptophyta > Magnoliopsida > Lamiales > Oleaceae > Fraxinus > Fraxinus excelsior. The sequence continues at coordinate 23,767,311 of CM032623.1, forward strand.
CTTGAATGGGGTATAATTATCATATAACACCAAATTTGATATAATTGTGTAATACTCTAATCACATGGGAAATAGTGAACACATTTTTATTAAATAATATGAACCTTTATCAATACTGCACACACATTAGGAGCCCATAACAGAAAATAAAAGGGAAGTCAAAGGGTATTTCTTATTAATCAGTGAACGCATTTTACCGACAATTAACCTGGAGCTTTTAACATGATTGAGTAATGAAACCACAATAAATTACAATTCCAAATGAATATTAAAAATCGTGCACATGTCATTTATTAGATAAAAATAAATGTTACTCTCACAAATAAAACGTAACACATCTTTGAATCTATATCCCAATAAAAACAAGTTTTAAATTCTGAAATAAAAGAACTAGACTTGTTACACCAGATTATCTTTATTGAATACCATAAATCTTGGCACCACGACTGCATTTCATCGCCCGCCAACCAACGACCCGATCTAATCTGTGATGTATGGGAAACATAGGTGAGTATATGAGAATACTCAGTAGGACAATGATTAATGGTGCAATCCCGAATAACATTATCAAATCATGTATCAAAATATCATACCGTCATATCATATCTTTAAAAATCCGGTAAGAGCTCATAGTATATCATATCTTCAGTACCGGATGGTCATTTCATATCATAATCATATCATATCATATCATAACTTTCATAAGCATGAAATTCATCAACATGAATAAATAAATTAAACGGGACTAACCAGTTGCACCCGTAATCCTACCTTCGTTGATAATAAGGATTGTTGGAAGAAGAATATAACTTTCAGTCTTTCACGTTCACAAAATTTTCTCTGTAGTATCAATATGCGTATTCTACCTTTAAAAAGTATTTATCGTTTGTTTATTCTTTATTCCCCACTTAGAATACTTGTTTAAGGAAGACAGAAATCAAATCTCACGTAACCATATATAATTCGTCCATTACACAAATATTTCCTCCTAGTTGATTTAAAATTACACACGTCTGACAATCATGTGAGAATTACAAGGCAACTTTATTGATAATATCACAGCAATTGACTCTTGTGATGGCAAAAATCATGAATGTTGTGTACTATATCTAGTAAGTTTACAATATAATATATGGATCGTGCTACAAGTACATAATCACTTACATAATACATTACATAATGGACATGTGGCGCGCATCCATCGGCAGTCTACCACTTTTGACTTTTCCACACTTCACATTCACGGTCAGATTTCTTCCATGTGAGCTTATGTAATCTATTATGTACAATGATTATGTACATATAGATTTATCCATAATATATTATATCATCTAGAAGAATGAGAAGCTATCTTAACCCTATTCCCACTTATTTACACGTGGTTAGCATCTAAAAAATTCCAAACAAGTAAAAAAATTACCATTATATGACAAGGTCTTCAAAATAATGTACTTTAGTCCATAACCTCCCAAAATATTTAACATAGCACATAGAATAACTGATTATATTCTATGAAAAATTTTGGGATCTTACAACAAATCCTAGAAAGATAACCTTCTCTATGCAAAATGTACATTTCTTAAAATTAGCATACAGTTGTTCTTTTCTTAGCAACGCAAGCACATACTTTAAATGTTCCAAATGCTCATCTAGGGTTTTGCTATAGATTAAGATGCCATCAAAATAAACTACAACAAATTTACCTATAATTCATGCAAAACATTATTCATCAATCGCATAAAGGTGCTTGGTGCATTAGTGAGACCAAACGGCATAACCAACCACTCATACAAACCATATTTAGTCTTAAATGCTGTTTTCCATTCATCACCCTCCCGCATACGAATTTGATGGTACTCACTCTTAAGATCAATCTTACTAAAAATACAAGCACCATGCAATTCATTTAGCATGACATCTAACCTAGGTATAGGGTGATGATACTTTACCGTTATGTTATTGATAGCCCTGCAGTCCACACACATCCTCCACATTCTATCCTTTTTTGGCACCAATAGGGCAGGTACAGCACATGGGCTCATGCTCTCCCTTACTTTACCTATTCTCATCAACTCCTCCACTTACTTTTGAAGATCCTTTGTTTCCTTGGGATCGCTTCAGTAGGCTGGTCGGTTTGGCATGACAGCTCCAGGTATGAAGTCGATTTGGTGTTCGATGCCTCGAATTGGTGGTAATCCACTTAGCATGTCATCCGAAAACACGTCTTCGAAATCCTGCAACAAAGACTAAACCAAACTAGGGAGGGATGTGTGAGATTCTTTGAGATTAAGGAGGGACTCCTTGTATACCAACAACAACATTTGTCTTTTATTAACTATAGCCTTTTTCAATTCACTCCCCTTAGTAAAGAAGTTCGTTTTTGGCTTTCCTCTCCTCTCAGGCTCTTTTTCTCTTCTCTCTTGTGGCATCTCTCTCATTTCCCCTCTCATCCACCTCACCACTTTCTCTCCTACTCACTAACTCACTGTTTTCTCTCTTCTCACGTGACCTCTCTCTCTTTTCCCACTCTCGACCACCTCGCAATTTTCTCTCTTTTTTGCAGACTTTCTTGCCCTTCTCTCTTCCTCATTTCTCAATTTAATTTGGTCTTCATAAACTTGTGTTAGTGTTAATTGCGCAAGAATAATAGATATTCCCTCCTTGACAAAGCTATACCGGTTCATAGACCCATCACGTGTAACTTTCATATCATACTGTCATGCCCTTCCTAACAAGATATGACATGCTTGCATAGGCACCACATCGCATACAACCTTGTAACTATAACTCCCAATTGAAAAATCAATCATCACTCGTTTATTCACCCTAACTTCTCCACTCTCATTCAACCATTGTAATTTATAAGGCATAGGGTGCTTAAACAATACTAAACTCAATTTATCAACAAAGGTTGTGCTAACCACATTTGTGCAACTCTCACCATCAATGATTAAAATACATACCTTATTGTGGACGTGGCATCGGGTGTGGAATATGTTTTCCCGCTGTTGCTCAGTATTATCCGCCTTGACTTGAGTGTTAAGAGCTCTCATTGTGACCAGCGGCTCACCAACAACAAATTCTACCTTTCCTTCTTCATCAACGTCTTCCAATGCTGGCATATCATCATATTCTCCTTCACTCTCACTCACCACCTCTTCCTCATCCCGTAGAATCATTACTCTATTATTTTGACACTGAGAAGCAATGTGCCCCGTTCCCAAACACCGAAAACATTTTATATCCCTACTCCTTGATTGCTGTAACTCCATCTTGGGTACGATTTTGCTAGCACTTTCTTCCTTTCCTCTAAACATTTCAATCCTTCCTTTCACCACTGCTTCATTCCTTTTTATTACCTTCCCATCTCGACTTCCAATTTAGGTTAGAAGACGAAGTGTTCATTGGTTGCCTCGTAGTCCCCTTGTGTTCAACTGTCGTTCTACTTTCATGGCTACATGCAACATATCTTCCAACTCCACATAATGTTGTAATCCACTACATTAGCGTCCTCTTTAATCAAACCGTTCAAGAACCTAGCCATGGTAGCTTCTCGATCTTCCTCTACATTGTCCCTAATCATCAAAATCTCCATCTCTTTATGATAATCTTCTACACTCTTTGACCCCTAATACAAACTCTACAGTTTTTATGGAGCTCTCTGTCGTAATGACTAGGTACAAACCATTTTCTCATCACCACCTTCAATTTATCCCAAGTATTTATAGGCCTCTCTCGATTCTGATGCCGTGAAGTAACCACTTGGTCCCACCAAGTGATAGTGTAATCAGTGAATTCCAACACCGCAATCTTCACCTGCTTATCCTCTGAATAGATATGGCAATAAAAAATCAATTCCACATTTTTCTCTCATTCTAAATATGCTTCGGGATCACTCATACCCTCAAAATGTGGAATCTTCATTTTTACGTTACCCAAATTACCATCAACTTCACCCCTATGAATATTTCTATCCCGTCGTTCAAACTTATTTCCTCTATGCCTCCTTCATCCCATCTCGTCCCCTTCATACTCATCTTCAGCCCCATTTACTATTGACCTCATGTTCATCCATCATAGGAACTCGCCTACCCGCCCTCCTATCGTGAGGTGCATCCACTGGTTGTTCCCTACTAAGATTTATCATTGAAGTTCCATTATTGCTCCCATATCTACCAATAACCATTCAAACCTATCAATCCTATCACCCTGCATATTGACATGGTTACCGTTTCGACTGGAATTTGAACCTTCCATGTCTGATATTCCCTCAATTTTTGCCTCACCAAATTTCACTCGAAATCCTCAATTGGATTTTACCCTCTAATAATCTCATCCTCCTCATTTTACCACTCAATACTTTCACCAAGTGATTCCTAAGACAACAATGAACTCACTGAATCAAACATGTGACATCAAAAAATCGAATATGTGGATGATTGTGACTCAAGAGGAGTATAGAAACTTTGGAATGATAATGGGAAAAAACACAAGAGAATATCAACTATAATTTTGGACTCAAATTAGATGACAAGATCGAAATGATGACCAAAGTTTGGAGGAATGTTGATAGTAAATCAATCAAATAAATCTCAATTTCTCTCTTTTTTTTCCTATACAGATGAATAGTACCGTGCGTGAACAGTAAAATCTTTTTTTTTTAATCACAAGATTGTATTACCAACAAAAGAGAATTATGGATCTAAGAACTTGAGATGAGAAATGACTCAAGAACTCGAAGAAACTAAGAAAATAATTGAATTTAATGACTCAACGGGAAAATAAGGATATAATTTGATTAAATTGGAGCCAAATCTTTGATACCAACTGATGCAAATCCCGTAGCAATGGTGACTACGAAACCTACAATTAGATTGATGCGGAACTCAAGAACAACAATTAAACCTGGTTTTGGATTTGAACCCAACAAGGTGAACCAAAAAATCCAACGATAACAACGACGCATAGAACCCCTTGATTATACAATGAAGAACCTACAATCTGATGTTTAAACGTCATAAGATTGGATCTTGATAAGTTTGATTTGTTGTTCAATTGAAGAACAAAGAAAAGCAATAGCCTTTCAAATAATAAATTGTCAAAAGTCCTAGTACAATGAATGTTTTTTTGGTATTTATACTAGATTTCTAAAACTAGTTAAAAACGTGAATGATCTCATAAATAAGGTAGGAGATTGACTAAACATAGAATTCTAGCAATTATGGAAAATTTTCGAAAAAGGAAAATTTTGCCAATTTTTTGTACCATGCGACCGATTGGAACAACCCAAAAACCTCATTTGATTTTCAGTATATTCCCATGCGGCTACAAGACTGTTATGTCTATGCGATCGCATAGGCATAAATTTCAGCCCCGCTTTCTACTGCCTCAATCCGCATGATCCATTGAACTTCCGACCTCGACCCCAACATGAAACTTTCTCTTTTTCTGTGTAGAACATTACATCGTCCATCATTGTTTGAACAAGTAATCCCATTGCCTCTTTCACTCGTTTTGCCCTCAATCGAGTCATCCGTCCTTCTTCAACTATCAATAGATCTTTCCCCGGGCATGTCATCGCTTCAACAGTACCTTGGATCATATCAGTGTTTCATTCAACTAGATTTACTTCTCCATTCTTCTTAGGCTTATGACATTCACTTGAACGATGTCCTGGTTTTCCACAATTGTGGTAATTGACTTTGAATTTGTTAATATTCTTGGTGTTGTTTCTCTTTGGTATATCAATGAAGACTTTGTGCTTTTTGTTGATCCTTGAACTAGATTTTACCAAGTTAGCTTTGGATTGTCCAATTGAACAACAGATCTCATTTTGGTCTTTTTATTGTCTTCTTCAATCCTTAGTCAGACAATGAGTTCTTTCAAGTTTATCTTCTTGCACTTATCTTTGAGATAGTTTTTGAAATATCTCCATAAAGGAAGGCATTTCTCGATGATTATAGCAAGTTGGAATGACTCACTCAACATCATCCTATATTCATGACGTCATGGAGAAGAACCTACAATTCTTGCACTTAACTGAATGCTTCCAAGCATTTAACGTAATATTCGATTCCTAATTATTTGTTCCTTCTTGTACGGTAGGAGGATCTTCGGTTAGAAACCTTGCCAAGTTTAAGGTAGTGAGATAGAATATCTTTTGTTGCCATCTTTTGAAATCCACACTACTGAGATTCTTTGATTTCTCTACATGTGGAATTGTAGTAGTTTGAATTGGTATTGCCAATGGTGGAACAACATTCGATGCTTGATTTGGTATTGGCAGATCCACATCGTTTGTACCATTTGTTGTTTGACTCATATTGGTCTCAATAGTATTCATTTCTGTTATACAAATAGAAGTTCAACACAGTTAGACTGAGAAAGAAAGGCAACGTTATGCTTATTCCAAAGGATGAAAGGATCAATTTAAAACAAACAAAACGACAAGAAAATCTATCTTAAACTTGTTGGGGATTTTGAGAATGCATTTTGTAAATCAAATTAAACTTTTCACAAATAAAATAACAAGGTAAACCTAGCTTGACAAAGAACAAGAGAAATAAGAACTTCAAGAATGATATGAACCAAAACTTCAAGACAGGTGTTCAACACTTTGTCTTTAAAAAGAATTTGCCATGCAATGGTGCTAATGGAGGATTGGAAATCATTTTCCAGGATACAACAAATTCTCCTTGTAGTAGAAACACTTAGAACTTTAAGGCAATGTCGAACACGAAATAAAATTTTTTTCTCCTCACAAACTATGATTTTGATGCAAGAAACAAATGATGTTTAAAGTGTTTTAATGCAAAGTAATCAAAGAGAATGACATGGAATGATTTTAGTGCATCAATGGTGTCCAATTTATAGAAGGTGAGGGATTGTGTCCAGAGAAACACGTCCTAAAATTCATCATGTTTCATAAAGGGACACTCCCTTCTTGATTCACGGCCACCCGCTTCACTGTTCGAGCTTGTAAAGCAGGAACCTAGTGTTCGCTTGGCACCAACTCGAGTGGTGGCCTTATATGGCCAAGACTTGATTTTTCATTCTGACTTTGAACAATAATTTCTCATTCATCTGGAATGGATTTTGAAATCCTAAATATATTACGATCATCTACTTGCTGAGCGGAACACGTTACTCTATTCATTTTCATGATTTGACCATCGGAACATATCTGAATACTTGGCCAAAGTTGATACAAAATCAACTTTTCATGGTTTTTACTTACACGGTTTTAACTCCAATTAACCAAATTCCAACGGACAATTCCCATGCAAGCTGCCTGAGGAGCTAACAAACAAACTAGAGATACATATAACTGAACGGACTAAGTTATATCTTTAAACATCTTAGACTTGAAAGAGTTGTCAATGAAAATTCATGTAAAATTCTAGGGAAAAACGACATTGTCCAGTTATATTGAAGATATCTCAGATAATCTTGTTTCCAAACAACTTAATGGTGACAATTATGCTACCTGTAGTAGGTTAATAAACATTGCAATAAGTGCCAAGAATAAGTCACGGTTCATACTATTGGAAAATATAACTAGTTGCAGTAACGTGCAAAACAATAAAATGGAGAAAATAAAGCTTATCGACTAGTCAAGTCTCATAACAACGTGATGTCCTAAAGTGAAATTGACTGTCGTTAACTACTATGACATCTTTTGGCAATCACTCCTAGGAATAAAATGATTAAATCACTTGTGCAGAAATTACAAACGATTTCAGAACTCTCAAGTGTACTCCAAAAAAAATGAATAAATAATTAATATCAAGTATGAAGAATCACAGTATAAAAATCATATTTCATTTTTTTTGATGTAGTTTTCCAAATAGCAGACGTGTTAATATAGCTACAAAAGTGAAAACTACATTCACCATGATTGCAATTTTTATGGGTTCTTAAAAAAAACCCAATGGTCATATTAATGGCTAGTTTGTGTAAATAAATAAATTCAAAAATGATTAAAATAAAAAAAAATTAATCAAGGAAGCACAAAGCCTAATCATAGACATTTTAATAATTGTGTGGATTGCAAATCAAACCTCCGATGTCCCACACAAACTCCATATTTTTCATCAATTGGGCACTTTATCTAATTTGATTATTTCTTTCAAATAATATATTCATCATATATAAGTATCTAACAATCCCCACATGCAAGAAACAAGATAAATATTAATATTAATCTGGAATATGGTAAGTGTTTTAAGGACTTGAACTTTGGGTTTGTATATTATATCGAGTATCCTAACTGTAGAGTGAAGTATTTCTTGAAATATACCATTTATGGTTGCAAACTAAGACAATAGAACACACACACACACACACACACACACACACACACACACACACACACACACACATGACTTCTAAAACAATCATTAAGTTCTCACGGTTATGTTCATTTCGGCCATGAACTTTCCTAATCTCTTTGAGTGTTCTAGAGAATTAGCCTCAATTATCATAGGAATCGGCCCCAATTCCACACTTAAATAGATGCTTTTCTCAAGGTTGCATTGTATCTAAACACCCCACTATGTAACAACTATATGAAGCATTAAGAGCATTAGATTGTCCTTCAATCAATACAGCTGGTACTACACATTGTAGGAAGTGGTTTGGAATAAACCTAATGTAGTACCCCCACAGACCATTCCAGTAACTTTGTTGTCCTATTAAACCTTGTATGTGGGATCTCCAGTTGCAAAGTTAGGTCTCCATTAGAGGTGATCTAGTTTTTAATAGGCTTTAGCTCCATTACCCTCGATGTTTTTTGAACTAGCTCTCTAGCTAACCATTTAGTTGATGGGACAGTAACGTTATCACTTGACTTTACATAGTCAATAGCCATAACCCCATCATTCGGTAGCTCAAGCACAGTAATGTGCCTCCTACGAATGTCTAGACTTTCCATTGTAGGATGAGTTTTAAGTTGTTGAAATTGCTACTTGACTATCACAATGGACAAAAATAGCTAGAAGTGGTTTAGACCACAAAAGGAACATCAGCAAGAAAATTCTTTAACCATTCAGCTTTTTCACCTGCCTTATCTAAAGCTATGAACTCAGACTCTATTGTAGATCTCACAATGCAAGTTTGCTTAGTGAATTTCCAAGATATAGCACTACAGCTAATATAAATATATATTATATCCACCAGTAGATTTACTTTCATTGGTATTGGAAATCCAATTAGCATCACAATATCTCTCAAGTATAGTAGGGAATTTGGTTACCAAATGTATTCTCCAATCTAGAGTGTATCTCAAATACCTCAAGACTTGAATAAGAGCATCCCAATGTTCATTATTAGGATTACTAGTATACCTACTAAGTCTATCGACTATATATGCTATATTAGTTCTTGTACAATTCGTTAGATATATAAGACTACTAATCACTTTAGCATATTCTAAAGCAAAAACAATAGGATCTGAATGTGTTCTCAAATGACGGCTTGCATCATAATGTGTTTTAGCAAGAATACAATTGTGTTGTTTAAACTTCTTAAGAACGTTTTCTACATATTGTGATTGGGTTAAAGTAATGCCTTTGGAATGTTTTACTATTTTAATTCCTAGAATAACTTTAACAACACCCAAATCTTTCATTTCGAAGTACTTTTTCAAAAACTATTTAATTTTATTAACCACATCTAAAGTAGTTCCCATAATCAGCATGTCATCAACATACAAGCAAATTATCACACCACAATTGTTTTCAAATTTGTTGTATATGCATTTACCTAATTCATTTATCACATAACCACTAGATATTGAAACTGTGTCAAATTTTTCATGTCATTGTTTAGGAGCTTGTTTAAGGCTATAAATATTTTTTTTTATGTCTGTATACTTTATCATCAAGGCCTTCTACAACAAATCCCTCAGTTGGTCCATATACATCTCCTCTTCTACGTCTCCATTTAAAAATGCAGTTTTGATATCCGTTTGATGAATAGTAAAGATCATATAATGAAGCAATTGCAATCAACATCCTAATATAGGTAGTCCTAGCAACATGTGATTAAGTATGGAAGAAGTCGACTCTTTTTTGTCTATAGACTTTATCTGCAAGTCTTGCTTTAAACTTATCAATCGAACCATTAGGTTTATGTTTTTTTTTCTTAAACAACCATCTACATCCAATGGTCTTACATCCTTGAGATAATTCTACTAACTCCCAAGTATTATTAGACATAATGGGATCATATTCACTATTTATAGCTTTCTTCCAAAATATATGATATGGTGAAGATCACTAAAAGTACTAGGATCATCCTCTACTAAGCAGGTTAAAAAGTTTGGACCGAAAGAAGTAGTGGTCCTATATCTTTTGCTTCTCCTGATTTCAGCTTCTTCTAATTCAATAGGCGCATCTTTAACTCTAGGAAGAACACTAACACAGATGTTTGGTCCTTCTAATTTTTCTTTAAAAGGATATCTATTCTCAAAAATTTCAACATCGCTAATTTAAAAAATTGTGTTCTTTTGAATAAAATTATTTTTTGAGTCAATGACTAAAAATCTAAAAGCATTACTGTGAAGAGCATAGTCTATAAAAACACAATGAATAGTTTTCAGACCAAGTTTAGTTCTCTTAGGTCTAGAATAGAAGCCTTAGCTAAACACCCCATATCCTTTAAGATATTTATATGAAGGTGTTCTACCCTTCCACATTTCATAAGGGGACTTATCATTTTTTTTACTTGGGAATTCTATTTAGAATATAACATGCGGTAAGTAGAGCTTTCCCCAACATGTTAAAAGGTAATTTATGGGAGTTTAGCATTGAAATGATCATATCCTTAAGAGTTCTATTTTTCCTTTCTGCTACACCACTAGATTAGAGAGAATAAGGAGTAGTTTCATGAATAATACCATTATCAATATAGAATTTGTCAAAATCACCAGTATATTCTCCTTCCCTATCAAATTTTGAAATTCTAAGAGTTTTATCTAACTAATTTTCAACTTCAATTTTATATGAAATAAGTTTAGAATAACTTCGTCATTGCTCTTAAGAAGATAAATGCACAATACCGAGAATAATCGTCAATAAAATTTAAAAAATATTTATTTCCATCACGAGTAACATAGCCTATTAAATCACATAAATCAGAATGTATAAGATGTAAAACTGAAGTAGTTATATCAACTTTAGGAGATGGTTTTCTAGCATACTTAGATTCAACACAAGTTTCACATTTTGTATTTGAAAAATTACCAGTCTTAAGAATGTTTCCCAAACTCATTATTTTTTTAATGGATTCTATATTAGCGTGTTAAAGTCTAGCATGCCACAAATTGTAAAAATCCAGCAAGTAAACAAAAGAAGTAGATGGTTTATTATTAATCATAGAAACATTGAGTTTAAACAGACTCTCATTTGCATATCATTTCCCAACAAAATAACTATCCTTAGACAGTACAACTTTTATCACTCTCAAGTACGAATTTGACTAAGATAAAGTAGAACATCATTCAAACTCAGGACATTGCCAGAAGTAAACATAAGTGTCATAGTTCATTTCCTCTCGCTCTTGGATGCTATAATAAACATGGTGATGACGATAGTACTGCAACAACATGTGTGATGTTTGCGACTATGTTACCTGAGTTACAAAAACAACATAAGAGTATAGATGCTAACACATGATTTTCCATCTCAAGGTGTTGAATGATGAACAATCGCGTGTGGAATGATATGAGATTTCTTAGAAACTATACCAGTGCATAATGATAAAAGAATCTTCAGCCAGTGCTCGTGTACTGCAAATGTTGACTACTTTGAGAAGTTGTCTCAATTGAGTTCAGTAATGAACAATGAACAAAGTATAGACTTGGTCTGCAATCTCTGCCGGAGAGTTATTTATAACTAATTATGAATTTAGCATGAATAAATTCGAATGCACACTTATTGAGTTGTTGAACATGCTTAAGACTGTTAAGCCCAATATCTATGATTGTAGTGGGCAAATCTTAGTCATAAATTTTTCTAGATTTGTATAAAGTATGCTTTAGGAAAGCAATCAAGATGGCTAAGATAGTCAAAGCGAATAAGGACAACACCAAAATCTAATGACCTTTATTATCATTTTGGAATGATAAGTCATTGGAAAAGAAATTGCAAGACTTATATCTACTTCATTAGTTTCATGGGTATTAGATACTAGATATGGATCTCATATTTGTAGAAATATGCAGAAACTAAATAGAAGTAGATCATTGCAAAAAGGGAGAAGTTGACACGTACCTTGAAAATCGGCAAAGGTTGCAATGTCTTTACCTTTAGGATTAATATTAGAATTAGATAAATGTTATTTTGTTCTCACCATTACCAAGAGCATTAAATAAATTTCATGTTTGGACATGAATTATTTTAATGTTAAGGACAATTGTTGTTCTTTTTTATCTTGATAAGATCTTATTAGTTATGATAAATTACAAAATGACCTTTATATTCTAAATATTGAGTATTCTATAATGAGTATAGATATTGAAAGGCATAAAAATGATATATGAATAACACTTATATCTAACATTGCAGATTTCGTCACATAAATGAGAATGTAATTCCAAACTTACATGGAGATGTATATTTGGGTGAAATGATTTTGAATCATTTGACAAATGCGAAATATGCATGTTATGCACATGACCAAATCCCATTTTATTTGAAAAGGTGAAAGATATGCACAATTACTAGGTCTAATACATAGTGATGTATGTAAACACATATCTATTAATAGCAGATGAAGTTTTTCTTATCTTGTCACATTTACTGATGACCAATTAAAAAGTGATAATGTATATTTGATAAAATTCAAGCATGAAACTTTTGAAATGTTCAAGGGATTCAAGCTAGAAATAGAGAAATAAATATGTAAATGTATTCTCATATGGATTTTAGATTATTTAAAATGTAGGATTTTAGATTATTTAAAAGCGAATGTGAACAGTGGATTCTTCCACACACACTACAACATAATAGTATATCTGAAAGGAGGAATCATACACTGTTAGATATAGTGCAATTAAGAACAAGCCATGCAAACATTCTAAAATTGTTTAAAGGTCATGCATTGATTGCCACGTACTATACACAAAGTCGTGTCCCATCTAAATCAATTGACAAAACTCCATACGAGTTATGGAAAGGTAGAAGACCCAACTTATCTCAATGAAAGTTTGGGCTATGGTGCTTATGTGAAGTGTAGTGAATCAGATAAGTCCAATTAATATATATTTGTGGAATATCCAATGGACAATTGGATATCAATTCTATAATCCCATTGAAAAGAAGGTGTTCATCTCAAAACATGTCAAACTCCTAGAGAAAGTGTTTATTCTAGGAGAGGATAGTGGAAGCAGAATAAATGTTGAAGGAGTTCAAGAATTCACATATGGACATACTCGTGATTAGGAAGTGGAGACTCTTGAGGACACGTCATCTTCGTGTAAATCTTGTAGGATCATTTGACCTTCTGGAATGTATGAATCTATGATTACTAATCAGGTATTACTAATCGAGGATGATGAACCTACTAATTACGCATAAGAAAAGTCAAATGTTGACTCGTTGAGATGGCAAAAGGCTATGAAAACCGATGTGAACTTAATGTATGTACCCAGGGTTTAGACCTTGGTCGACCAACTTAATGAATTAGAACCCATCGGTTGTAAATGAGTTTACAAGAAAAGGGTCAATATGGATTGAAACAAGCCTCTTGGAGCTAAAATCCTCGATTTGATGTAAAAGTCAAAATGTTTGATTTGAGCAAAAGTGAAGACGAAATGTGTGTTTACAAGAAGATAGTGGGAGCATTCACATTCATAATATTATATGTATAAGACATATTATTATCAGGAAACGACATCTTTATATTTCAATTGTTGAAATTATTGTTGTCAAATAACTTCTTTGTGATAGATAAGTGATAAGCAAGTTGATCTATAGAGATAGATCTAGAAGATTACTTGAATCATCCCAATCTATATAGATAAAATCTTGAGAAGATTTTATATGGAGAACATGAATTGAGAATTCATGGATACATAGATGCTAACTTCTAGTCAGACTGGAATAATAGCATATCTCAATTAGGATATTGGTTTACTCTCAAGCGGTGTGTTGGAAATATTCCAAATTGGAAATAACTGTTGATTCAATAATAGAAGCCTTATACATCATTTCTTTAGAAAGCAACAAAATTTGTGATATGGATCAGAAAGTTCATTAATGAACTTGGAGTAGTTCCTAACATTGTGGATCACATGTTTCTTCATTGTGATAACAATGGAGCCATCATGCAAGCAAAGAAACTAAGATCTCATCTATGATCCAAACATGGTATAAGGTAGTATTGTCTCATTGGAAAAATAATACAATGAAATGAAGTAAAGAAAGAACGAATTTCCACAAGTCATTAAATTGCAGATCCACTTACAAAGATTTGTCGCAGCATAAACATGATCGTCATATAGACTCTTATTGTGGTATAAGATACATAAGTGATTAGATCTAGTGCAAATGGGAGTTTGTAAGTGTTATACCCTAGGTCCAATCAACTTTTGACAAAAACACTTTTAATGTATATAATCGATGCACATTTATGACAAGATCTATTATATAATTGAATTAATATTCTAATAAATTAGATAATAGAATCCGTAGATTTAAGTCTTGGTGATTTGTTAATCACAAGAAGTTTAGATTGTGATATACAAATTACATATGACTGAACCTTAAATCGCATGTGGTCGTATGTAATAACGAGATACGAATATCGTTATTATGAATAGACCACCACGTGTGACATTTCTTACTTGTGAAGAAGTAGCTGATCTCACAAGCTAAAGTATGGTTACGCTTGAATGAACACGTAGATGTTTTGTTATAGAACAAAATATTGGAGACTTGCTAGGAGATTCCACACGGATAACTATCTGAGTGTCAGTGGTTAATCTCTAACGTTCAATAGTGGAATTTGTTATTTGACTTGAGGTCATCATAGTGACTTATATAAGGACATCATACTTTGGTGATGTTGATTGTTGCTCTGTCAAGGGTCGCTAATACAACATCATTCAGATATGTTAAGAATCATATAAAGGTTGTAAATGATCAATAGAGGATTTGTCACTCTTAGATAGTAAGAGATTATTATCTACATTTTATCCAGTTAAGTTGATAATGAAATCCTTGGTCAATGTGAACTCATAAGTCGAAAAGGAGTTTTCGACTTACATTGACTTAACAGTGGGATAAAAAATATGATCAATGATTGAGATAGACACATATCCATATCTCATAATTGATCGAATCATATTGACGAAAGAATTATAGTTTCACAGTAAACAAACAAGCTTGGTTTTGTCATACCACGTAACATTTCCCGTCAATGTGAATTGTATTGCCCTGACACATTACTAGATGTCAATCTGGGACGACGGATGTAAATTGATGATAAATTAAAATGAATATTTTAATTAATCAATTTTGATTAGATCATAATAATAATTCACGTCATTAGTCATCGTGATCGGGAACCTGATGGGTCACACACAAAAAGAGAACCAGAAGAATGAGATTTGCCAATTACTTAATTGACAAGTTTTGGATAATTAATTAATTGGGTTGCTTATTAATATGCCTGGATTAATTAAGTCATGGACCCGATTTAATTAAATATTGGATCGGGTTAAGTTTAAGAGATAGGTCAAGCCCACTTGAACTTATATTACTAGGCTACTAGGGTTTGAAAACCGTAAGGGAGAAATAATTCATTATTCTTGCTAGCACAAGAAAAGAAAACCCTAGTCGTCATTCTTGTTCTCTGTGTGGATTTCTATCGAAGACTGGACAATTGGACAACTGTGGATTTCAGTTCATGATCATTCAAGTTCAAGAATCGACAAAGGAGTTTACAGAATTCATCAAATGTATAATTTATATCACAACTTCTATCTAAACACAAAGTAGATCCTTTGTAGGAATTGAAAATGACTTACTTTCCGCTATGAGTGATTAAGTAAATTCCCAACATAGAGATCATCATTTCGAGAGAAGTGATGATGGCCAATGCAAGGAAGCTAGGAGGCTATACACGGTAGAAAAGATAGCACAAACTTAATTGTACACATTGCAATGGCACCAATCATTCAGTGGACATGTCATGAAATATGCAATATAAATTCATGAATTTTTCACAGCACGTGCCCTATATGATTTACATTATATCTTTAAATCTTAGGAATTTTTGGTTGTATATTTATGGAGAAAAGTGAAACCCCAGTTAAAATTGTAGAAACTTAAATATTTACTACTTTTTGTTCATTCATTATCACAAGTAAGAATCTTATGGTTAGAAAGGTCTCTCATAAGTTTTCCAACCATATTAAGAAGTCATAATTTGGACTTAAAATGAGAAAGTTAGAGCCTTTCAAAATTTATGTCGAAGTTGAAGACAAATGTAAAAATATGTTATAAGTGTATTTTATATGCTTATCTATGTCGCTAAACTAAGATAATTGTTGCTTATTTTAATAAATATGGCTTAACTCAATGTATATTTATTTGATAGGCAAAACTCGATGAAAATGACAGATTTGAGTGAAAGGAACGAATAGTAGGCGAAAAGTGAAGAAACACAAAGTTCAAGGACTTAAATGCAAATGCTCAAAAGATGACACGGACTTCAAAGTAATGATTGGGCGATACTAAGATCCAATTGGATGAGAAAAGAGGAAAACAAGTAGAAATAAATTAGAAAAGGACCGAAATGCATGGGGAGGAAATTTAGGGACCAATTTGTAAAAATTGGCGCCCTAAGTCACACGCCAGGCACGTGTTGGCTTGAATTTGGCTTTGTAGATCCAGGCATATGCTTGGCCCCTTACCATGGCCGCTTAAAGCGAAATTCACTAAACTGGGCACACACCTCACATTAAACTAGGCTTCCCTAGAAGGAATTATGGGAAAAAATTATGTTTCCCTTTCTTATTTTGGTAAGTTTTGCTATGGGAAATTTTGCATTCTATATGACCTAAGAGCCATCCAAAACACATAAACCCTTGTTACTAGGATTGAAGGGAGGCTAGCGAGTGATGAAAAAGAGTTTACATCAAGAATTGAAGATTCAAGGTTCTGACTAAAGTCGTTTGTCGAAGAAATTGAGTTTTCAAATCTTTTAGTTATTTGATACATGTGATGTCTTTCCAATATCTTTGTATAATTTGAATACAATAATGCTAGGCTAAACCTTTTTTATATTTGATGAATGATGAAACCTATTGATTGCTATTCTTCAAATATTAAGTATTTTAGTGAATTTTTGTGTTCTTGATCAATTATGCATGTTTATTTTATTGTGTGAATGCCTGTGCACTATTTAGTCAATAAGTTATTTATTGTAGTGTTGAGAGATTCACAATAAGTAGAACACTACATATTTGACACACGAACAATAGGTATTAGAAATAGTATTTATATTATGTATAATCGTATGTGATAATTGGGTGATTGAATGCTTGCTATGCATATGAATTCGGACTAGCCATAAGATCAAGTCGTGCTTAAGATAGGTTTAATATATTTTGGAAAGAATATTAGATATTAATTGATTATCGATTATCACAAACAATTGGAGATCATTAAATTACATTATTTGATAGTGGGAAATAGAAGTTAATTGATGGATTCTAAAATCCAATACATTCATCTCATTGTTTGATAAAAACCAATTCCCTACATTCTTTTAGCTTAAGTTATAATAAATACAAACAATCAACTATTTTGTGTTATAAACATCCAATTTGATACAAACAAGTGATTTATAGTTAACAGCTATCCCTCGTAGGATGATAACTCAACTCATCATATTATTACTTGTTAGCGATCTCATACACTTGCAGGTTTTGTCCAAACAAGTTTTTAGTGTCGTTGCGACAGAATAATTTGTTTAATTGTAGTTTATTAGTTTATATTAAATATGATTTCTTTTGTTTTAGGCTATTCAGCTCTCTACCTCATTTTCTTGTGTTTTCTTCTTTCAAGGAGCAAAAGAACATTCAGACAGCATAGAAAAGAATGGAGAGGGGGTAAGGAAAATGGCTAAAAATTAAAATCAAAATCAAAATTAGGTTTAGGATACACTTCAACCGACACTGCCAGATCAGCAGAGGGTTATCATCAATGAAGGACCGATATTAGTCGGAGATTATGTGAATCTATGCCTACACCTGTACAATCTGCTATCATTTATTCTCCATTTGAACAAGCTAACTTAATTGTTCGACTCAATGTTATCAACCTTTTTCAAAATCATTAGGACACAGGTTCTTCGAGAAAGCTACATAGAATCCACATGAGCATGTACAAGCTTTTCTGATGTTGTGTGGAGTCATTAGCCACGAGGAACGTTAGTAGATGCGTTTCAAATATGTTTATTTTCTCACACCTGCAAGGATGGCGCAAGAGAATGGCTCCGCTCTTTACGTGATTGGAGCTTTATATCGTGGAATTTACCATGAAGTTCTTCCCATCATCTGGAGTCTATCAAATTCGAAATGAAATCCACATCTTTAAGAAGAAGGACCTCAAGAGATATCCAATAGAAGAGAAGATGTTTAAGGACTTGTTTAGGAAGTGTCATAATCTTGATATTCCTAAGCAAGTATATATATATATATATATATATATATATATATCTTCTACTACGGATTATGCTTTGAATACCGTAATATAGAAGATACTTGAGTGGGTGGTTCAGTGTTGAAGATGGATATTGATGATGCCCATGAATTATATAAGAGGATTGTAAAGAATCAAGGTAATGACTTACCAACACAGACTTTTCTAAACAAACTGTAGGTGTTTATAATATTGATGCGGTGACAGCACTAGCAGCACAAATGGAAGTGTTAATGAAAAATTGGACAACTTATCTTAGTCTATGAATATAGTACACAAGTCGACACCATTTGCCTAGGTTGTGGTATAGATCATACCACTTCAAGTTACCCTTTAGACTTTACTATATAGTTCAGTTTGCAGAGTTCAGCTATGCTCAGAAGTCACAGAGGCAATAGAACAAATCATATTCCAACACTTTCAATCCAAGTTGGAAAAATCATCTGAACTTCTCATAGGCCAATGGGAAATCTATTCAGAGCAGCCCACCAGGATTTTAGCAACAATATGTGAAGAGGCCATCTTTAGAGGATCTATTGTTAAATATATCACTAAGACTTATATTACAATCTAGAATCAGGAGACCTCTATCCAAAACTTAGAGAATCAAATTGAGCAGATCCCAACTACATTGTCCAACAGACTACATGGTATTCTACCAAGTGATACATAAAAAACCCATTGGAACAGGTACTAGCAATTGAGGCTATGAAGTATACAGTCATGGAGACACCATCAATCAAGCTTGGCATCCCGATTTGAGCTTATGTGTTACCTATTCCATTTCCTCAAAGACTATGAAGGCAGTTAAAAGAGAAACATGTTCAGACCATCACAACAAGGAGTGGAGTTCATCTGTCAAAGATCACCACAAGAAGAAAAAAGAGACCGAGAGTAATCAGGCACCTACCACGAGCGAGGAACAAGAACAGTTTGAAGAATAATAGTGATGAATCAGTAAGAGTATTCAGATAGTTCACAGGTTAAAGCAACTATTCTTGTCACTATAGTTATACCTCTATTCCCGTTTCTCAAAAGTTTAGAACAATAAGCTGGAGAAACAACTTGTAAAGTTCTTAGATGCCTTCAAAAAGCTACAAGACAATATTCTTTTCATTCATGCAATCTTACAGATTTCTAACTACTCTATGTTTTTAAAGAAAATGCTGACTAAGAAGAAGAAGTTGCTCGAGCATAAGATAATTGAATTATATGAAGAGTGTAGTGCAATTCTCTAGCATAAGCTCCCACCTAAACTAAAAGTATCCAGAGAGTTTCATTCTACCTTGCTCTATAGAATATTCACATAAGATTAATACTTTAATTGAGTCTGGAGCAAATATTAATTTGATGCCCTTGAACATTTACAAGAAATTAGTATTTGAGGGGCCAAAGGAAACATCAATCACTCTACAGTTGGTGACAGGTCAATCAAGCATCCTCAAGGATTAGTTGAAGTCATGCTAATCAAAGCTAGAGATTTCATCTTTCTATCTAACTTCCTAGTCCTTGATATTGGGGAGAATCGAGACATGCCAATAATCTTAGAAAGATCATTCCTAGCAATTGGCTGTGCTTTATTGAACTTTGAAACCTATGGAAGATCTTAAGGGTGGAAAACAAACAACAGAGTTTTACCATGAGCTCTCCACTCAAACAACCATTTTACCTCAAGGAAAGCAAAAAGATTGAAATTGAAGTAAAGGATAAGTATGCAAGTTATCTCTACAAGAAGGGTGTGAGGGGACTATTTGGGACTATAAAGGATCAATATGGGAACATTTAGCATTGGAGAGTCAAAGATGAGGCTGAAGATTTTTGCAAGTGCAGCCATTTCAAGGCCAAAAAATTCCTTTTCAAGCCACCTTGAGTAGCCAAAACAACAAAGTCAAGCTAATAACCAAAAATAAGTATTTATTGGGAGACAGCCTAATTTTCTTTCCTTCTATTTATTGTGCTTTCTAAATATAGTGTCATCATCCATACATGAAAAAAAAAGTGAATATTAATTTTGTAGTCGTAACCCGTTCTCATAACCTGTCACAATCCCCTGTTCCATTTCTCTATTCGTTCATTGATTTTTCTTTTGGTTTTGAAAGTTTTAGCCTAATATTAATTGTTTTAAGTTTAATGTTTGAATTTTATTTAATGTTACATGAACATGACATTGAGGAATGCTCAACTCAATACTAGACAACGGGACGAACGCAATTAA
Organism: Fraxinus excelsior; assembly: GCA_019097785.1. NCBI lineage: Eukaryota > Viridiplantae > Streptophyta > Magnoliopsida > Lamiales > Oleaceae > Fraxinus > Fraxinus excelsior. The sequence continues at coordinate 23,788,236 of CM032623.1, forward strand.
TTGAACCATCTAGCTCACGCACTTCATGCTATTTCAGTCACCACCTTTGGCTTGACCGTAGGAGTCTTCAGTTTCCTAATTCTTCAATGTCATATTTTCGTACATTGAGGACATTGCACATTTTAAGTTTAGGGGTGAGATATTGTCATCGTTTATGTGTGTTGTTGTTGCTTTTGTGTGATTGTTTTATGTTATATACAAAAAAATAGCCAAAAAAGATTAACTGATTTTATGTGCTTGTATGGGTTGGATAGCTCTGCTGGTTATGATAAGAATATTGAAACTATTTGTCATATTATAAATATTGAAAGAGTTGAATGCTTGTTAAATTTGTGCTTAATCATGTAAAGCTTGACATTACTTTGTGCATGTAATTTATGCTTTGCATAACAAGGGATTGCATTGGTTCATGCAATTAAATAGGTTGAGAATTGTGGAGCTTAGATGTCAAACTTGAAGAAACAATTACAATATACATCCTTCAACCATTTTAGGATAGTTTGGGGTGATGGAACAGTTGTAGGAAGGCATTAAGGTGAATAGGAATTTCATGTGTAAAAAATGTATGCATGGACTATCTGAGCCTAATAAGGAAAGTTGGGTAAATATTATGAGTTAGAAGCAGAGTTTTGAGAATATGTGTTTAATAAGGAGCATTTCACTAGTCATAGTATGAAAAAAAAGGGGGAAAAACAGCTACCACATTGCAAAGCCACCCTATAAAAGATCCTAATGAAGATGCCTATTGAAAGTATCAAAAAGTAAAATCAATAAGGGATCGAGCCAGTGTATGAAATAGAATACACACAACATAATTGAAAAATCAAGTGCATGAAACAAAAGACACACTACATACTCTGACTAAGATTCGAATACTAGTTTGAAAGACGTAGACTTTGATAAGAGAGAATTAGCTCAATTGGGTCTTAGAGATTGAAGTAGACAAAATAGAATGAGAGTCCTTATTTGTCAAAGTGGCTATCCAAACTAGAGATGGAAAATATTGTTGAAAAAAAAAAAGACACAAGTGAAGAAAGAAAACATTTGGCTATTGGGTTCAAGACTTGAAGCAATCATAAACTTGTGATATTCTGCATGAATCTTCAGGCGCACACGTCGATTTTGCAGTAGATATGTGGAAGTTGATTCAAAATTATGGCTTTCAAGATGTTTATATTTTTTAACTTGAATTTTCAATCCTAAGACCAGCAATAGGTTATCTGATTAATGTTTTTTAAGAATTAGGCTGTGTTTTGTTTGAGAACAAACAAAGGTTCAAATTTCGAGGTGTTTGATAAGTGTATTTTGTACACTTATCTAGGTCGCTAAACTAGGATAATTATTGGATATTTTAACAAAATATGGCTAAAATTCTATGTAAATTGCATTGTCAAGCAAAACTCAATGAAAACGATAGATTTGAGTGAAAGGAACGAAAAGTGGGCAAAAAGTGAAGAAATACAAAGTTCTAGAACTTATATGCAAATGCTTAAAAGTTGAAACGGACTTCAAAGTAATGATCGGACGATGCTAGGATCTAGTTGGAAGAGAAAAGAGAAAAACGAGCTGAAAAGAAATGAAGAATAACCGAAGCTGAATAGAAATGCTTGAAAGTTGAAATAGACTTCAAAGTAATGATCGGACGATGCTAGGATCTAATTGGAAGAGAAAAGAGGAAAACGAGCTGAAAAGAAATGAAGAATGGCCAAGATTCATGGGGACGAAACTTCAGCCACAACTAGGCATGCGTTTGGATCTGCAGGTCTAGGCGCGTGCATGGCCCCTTACCATCGCCATCTGAAGCCAAATTCACTAAACCATGCGCGCATCTCATAGTAAACTAGGATTGTCCAGAAGGAATTCGGGGAGAAAGGTTCTTTTTTCTTTTCTTATTTAGACAAGTTTTGTTATGGAGTCTTTTACATTCTATATGGCCTAAGGGCCATCCAAAACACATACCTTGTTTTTATGATTGAAGGGAGGCTAGCAAACAGTGAAGTAGAGTTTTATAACAAGAATTGAAGATTCAAGGCTCGAATTAGGGTTGGGCATGGGTTAGATTGGGTTGGTTGTTTATCCAACCCAACTCAATTATTAGTTTAAACCCAACCTAACCCAAATCGATCAAGTTTGGGTTAGGTTGGTCGGTTTGGGCTTAGGCCCAAATCAAGTTGGATTCGATTATTTTTTGTTGAATTTGCGCAATTTTTAAAGTTTGAAACCAATCGAAAATTTTCGTTATTTTCAACCTATATAAGGAATTCTTTTTGAAAATTAATTTATAAATAAGTTTGAAACTATGGAGCATTTTATTTTTATAATTTTTTTGGGGATTTATTCATTTTATTATAACGTCCTTAATTATGAGTTTATCGTTAAATTATTTTGCATTTGTACATAATATTCATACCAATCAACTTATGTGAAAAAAGGGACGTTTGTACATTTTAATCCTTCTATTGTCCCACTATTATGTCTAATGAGGTTTCTCCATTTAGGTATTAATTTTTTTAATTCATGTGGTTGGATTGGGTTGGGTTGGATTAAATTGGGTTTTAATTCATAACTCGAGACTTAACCCAACCTCAAGTTTGATTTTTTCAACCCAATCAAATCCAATTGAACTTAAAAACAAACCCGGTCGGTTTGGGTTGGATGGGTCGATTTGAACAGTTTGGGTTGATTTTTGCCCAACCTGAGCCTCAGGTTGAAGTTATTTGTCGAAGAAATTGAGTTTTAAGATCTTTTTCTAGTTATTTCATATGAGTGATGTCTTTCCAATATCATTTATATTATTTGAATACAATAATAATACTAGGCTAAACTTCTTTTGTATTGGATAAATAATGAAACCAATTGATTGTTATTTTTAATTCAAATATTAAGTATTTTAGTGAATTCTTGTGTTCTTAATCAATTATGCATGCTTATTTCAGCATTTGAATTCTTGCGCATCATTTAGACAGTAAGTTACTTATTATAGTGTTGAAATACTCACAATAAGTAGAACACTGCATATTTGACACACGAACAATAGGTATTAAGAATAATACTTATGACGGTGCAATCGTGCGTGATAATTATGTGATTGAATGCTTTTTGAAAAGAATATTAGATATTAATGAATTATTGATTGTCACAAACACTTGAAAATCACTAAATTACATATTGATAATAGGAAATAGAAGTCAATTGGTAGATTCTGAAATCCAATATATCCATCTCATTATTTGATAACAACCAATTATTTACATAATCTTAGCTTAAGTTAGAATAAATGCAAACTAATTAACTTTTTTATGTTAAAAACATCGAATTTGATACAAACTAGTGATCTTAAGCTAACAGTTATTTCTCATGGGGCGATAACTAACTCATTATATTATTATTTGTTAACAATTACATATACTTGCGGGTTTTGTCCAAACAATCTGCAAGTTTTTTAAGAAGTTGATGAATAGTAATTTTTACTCTCTGACCATTATGTTGGTTTACCAAGCTCTAGGATCTGTACTTTTTTCTTACCATACAGAAGAACTCAAAATGTAAAAATTAGTAGAATGGACCAAACAGGAAAAAAAAATTGAATCCCAAGAAGGCGTGTGCTTATGCGCATTCCCTATTTAAAAAATTCCAGAATATTTGATTGACGCGTGGGGCGCGTACAAGGTCAAACTGAGATTATGAAAATTGTAGTTTGGTCCCTGAAATATTATTATTTTTTGTATAATTAAATTTATTTTCAGATATTAATTTTTTTAATGATTGAAATAAATTTGTAGAAAGTATTAAAAATATTTTTAACTTGATTAAATTCTAATTTATTTTTTTTGTAAAATCAAAAATATTTATTAAGTAGTATTTACCTTGTCGGAGTCAATTTTTGAGATGCTTTAGATTTTTTACAATTGAAAAATGATCTAAAAGTTTCTAAAATACCACATTTTTAAATGTTCATGAGTAGTGTAGATCTTGATTATGTCATGTGATCTATTGTATTTATTTTTGTAGTTAATGAAATATGACTGTATTTATGCACACTTTTTGCATCCTTGAGGGAATGTTAGAAAATCGCTAATTGTAGAATGTGTTGAACAGCTATGTACTTATCAAAACTATGAATGGATTCCCGATATAACTTGATACAACATATAAAACATTTTGAAGCAATGCGTCTAGAAGTGACGCATTTAGGATAGTATATATGTAAGGTAGAGAAAAAAAAACATCATCTAATGAAAACGCTTTCAAGTCATTGATATCGTGATTGAAATTCTCGATAAGTCACTTACTTTAGCCTACATTTATTTTATCAGGAGTTAAATTTAAATTTGAAAAACACAATATGTAGAGTTTAAATACCCCCTAAATGCGTAGTATATTTGTTAAATTTTCCTTTTATACTCATAAGCAGTCTAAGGTAAACATACCACCACTTTGTTTATTCCACCAATTTATAAACATAACTAATTAAAAGGTATTTCTTGTTGTAAATAAAGTAATATTTGTAAATGACCATTATACCCTGCATCCATAATGCTTCTATATAAATATGGGGTTTTGGTTTTCAATAAAATACACACAATCTTGGTATCAAAAAACGAACTCAACGAAAGAAAGTAGAGAATAAGGATGGAATACTAGAAAAGACTGAAATGAGACTTCCCGACCAGTTGTCTTTTTTTTTTTTATGATATATTGTTCTCTCCCATCCAACTGAATCAGATTCGAAATAAACTCGTTAAGGATCATTAGCGAGTTATTTGTCTCGATATTCAACTATAGGTAATTGGAGAAAATCGTACAGAGGTGCAACTTGGCTATGTTTATTGATAAAGTAATACTTTATGCTTAAGAATAATTATATTTTCTAGCCTATTATAAAATAGATGGTACATATGCGATGTTAAAGCAATATTTTATGCTTAAGAATAACTATAAGTAGATGGTACATATGCATATTTTAAATTAAACTCTCTTCATCAATTATATTACTATAATAATTATTATGTTTGCAAAATGAATACGTTTATAATAATTATTGAATATTCTTTTAATATAATTAAATATTTTTAGATGTTTTTTTATAATCTTAAAGTAATAATGTATTTCGTTGTTGCTCCCCAAGAAGCACAACTCTCCAAATATTAACATTCTGCTAGAAAGCATACTCCTAAATAGTTAATATTTCTAAATAATAATTTATTATTGCTCCCGAGGTAGCATAACATTATTAATATTCTAAAGAAATAATATTTGCTCCTTAAGAGCATGATACTATAATTTTAATATTCCATAAGAATATTGACATATTACTCTTGAAGAAGTAATAGTAAAATATCATTTAAAAAATTTGATAATAATTATATTTTCTTGTGCTCTCAAAGTAGCACGTCTCAAATAAAATTATATGATCTGATCTCTTGAAGAGATATAATCTATGTGAATTATTTATGAAAATAAGTTGTTTATTCTAGAAGAATCACAACCGTGCAAATATATATATTCTAGAAGAATATTGCAATATTGTCCTGAAAATAAAATAGATTTATAATGTCAATATTCCAATAGAATATCATGTTTGATCTAGTGAAGATAATGTATTTCTGGATAATGGTAAAATTAAGTAAAATATGAGATTATGAAAATCTTATTCAAGGTTCTAGAAGAGTCAATAGTTTGTGATATGAAGTGACAAAATTTACTATTGCTAGTATTTAGTTCTCCACCTCATATAAAAAAACTTAAAAAGTTTCTAAAATGTGTCATAATTAGTACACTAATATTGTTGGCATATCCAATTAGGCCATGCAAAAAAGTTATTGAGAATTTAAATGGACATTCAACGAAGAATTAGAAGATTCTTCATTTCAATAAATTTATATATGATATTTGTTCTTTTTATTGAAAATTGATCATTAACCATCGCTAGCTAAAATAGGGATTGAGATCCCTATATTTCTAAAAGTTAATTGGGGTGATATGGGGCATCGCCACCCTCCGTATTGACCATCTAAATATTATATGTATCTAATAGATATGATACATCTATTAGATGATTGTATGGTGTTCACAATCTGAAATTTGCAAGATTACTAATCTAAATTTAAATTATGAGCATAATTTTTAGATTATACAATTAAAATGACATGTCTTGTTAATGCTGAAAACCTTAAATCTCAACATTTTAATAAGTGCACTACAACAAAAACATCTTACGGTAATGTTTGGACGTATGTTGCAAATCGAAGTGCTGTCGTAGAGTAGAGGGCAGGGACAACATTTGTTGAACGTTGTTGTAGAGGTATACGGCAACATTGGCCAAATGGTGCCGTAGGTTCTGTTTTTTTTTTTTTTACACAACAATTTATGCAAATTGATTGGTAAAATTGAAAATGACTCCTTATAAACAATTTTGGAATTACATAAAAATTGATAATTTCATTAGAAATTTTTGAATCCATACACTTGAACATTAGAATGTGATACAACACCATTTAAATAAAAAGGAGCTTCAAAATGAAATAAAATGGTAATGGAAAAACTCGATCATAAACGGAACACAGAACCTATTCTCTTTCTTCTTTTCAGATGCCTTCACCGCTGCAACACGTTCTTCAATAGCCTTCTTCTCTTCATCAGTCTTCTCACCAAATAAATTCACATCATCATCGTCGTCATCCTCAACCACAAAGGTCTAAATTCAAATCTTGTGCTATTTATAAAGTCAAGCATTAAAAATGATAAACACACTAATAATCAATGTAAACCACGTGGCTTGACATATGACATCCATTCCCAACATAGCTTGAGGTATACAGTCTTTTGTACTAATGAGAAACAATATCCAAGGGACAAATCCTTAGTCAGTACCAATGATCTTCAAAATCCTTTCAAACGAAAAGATAACCAGACCAAATTTTTTCATTGAAATGAGTATAGAGGGATTAGTTGTTATCACCGTAAGACATGATTTCATTCAACTGATTACCAGTACCCATTTTATTAGAAACAGACCTTGTTTGTCAAGGGTGTGGTTGGAACTTCTACACTTGAGTGAACAACTATTGGGGTAAACACCCTTCTCCACATCTCTTATTATTGCTTGTATCAGTGGTAAGCAAACAGTCGCGGCATCCTTGAAGTCACTTTCCTTACTTCCATCTTTCTTCCTATCATAGATTAATTTGGCATTCTGTTAGATACATTCAAAATGACTGTACACAGCTGTAAGGTACACTAAAGGATCACCAACATACCAGTTTAATAATATTGATATAGATGGCACACCATTAACCAATGCTTCCCTAGCCCCAGCAACGACACCCGAATAAAACCTGATATTGTCAGGCAATTAATAAAGTACAGAGCTCATATGAACCAATTACAACCAAAAAGTTTGGACATGACTTACACAGTTGCAATAGAAATGGCAAGAACTTACATGTGGTGTCCACAGCTTAAACCCTTGTTGATACCACTTATAATCTACATAAGCAATGTTTAAAAGGAGAAAAATTCCAACAATCGTAAGAATTAAACTCATACCAACAAGGGCTCTGACCATGTAAATACTGAACCACATAACGCTAGTGTTACACAATCCACAGGAGTTCCTGAAAGTTGCATAGGACAGAATATTGCTTCAAAGTTCATTCCAGGTAACTCCAATAAAAACTTACAAAATTAACATTTCATCATATTATGAACATTAATTCAACCAATAGAAATTGCAAGATTGAAAACGAAAACGACAGTACCAGAAACATCGTAAGCAGTGGCACTATTAATATCAACAGAAACCACCTCAATCGTCTCCTTTACTGATAAAGAATGCCCTGCCGTCGATTTATCCCTGTCAATACATCCCACCAAACCGCCCAAAGAAAGTCACCAAACAAAAATCTCTAATACCGGATTTACAAAAATGAAATCCATTGGCATTTTAGTTAATAATTGATTCAGACTCGGAAAGTCTGCATCATAATCATTTCAAACAACACGATTTACAGCAAAGAAAAAGCTAACCATGCACTTGCAGAAAATATCCTTTCTACACAATGCTTGGATTGAGCCGCTGCAGCCTTGGAGTTGTGAAGCTCCGGCGTGGAGAAGATGGTCCGGAGGAATTGGGAGGTTCTAGTGGCGATGGTGAGTTGGGAGGGTGGGAGAAGATGATTTGGAGGGTTTATAACATAGCTAGGCTTGGTTTCACCTTTCTTCTTAGCATAGAAAGGAACATCGTGCGGCACTAGTCTGCTCCGTTAGACTACCTTCCACCTTTTTTCGATCGTGTCGGGACGAAAGTAAATTTGATTACAATTTTAAGAAAACTTGTAACATGAAATTGAACACAATGGAAATAACATCTTCATTAATTGCTAGAGAAGTTGAAAATTACAATAGACGAAAGCAGGAAATTACAATGACTAGTGCATGGGGAAAACACTAGTAAACTTGAAAATGTTTGAAAGACCAATACCCCTTATAATAGATTTCGGAACAAAAACCCAAATGACGGGAGTAGACATCATTTGGCTCTAGAATCATACTTTTTCTTTTCTATTTTCTAACTATTTTACGAATTAAATAAATATTTACAACACGGAGCTTAAGCAAAGTTGGAGCCCGTGACATTCTCCCCCATTTGTCTTGGCGATGTCCTCGGAGTCATTGAGTATTCTTCTCGCCGTTGCATCCGCTCCATTTGACCAAGTACTCTTGAAGATATTTCGTAGAAGTTCGAGTAGTTTGGTAGCCAAGAATTTTTTTCAGCAACCTTCATTTCTGGTAGTTTCACTTTAAGAACTGGTTTCTTCGAATTTGCAAACTTCTTGTACTGTTTCAGATCGGTATCTGCAGTATGGAGGAGTAACAGTTGCTGGCTAGTAGTAATTTCAAAGGACGCTCATTGAGAGAAGAGCTCTTTTGAACAATGGAACACATCTGAGCCACATCCGAAAGTTTCACCCGAATTTCATGCGAAGCAGAGGTAAAGTGCTGAAAATAGTCTCCCAGCATAGAATTGAACTGCTCTGTCTGTCCGTCTGATCTTCGGTGAATTAGCATTCATGCTCAAAGTTGAACCAAGAAGTTTGAACAACTCGATCCAGAATATGCCAATAAATCGAGAATTTCGATCATTGACGAAAGACGATCCCCAGTATTTGACAATAGGCTTGAAGAAGAGTTGAGTTGTCTCTTCGCCTGATACATACTTGAGCGCTGAGCTGAACGTTGAATCTTTAGATAAACAGTCCATCCCAATGATGATAGTGCCAAAGTCTCCAACTCTTGGCAATCCACTAATGTAGTTCGTCGATCCACTCTCGACTGATTCATTCAGGATGGAAATGGGCTCCAGTGAGCCTGCATGTTGTGGTAGTACGGAAGTGTGCTCCACGACAGTCCCACTTCCCAACACTTCTCTTTCTTGCTTCCGAAGCTTTTCAAGCTCCGGCTGAGCCATACGGCATGGTGCCTTGGTGGAAGGTTTGGCACCCAAAACAAGTGCAATCCCGCAATTAATTTCCCTTCTTGTTGGCAATTTCCTTGGTAACATATCCGGCATGATGTCTTCGAATTCCTTAAACCTGGTGATAGGTTTTGGAGTAGAGTCGGTCGTCTCTTCGATTTCCTCTACTCGAAGAGAGCACAAAAATGAGGGTTCATTACTCTTGAAACCCTTACTATATTACATGGCCGAGACGCCTTTCTCGCCGTTTTCCCAACTTGTGTGGGAATAATGAATGGTTTGCTCCCTATCATTATTAATGAGTCAGAATGCGGCAATACTGTTGTCTTTGTATCCCGAAGATATTCCAATCCGAGAATCAGCTTGAAATCATCCATCTGAACTACCGACAAATTCGTCCTTCCTTCGAATGGACCTACTTTGATCGGCACTGATTGTGCTATTCCCGCTATTGGTTGAGCAGCGGAGTTGATCGCTTTGACTTTTCCCTTACCTCTCTCTAGAACAAGTCCGAGCCGCTATGCTTCGGAACTTGCGAGGTAGTTGTGCATGGCACCGGTGTCCACCATAGCCCTGATTGGCTTTCCATTGATCCTCACATCAATGTACATTAGGCCTTTCGCCCTGTAAGTGCGAGCCTTCGATTCTTCCATCTTCGACTCTTTCGAGGGACGGACGTCTCTTTTAGTAACTCGGTGTGCTAGTGTATTGCACCAATGCGAGAATGCACCTACTACATCCTTGTCCTTTTCGGAGTCGATGTCACCACGACAGCTAGCTTGTGGGGTATTTTGCTTCGAACTTGAGCCCCCAGTTGCTAGTTGACAGTATGCATTCACCATCCGTTTCTGAGGACACTCCACCACCCGGTGAGGTCCTTCACATAGAAAGCATTTTAATCTAGGAGCGATATCAGATATGTCCTCCTTCGCCTTTCCTTTCAGTCATTACTAGAACTGTCGTTATAGTTTCTTTGACGGCTGTTTTGATAGTTTCCCTGCGAGTTACTCTGGCGGTTGCCTTGATGGGTCCTCCCCTATTCTGAGAGTAACGCTCTCTCCCATTTGAGTTCGAGCTGGGTCTGTAAGGTATCCTTCCACCTTCAACAGATTGACTATTTCCCGAAGGTCGATCCTCTCTCGACTCGGGTTGATAGTCACTTGTACATTCGGCAGCTTCCATAGCCACGCTCAAATCAGTGACCTTCTGTCTCTGAAGTTCCGTGCGCATCCACGGTTTCAACCTTTCCATGAAGGTGAATAGCTTATCCTTCTCTGACACATCCCTGATATTCAGCATATGCCCCGAGAAGGCCTTCAATACTCCCTGACGGAGCTTGTGTGTTTCAGTTCTCTTAAGGCCCGACATGCCTTGTATTTCTCTGGGAAAAATTGAGATCTGATAACTTCATTTAGAAGATCCCAAGAATCAATTCGGACCCTGTTGGCCTGAATATCCAAGTACTTCATTCGCTACCATAGCTTTGCATCTCCACCTAGATACATGGTAGCTGTTATGACCTTTCTCGCTTTGTCCTTGATAGAAGCCGCAAGAAAGTATTGTTCCATATCAAACAAGAAGTTCTCAACTTCTTTAGCATCGCGTATACCTCCATAGGTACACGGTTCTGGAATTCTGAGCCTATGCACCAGCTCATGTGCGATGGCTTGTCCATTGCCAATCGCGCGTTGAAAAACTAGTAACTGAGTTCTCAATGCTCCCATCTCATCCTGCAACTCAGGTATGATAGGAATAGTATCAGTCATAGACGCGCATGCCTCTTGGCATTCATCCAGTTGGATGCGTAATTTTTTATTTTCCGTCTGTGCCGCCTCGGCTTTATCCCCGAGGTTCTCCATTACAAAACACAACCTAGTGTTTGTCACCTCAAGCGCCTCCAAACGCTGTCGGGTGTTCCTCTTTTGAACATCTACCACCTTCATGGTGTTCGAGGAATTTGAATCAGTTTTCATAGCTTTCTTAACGAGATCTTGAGCCGCAGCTCTGATACCAACTTTCACGGGTTACCTTTCTTCTTAGCACAGAAAGGGACACCGTGCGGCAGTAGTCTGCTCCGCTAGACTACCTTTCGCCTTTTCTCGGTCGTGTCGGGACGAAAGTAAATTTGATTACAATTTTAAGAAAGCTTGCAACATGAAATTGAACACAATGGAAATAACATCTTTATTAATTTCTTGAAAGCTGAAAATTACAATAGACGAAAGCAGGAAATTACAATGGCTAGTGTAGGGGGAAAACACTAGTAAGTTTGAAAATGTTTGAAAGACCAATATCCCCTATAATAGATTTCGGAACAAAAACCCAAATGACGGGAGTAGACATCATTTGACTCTAGAATCATACTTTTTCTTTTCTATTTTCTAACTATTTTACGAATTAAATAAATATTTACAACACGGGGCTTAAGCAAAGCTGCAGCCCGTGACACTTGGGATCACGTTTTTGGGATCTGCAATTAGAGCCCATTTATTTGGGAAAAATAAACGTTTCGCAACACTTAACAAACGTTGGCAAAAGTGAACTTTTTTACAACATTCAGCAAACAATGCGAAATGTCTCACCTTCCCAACGTAATAAAAATTGGCAATGTTTATCAAACGTTGCGAAAAATAAAACTTTATGCAACACAAAAATGTCTATCGCAACATTTTTTTCTAAAAAAAAATGTAGCCAAAACTCATTTATATTAACCAATGGTAACATTCACTTACTAAAATGTTGTCAAAAGACCCTTTTAGCAATATTTATCAACAAATGTTGTATTTTTAGTATTACAAATGACTATTTTTGTTGTAGTAGTATTAGTTGGGATATCGATAGATGGTTTAACGCTATTGCTCGTAAATGCCTCCATTCAATTTCTTAATCATTACTATTGAGAAAAAAGTATTTTCCATTTTTGTTTAGATAATGCTATTACACATCACGTAAACATCAAGTTCTCACTGCAATAATCGACTTATTGTTAGAGCTTAATAGTTTCTATCCAATTATTTTTGAAAGTACAATATATGTATAATTGCTCAACCTCGGTGCATTGAGATGGATATTAAAGAATAATGAGAATACAAGTTTAATTGAACCCTAAAAAAATAGGAAGAATTGCAGTGGGGTCCCAAACCTTTCAATTTATTGCAGATTACACATTAACCTTTTTATTTTTGCGACCGCGGTCCCAAACATTTCACTTTGATTGCAGCTGAAGTCCATTAGACGGATTCCATCCATTATTCCATTGGTCAACCGTCAAATTGAATGTTTGACTCAAATTGACAAATTAATTGAGGGGTAATGGGAAATTTACAATTTCTATAATAAACCAATTAAAATAATAGAGTCAAAAATAAAAATAAAAAAGGAAAAGAAAATAACTTCACCTTCTCTAAAGCCCCTACCCCGTCATTTCCGATCACCACCACCCATCCACATGATGTTGCACCATCTAACCACCCTGGAATAAACTATGGGACCAAGAGACACATCAGTGATATTGAGTGCGAAGCTTAACCTTTGTCAAGACACGATCACATGAAAACATATTTGAAATTCCTAAACATTTCAATCTCAAATAAACCTTTAATTCATTAAATTTCTTGATTCTCAGTTACTAATTCAAGTGAATTAGGCATGTAGATTGAACAATTCACCCACCCAATGATTTCGAGCAAAAATATTCTGACCATGATTGAGAAGTTCAATTTATTCATAATTCTTAGTTTATAAAATTTTCTTAGTAATAATTGTTGGAATAGATAAAAGGATTAAATTTTCTATCAATCCCTTCACATGCATATACATAAATCATCCATGTTGTAATCAAAGATAATATTAAAAGCGGAAGCATACCTTCATCTATTTGTCTGATTGCTTGAACGGTTTATGATCTTTCAATTGATACGTAGCCTCCTCTTGATTTTTCCCTATGTTGATGGGGATGCAGAGATATGAAAAATCACCTTCAATTAGGAATAATGACCCATGATTTAATAACTGAATATGCATTTATTATCTTTCAGTTCATATAAATTGGCACATCATCAATTTAAAATAATCGTTCTGGTCTTTAAACTTTAATTCCATCACATTTAATACGCATTAGTCCAAATAGATTTAATGGATCACTTTATTGACTAATCTTTAAAAATAACACCACACATTTTAATAGGCCCTATATGTTGGAATTTTCCAACAATCTTCCAATGGGCCATACATGTTATCTTACAAATGTGCACAATTTTATGAGATCAAAATTTTACTATTATTATGGGTATTTCCAAACAATCTCATCCATCAGTTATACTAATATAGGAACAAAGCGATTTTCATCACATTTAGCGTAACTAAATCCATCAATGGTCATGTACACACATACAACAAAATGACATAGATCAATAATGAGAGTGTAGTATGAAAATTACGTGTTATGTGATCCAAACATGTCTATTTCCAATTGATCCAACCTTATTCTTTAATGAGATCAACCATAAACTTTAATCAGAATGGAACTGAATAGTTTATTTTTGAAATAAACCGAACATCCATGGACAAAAATATGTGTCTAAAATAGACAACATCTAAATACAAACTCTCACTAAACTGGCATATCATCAAAAATGCAACACCCATGTGAGTATTATGCTCATGAAAGACTTTGGGTGGTAGCCATTTAGTAAATGGATCCATGATTATAGAGTTTGTCCCAGTATGCTTTATAGAAATCTAACTACTCTGAATTATTTCCTTGACAACAAAGAACTTAATGTCTATAAACTTTGACATCGTCATGTTCCTATTGAAATACAAGACTGCTATTATCACAGAATAACTTAAGTGGTCTTTCAGTTTCATCCAATATGAAACTTAGTGACAATATTTTACAGTTATATTCCATGATCAGAATTAGAATAACTAACGATCTTCAATTGGTCTGATTTTCCTTAATGTGATTATGTAATCCTTAGTTCTCTATAAATACTGAATAACTGCATGGCTGCTTTCCAAATTTCTATCACAAAGTTAGTTAAATATCTGTCTAGCATTCTAACAATGAATGCTATATCCGGATGTGTATAAACCTGCGTATACATTAAATTCTCAATTGCTGAAGCACGAGAAATTTCCTGTATTTCATTTTATTTAAATTTATCATTGGGACATTAATTGGGACTAAACATGTCTCCCTTAGCAACAGGGATATCACGTGAATTACATATGAGCATTTCAAATTTTTTAAGAACCTTATTGATATAACTCTTTTGTGGTAATCCAAAAATACACCAAGAATGATTCTTGTGTATCTATATCCTTAATACAAAAGATGTATCACCAAAATTTTTCATTTCAAAATTCCATGATAGAAATCTCTTAGTTCCGAGCAATAAGTTTATTTCATTACAGACAAGCAGTATGTCATCGACATACAATACCAAAAATATACTTACTCATACTAAACTTGTGATATACACAATTGTCAATTGAATTCATCTCAAAACCAAATAAGATAATTAGTTGATAAAATTTGTGATACCATTTCGAGAAATCATCTGATATAACTTAAGATCAAAATGTGTCACAAATGTCATAATTGTCCTAAAAAAGTCTTTCATATAAATCAGAGGAAAAGTCTCTTTAATGTCAATGTCTTCCTTTTGATTAAAGTCACTTACAACAAGACGAGCCTCATATCTCTCCACATCACCATTTGAACCCTTTTAGGTTTTAAATATCAAATTACAACCAATGAGTTTCGCACCTTCGGACAATATGTTAAGTTCTCAAACGTCATTGTTACTTATAAACTTTATCTTTTTATGCATGATACCAATCAACTATTTAGAATTATTCCTTTGCATGGCTTGATGAAAGTTGATTGATCATGTCTTCTTTCATCAATCCATACCATCCTTATTTTCTTGGAGAAAGACTATAAAGTCATCCAAAATTGTCTTTCTCCCTTTTATGGTGGATTTTCTTAATGACATTTGTTCTTGATGTTGTTGATTTTGTTCTGAAACAATCTCTTGATTGTATATAGGAGATTTTATAATATAGTATTGATCTGAAATTGTTTCTTAAACCAAATCTGGAGCAAAAATTTGTCCTTGAACCTGATCATTGTCAATTGCAATAGAAGAAATATATACATATTCTTCATCCAATACAAAATCATTAACCTTATAACCTTATTTCCCCCGCAAACTCTATATTCTCAAGGAATCGAACATTACCTATTTCAAAAATTGACGTAATAGTGGGATCTTTAAAAATTATGTAACCCCTTAACAATTGCTTTACTTGGAACTCTGTTGAGAATTTAAGCTGCAGTCTTTAGTACTTTTATCTAGAGAGATTCTGATGTACTGTAGGACAATTTTACGTTCCTCTGGAAATTTACCAAAAAGCATTGGATGTTGTTCTCCTGGTCTGTCATATCTATCATAGTATTCACCACTAGGTAAGATTTGACTTATTAAATTCTTTAACTGGGTTAATTTTCAATCTCAGTCTTGTATGCCTTGAACATGTCTAGTATTTGGAATTCCTCATAGATGAGATATATGTAGCCATAGTGAGAAAAATTCAACTATGAACATAATAAATTATTGTTGACCATTCTAAAAAGCCGAAGTGAATAGCCCACAAAAATCTGTATGAATTAGTTATAAGACGTCCAAAATCCTATTGGCATCAAATCTCCTTATATTTGTTTGTTTTCCCTTAATATAATTAATATAAACACTTCAGTCTGGAAAAATTTAGGAAATCAAGAATTCCCTTCGATTCCCTCTGACACAAGATTTTCCATTTTCTTTTGATAGAAGTGACCTAATCACTTATGTCATAACAAAGTAGAATTCTTGTTGGTTAATTTATGTTTAATACCACGTGAATGCACATATAATGTTTCTTTAAAAGAGGCAACTGTATTAAGCATATATAGGTTATCGTAACCGGATAAAGAACTGGTACCCACAATATTTGAGCTAAGAAAAAAATCAAACTGACTATTTCAAATTTAACAAGAGTAACCAAATTTGTCCAATGTAGAAATAGAAATCAAATTCCGTCCAAAAGATGGTACCGCAAATGTCTCTTTCAAATCCAAATAATAACCAGTTTTTAATGATAACCTAATGTCCTTATACCCTCAACCATAACTGATTTTTTATCGCTCTACATAGATGAATCTTTAGCATCAATTGGTTTTGTCAGCTCAGACAACCCTGCGTAGACACACTTATGTGAGTAGTGGTACCAAAATTTATCCATCAAGTGTGTCTAGGTAATGACACTAAATTTATCTCAAAACAAACCAAAGTGTGAAATGTACTTTTGTTACACGCCAAGCGTGGTATTTAGTACAGTCACTTTTATATAACCCATACTTGCACAAAAGTTACATCTAATTTTATCATTTTCAAGCTTTTGCTATTTATTTTGAACCGAATCGGATGCAACTTTCTTATTCTTTATTACTTGTCCTTAGAGGTACTTGCCAAGTGAGTAATATCAGTTTTATCTTGCTTTAGCCTTTGTTCTTCTTACACTCAATATGGAATGAGCTAATTAAGAGTCTGCGTTCTCTTTTTGACAGTTGTAACTAACTTAATTAACTGAATTGCAAGAACAGAAATCAAAAATTAAATGCACGAGCAAGTCATCAAACAACTCAAGCTTTAATGATTTTAGTTTTAAAGCAAGATGAGACATCTCCATGATGTAATCCCGAATATTTCATCTTTCTTTATACTTTAGTGAAACTAAGTTCGCCAAACACGTACTAGTTTCGACCTTATCGCTCATTGCAAAGTATTTTTCAAATTCATCAAGAAATTCATTGGCTGTAGTTACCTTATCGGACATAATGCCCCTGAATGGTTCTGGAATACCACACTTCATGATCATAAGACTCATGCGGTTTGAACGATCCCACTTATCAAACTCCATTTTTTGTATCAAGGGAACTTTTATCCATAAGTACAGCAGATTGTTCAGTCCTTAATGCAAGGTCTAAGTCCATGCAGCTAAGAATGATCTGAACGTTCTCTTTCCAGTCCTTAAAGTTGGTTCCATTTAGCACAAGAATTGAGTTGATGTTGACCCATATTGCAGAAGTTGATGGATTAACGGAATAAAGAACTTATACATAATTAACATGTTCACATATGAATTTGTATTAATTCAAATAATGGTAAATCACATCTCAAAATACCCAGCACAATAATATTAATTGCAACTGGTATTCTTGGTGTAGTGATCAAACATTGACAATAACTCCTATCAAATAATAAATCCATCTTTGGATTGATCTTCTATTCACATGGAAACCTTATAATTGTCACACATTCACCACCACAAGTGTGCACGCAATCCTGCCAAATATTAACCTTCCTTTAGATCGACTAATATCCGCATGAATAACACACATACACTAATTCCTTCTAATATTCTAAGTTAATTAATTTCCACAAGAAATGTTGTTTGGCAACATGTTGCTTCAATTAAGTCACTTTTGAATATTATGCTCCCAAATGAGTCATTTGTACCAAAATTTGAAAAACAAAACACATGATTTACATATTTTATTTATCTTGAAACTTTAGGGGCCTAAGGGTTAATAACTTCAAACTTTAGGGATCAAAATTAATTATTTTAAAACTTTTAAAGGGGCGAAATTTAAAATTTTAAAACTTTTAGGGCCAATTAGAACAAAATCAAAAGCTTTGAGGGCTTTAATTGCAAAACTCATAACTTAAATGGCCCAAATTAATTAATTTTAAAACTCCCGTGGCTGAATTATTAAAACACATAACCTTAAAACCCAACTAGAATAAACTTTAAACTTTAGGGGCTGAAATATAAAAAATTAAATTTTATAGGGTATCGCTACAATTAGCAATGCAGCACCACTATGATGCGGTGCTGCGCCGCACACAGAACCAGTGCTCTCATTGTTGGTGGCGCGCCGCAGTGCCGCCAACAATCAAATATAATTATTTTTGATAGATTTTGAAATTACTTGATCCTAAACTCGAATTTTGGAAGAAAAATGGGACTATAATACCAAATTTCATAATATGAAAGAAGATAAAAATAACCTAAAAATCTGAACTTGAATGAATTGAATAATTCTCAAACCCTGATATAATCATTTCAAATATATTGAATTAATAGTATAGTAAGTTGTTTATCGTTAACAATATTTTTTTCTAATAATTTTATTGTATGGAAGATTCAAATCTGTGACCTGGAGCTCTTAGATAATGAGATAAAAATGTCGTATATGAATGGGATGCAGTACATTGAACCAGTTCAACCAGATATTACACACGATGGCCGGAGAAAGAAGAGAAGGATGAAAGGTTTAGTTCACAGTGTGGGAACAAGTGGAGAGTCAGGTTCATCTAGTGTAAAAACATCTACATCGGTTCTCATGATCACCGATGGTAATACTGGTCATGATGTTGTTGATGAAGACGATGATGACTTTGTTGATCCTCCACCAAGGTGGCAGGAGACATATGTCCATGAAAATTCTCCAGTAGATGAGGGTCCATTAGCTAAGCCTCATGATGCGTAGGAACCTCATTCAAATGGCCTATCGCTGGATGACGTAAGTTGTTATTAAGGTTAATAACATCTAAGTACTAATTTGAATCGAATTTGTAGCGTAGGTCACATGTCATGTAAATTAATGGAAGTCACAAATATGTGTGCACATGTCACATGTTGATTTACATAAGTCACACATGATTCATTTTTTCAATGGTTATATGTCACCATAATCAAGTCACATATATTAATGGACACAACACATTTTCACTTACATTAGCAAAGTAATGTCACATTTTACAATTTCTATGTTATTTATTTTACACACTTTAAAGTTGGTCGAGGATTTGAGAAAAGAATTAACAATACAAATATCAGAACTACTTTTGAAGAACGAAGTTTTGAATGTTCATGTGGTAGAGATGAGGTCACATATGTCTCCTATACAAGGTAAACATATACGAAAGATGAATGACAGTGTCCAAATGCAGAATAGAATTAGAAGTGACATGATAGACATTAGAACAAACATACAGTTCATGTCCGAATCTGTATCTGCAATGATTTCTAGTACGATGGAAGAGATTTTGAAAAAATTCAGTGGTAGATCCAAAGATGAAGAAGGTCATGTAGTTAAATAGTCTGAAAAGCCTGGTGAAGTAAGTATGACTTAGTTATGTCATTTTTGAATGATATACAGTTTCATTGTAAATTTGATATTGCTCTAATTTCAGGCTAAAGACGTGGGACCGAATTTGAATAGGAAAGGTAAGAGTAAGATGCTTTCTGATGATGATCAATGTGGAGGAAAAAATTAAACCTTATACAACCTTATATGCCTACTCTGGAACATTAAACCTCCTTCGTTTGATTTGGGTCTTAGATTTATACAACCTTATATGCCTACTCTGTTGTAAAAAAATTGAGCTACAGGTTGACTCTGTCATAGCTGACATTGTTTAGGATACAAAAAGGACAGAGAAAGAGATGTATACTCTAATCCAGTGATTTACAAAAGCTTTATATACTCCATGCAGGTCATAGATTTTAATTGCTATTAGGTCACAAGTCACACATAGGTCACAAGTGTAATAGTAGACCAATAATCTGCAATGTTTACTGTTACAACAATATGCAGGTATCCCCAGTGTTTGAACCAAGTTCAAGATTACCAATTAAGAGAGTTTTCATACCAACAAGGATACTGTAATCTACCTTTGTCGCTGGTGAAGGAAAAGTAGTCAAACAGTCAGACAATGTTTTGGTATCGAACATTATAATCGCCATGCTGAAGACGATGACATTGCTTCATTTCAGAGTTGGTTCCAACGAGGCTACAAATCGAAAAATAAGTAAATTCAAATTCTTTTTCCAAAGAGTTGTTTAATAACTTATTTTAAAACATTTGTTGTGGTTCATATTACATTTATAGGAAAAAGTTTAATGATGCTGATGATTGTATCAGTCCCTAATTTCTGTTTGGTTCGTTCAAAGTTGGATATAAAACGTGGTTTTATGAGCTTGTGAATTCGGAATCCTCATTGAGTAGTTGTAGTATGAATGCATCTTCAAATCTTTACTTACAAAAATTGAAACATTAGTCACATATGATTTACATTGGTCACAACATATTTAGATGAACTTCAGATCAATTACATGAGGTCGCAGATCATGTCAATAGGTCACAGGTCACTTTTCAATTTAAATAAAGCGTTGAATTTCGATCAAAGTTCTTTTAAATTGGTCACATCTACTATGTAAATTCGAATAGTTTATTGATCTTGGGTCACGGATCAATAATTCAGTTTACGACTTATATTTTCATTGGACACATATCTTCCTGAATATTATTTCATAAATAATCTTTTCATTTCTATTATTACAACACATTGATGTGTGTTTCTACTACATCCGCAAGTTGGAAAGGCACGGGAAAAACATCAAATTGAAATCAACAACGATAGACTCATGGTTCTAGATGAAGCTAAAAAACATATACTCCAAATTCAAGCAAGATCATACTGTATTGCTGTCAGAGTCCATTTTGATAGATGTTGTTACAAATGGTAGTTTGCCTTTATGCTCTCTTTGGGCCAGTGTGGACTTTGTTTTTATACCAACGAACAAGGCACACTGGATGCTTGTTGTCTTTGAATTCAGTACGCACACAATGCAAGTGTTCAATTCGGCTGGGAAGACCTACCACGACTTCCTTGTTCATATTGGTATTAAACCATTTGTCAAAATTATTCCTTATCTATTGAATTTAGTCGGACTTTGGAAAAAACATATCGACTACAACGGAGAAGATTGTATGGACTTGAGGTTAACGGTTGATAGTAGTCTTCCTCAATAAAAGAACGGATAAGTCTGTGCTCACTTATCTCATTTCAAAATCATTTGATTATGTTCCATACCTCATACATTATGATGTGTTATTGTTCAAGCATGATTGCGTCATCTTCACAATCAAATATGTTGAGTATTTGCTACATGACGATAAGGATTCTATGCCGATGAAATTCGACGCAGGGAGAATTAAGCTAGACATAAATGTATTTTTAATTCAAAATGATGAATAAATTTTGTAAAGTTTCTGAATGTTGGCCTCTTTTCTATTTCTTTTGCAATGTAATGCAAAGTAAGATTCTCCTCTTGCTTGTAATTGTTCTCTTACTGCAATTTGTTTAGCTTTACATTCGTCCCAAGGTATCATTTCTAATACATTGGTGGGACACGCTCGGACACTTTGAGTACATCCTATACATGTATCATAAATCTTTACCGAATGTGTTATTGGATCTATACATTTTTCTCGTCATAAATTTTCGATATATCTCTGGAGCACATGAGCTAGAAACTTTTTCCCTCATTCCCCTCATTTCATCCCAAAGAACCATACTCTTGGATTCACGTTCTTCTATACACATGTCCTCTATGAAAGATTGCTTTTGTGCTTACGAACACCTTCTTGTCTTGAGGATTGTGGAAGTAATATTCTCTAATTCTTTTAGGATATTCAACATCTAGATGCATTCTTCTGATCTTGAATACATCTTATTTGTCTCTGTCTTAAGCATGAGCATCAGGCATCCCACATCTGAATATGACTTAGATTAGGCTTGTGCCTATTCAACAACTACATATGTGACAACCATATTCAATATGTATATCGCATTTTGTCAAAAGGATCTTGTAAGAGTCAAGAAGTCCAGCATAGAGCTAACCATGTCTAGCAAGGTCATGTTTCTCCTTTTTGGACATCATTCTATTGGGGTGTACCTGATGCACTCGATTGGAATAGAATCTGATTCTCTGACATGTATATTATGAAGTCATGGGATAGATACTCTCCACTTCGATTTGATCGAATTGTCTTAATGTTCTTACCCCATTGCTTTTCTACCTTATCAATTTGAAATAGTTTACCAAGAGTTTCCTATTTGGACAAGTACTTCATTGTCGAAGTACTAAATGATCAAGGGCATCAGACTTGCAAACCATCTGGGGCACAGTCATATATTGTGGAAGTGATGAATTAACCATACTCACCTCTAAAAGGGACAATAATTGGTCCACATACATCAAAGAGTGTATTAATTCCAACACATCCATGGCCCCATGCCCTTAGATGTAAAGTGTCTCTTAATCATCTTACCCACCAAATAGGATTCGCAAACCCACAGAAATTTCACCTTTAATTCACTTAAATGGCCATTCCTTACTAGCGTTCAAGTTCCATTAATGTGACCCTAAGTCTAATGGGTCACAAATAAATCTTATTAGTGGGAGGGTTCTTTTTGCGTTTATTAGATGCAGTGATATTATTCATTTAAACAACGATACAATTTAAAACATACTAATTGTTAACAAGTTGTCCATAACAAATAAGTGTATTATTCAATTTAAACTTCAACATAATCGTGCAAAAATAACCGAATACCATGCTCAAACAACTGACTTACAAAAATTAAATTCAATTTAACGTCTAGAATAAAATAAAAATAAATAAATGTAAATGCTTACTTTGGTGAAAAATAGGAAAATATATTCAACGACTCTAGCGGACACCGTTCAACCTTTGAGAATGAAATCTCCTTCATTGATCTCCCAAGTTATGTGGAACCCTTGCAATTAATTGCATATATGATTAGCAGTTCCATAATCTACTATCAATGTATATGTAGAATAGATTGAATTATCAATATAATCTTTCCGTACTTAAAAGACTTAAGAGCTCAACCTATTGTATCAAAATGATCCACGAACAAATGTAGGCTCAAATTAATGGAACCATTTAATCGAAAAACAATAATTTATTTCAAATTTCATGGACACAAATCAGTTTACTCAATGGACGAGTACTATCTAACATAAAGATAAGGTAAACATCACCCCTTTGGGGGTAGCTGAGTTGGTGGAGTAGGTTAACGCGGAGATCGAATGTCACGAGTTCGAATCCCCTGCCAACACTTCATCGATTGAGCTTGATGCGATTTATCTCTCCTGTGTGATTTGCGGGCTACTGCACATGGAGCGAGGCTTACCCAGTGCGCACTCACGGATAGCTGCTGTGGGTTCTTATGTAAAAAAAAAATGATAAGGTAAACGTTGAAATTGAACCAAGTACATTGAAAGACAACCAAAAGAATTAGGAGTTCATCATATATTTCTGAATTTCATTCAGAAATATCAAAAAGTACAAGATCAGCAATAAAGGTTGAAGACTCCCCAAGCCAGAGCGTACTGCAAAAATAAGAGAACGTTCTATGCAATAGCGAGAGCAGCACTATTCGCTTCATTGGAATAATATATATATAAATATAGCCTTATAGAATATATTTTGAATCTAATTGGGAGATATGACCATGTGATCGCACCTCATCATTAACCTATTAATTCAATAAAGTTCATGTGAAGAAACTGTACTACTATTTGTGGAGCCGAAGAAAAACATCCAAGGATCATGCCGTTCTTTCACTGAACGGTGGACCTTTTAGTTGTTTGAAAAATTGGTCCTTGCTAATTTTTTTGGGCACCAATTTGAATGGTATAACAACCACCAAAAATCGGCGTAGTGTAATTTTGAGCGACCATCAAATCGACGGGTTTTAACCGTTTCTCTTATTCTCTTCTAATTTTATAATTTATAAAATAATTATTTACAACCAACCTATTTTGTTCAAAACTAAATTGTAAATTAAAATATATTAACTAAAAAATATTTATAATTTAAAAAATTATATTATAATGAAAAAAAATGCTTAAGTAAAATATTTCTTGTAAGATAAGAAAAACTACATTATAATTAAAGATTACTTATAAGTGAAAAAAAGTAAAAATACTATTAATAAGACAAAAAATACTTATAAGTAAAAAAAATTCACTTAAAGTTACTTAAAAGTAAAAAAAATTAACTTACAATTGTAAAAGTTACTTTTAAGTAAAACAATATTAACTTAAAATTTTAAGTAAATATTTAAATTTATTTAATTTTTAAAATTAAATATTAAGTTATACATAAAAAAAAAATTATCTATAAGTAAAATATGACTTATGAGTAAAAAAAAAATTCATATAAAATAAAATTTTACTAAAGGATATATACGTAATTTTTTTCTTTTAAGAAACTTTTAGAACCAGTGCATAATAAACTTCCAAGAATATGTTGAACAATTTTAAAAATCACTGAAAATCGATCCGCTCAAAAATGGTAATTTTAAAAACGCTCATAACCGGTACGACGAAACTTCCTAGCAGGCCCTAATGTCTTCTATTCAAAAATTTGAGTTTTGAAATTTTAAATGATTTGATATTATAAAGTTACTATCTTTTGTACTAAAAAGATTTCTGATTTTTGATTTGTTATGGAAGATGATGCTGTACAATTGCATTCTCTTTTGGGTTCTAAATCAAAGAGCAGATTTATCAAATGCTAGTTTTCATGTCTTGAATTGGAATTTTTGAGAGAAATGTATAGAATTATAAGAAATTAAACTTGAATCAATTTGTAGACACAATTTCGCTATCCTTGTTTTATTTGATGATATTTAGAATTTGTTAGTTCCGACGTCCCATCCGTCTCTATAAATTTTCATTTGGTGATATGGCTAATAATGTTCTTATTAACAGCAACAAAATATATGATGGATGAAAGCATGGAATCATTGAAGATCAAGATAAATCATTGAAGATCAAGATGATTGATGATTATGATGATGTGCTTAATTTTAGGAATTGAATTGTTATTTATCTTTATATATTTAGTTTATTGAGTTGTACTAAATATTGATGGTTTCTCAATGAATAAAATTACAACTTCTATTTCGAATTGAATTGTTATTTATCTTTACATATTTAGTTTATTGAGTTGTACTATATATTGATGGTTTCTCAATGAATAAAATTACAACCCATATTTCTATTATCTCCAGAATTTCTTCTCGGTATCAGAGCAGGTTTCGAGCTTCCGCTTCCGGCGAGCGGCCTAGTGTTGCTCATCCGGCCAATTTTTTACATTTTTTTCTTTTCTTTTAAAAAAAAAACTCTTATCATCATCAATGCTTCTATCTGAATCATCATGATTTCACTTTCCTACCCATAGCAATTTGATTCTCACTCATCTTAAGCTATCTTCCACCATATATATCATTCAAGATTCAGACAATACAAATCAATATCCTACTCGCACCAAATTCAAACAACACAGCAACAACAAAAATTCATACCAAAAATCAATGTATGAATCCATTGCCTATCAAAAGTCCGAATCATTGAAACATTCTCTGAACAAACTTTCAGAGACACAACCCATGCAATATGGGATACACAAGATTCGGAAAAAAAAAAAGTCGAATTCAGACCATCACAACATTATTATTGGTTGTAATAAAGTATTGAAGTAGAATAATGTTGGTGACTTGCAATGTTTACATTAAAGTAGGTACAAATGAGTTTGGCATATTTTCACATTAAATCTCGCCGTTTTATATGAATCAATAACGACGTTGGAGTCGTTATGACAACTATACTGAATTGGAGCCATTATAGTAAAAGTGACTTGTATCACATGTCTCAATTTGACATAACGACATTGAAGTCATCCTGTGCTATGGTCAGCGACTGAACCTTCTATGTGCCTCTTGCCATTGTCCTTCATGACCGTCTTCTTTTGACCTTCAGAGCAGGATCTGGCTCTTTTTTGGACTCGATAACCTCCAGTACAATCCTCTATTTGATGGGGCTTGGAATCCAAGGACAACTGGCGTTTTGGACCGCCACAATTCCGATCCCAGTGAAGAACGATGATTTGAATCTGAGGCAAGGATTATTATTTTAACTTTTTGGAACTCAAATTTGATTGGCGAATTGGAGATGCCAATATTGGTTTGAATCTCCAAGTGCAAAATGTAATATAACATTGGTTCTCTAATTTCAGTAGTGTGATTTCCTCTTTAATATATGTTTACTTATACAATAAAATAAAAAATCAAATAATTTTTAAAGAAAAACAAATCAAATAGAATTATATGTAACCCTAATTCTAAAGAACAAAGATATGGTCTCTCTTTCCTTCATCATCTGAGACTCGCCCCCAACCTAAATTCGTCTCTCAAGTCCCAGCCACCGTGAAATCGCAACCGATGCTGGAATTTCAGCCCTCAATCGATAATGCTACTGGGATTTCGTTTACCCTTTTCAGTCTTTTTTCTTTTTTTTTTCAATTGTGACTTCAAAACCTGAGCCTCCAAAAATTATAATTTAAGATGGCTCGACCTCAAACCGAATAATCCAAATACTCCCAGTTTCTGGTCGTATCAGTTTGGTTTCAGGTTGGCCTGAAAAACTGAACCAACCCACACCCAAATCTAAACATGGCTCATAGAACCGTAAACCACTCACTCAAATACAAGGCAGTCAATCATTTCTACCATTCCGTCTATCATACAAAAAAGCTCAATTACATATTCTTGATCTCGTAGAACCTTTGTTCAAGGTGTCAAAAACTAGCCGAATTTAACAAAAAAATCGTGTGGGATCAAGAAAAAGGAAGAATGAAACAAAACGATTGGCTTAAAATCTATTAAACCGAGATTTCTGATTCTGCGGCTGGTTTGCCATTGGTAATAGACGGCAGTCCAGTCTCCTTTCGGGATGCCTCCCACAGCTGCTGTTCTATTCCCAGTTTCCTCAGCTCCGTTAAACCTCTTTCAACTGTAGTAACATACCAAACATTGCAAAACCATAAGCTGTGCCATAAATTATTTTATGAAAGAACTGGTTTGAAATGTTTGCTGATCAACCCTATTTTCAAAGAGATTACACACAAGGGGATCATCCTCGTGTGATATGGCATTAAATGATAAAAACAAATAAAGTGAATCTCATATCCATACATTTAATTGTCATTTCACCTCAAATCACCTGCCACATCACATAGGGATGATCCCCATTGAGGACAAATAGCTTTATTCTATTTTCACTCTTGACTTCACATATTTTGGAAATGAAATGAATCGCTACTAGAAATTTTCTCACAAGGGGTATAGAAAATGATAGTGAACCATTCACCAAAATGAGGATTTGATGGTTTGTTCCTGTTTTCCCTTTTTTCCCCAAATCGATAATATGAAATCATTCCATAGTTTATAACTGAGCCCATGTTTGACTCTCTTTAAACAAACTCTTTATTTTTCATACTCATTTTCAACCACATTCATACAATAAAATATTTTACACGTAAACACGTTCTCCAAAAATCACTACTCAAAACATCACTTTCCCCCAATTTCTCTTTATAATGATCATCAAGCAGGGGCTGGATTCTAGTCACAACTATACCAAGATCACAAAATAGAGACGAAATCAACCCAATTTTACACTATCTCAGAAAATTTAATACATAATTTTACAATGAAAACAAAAGTCAAATTGGACTTGTAAGTTGAACCACAATACTAGAAAAAAAATTGAGGAGAGTTACAAGTTAAATTAGACATATAAGTCATAATTTTACAATGCAGCTTTCCAAGCCATAAAGTGTTAGTACTTAAGGTAAAATAGAGGGCCTTTTGATGCAATTAAACCAAAATGAAATCGCTAAAAGGCACAACCAGTCTTTCCTTCCTTCTAATTTATTGGTTGTCACTTGAGATTATTTCCCATTCTTCAAAACACTCAAGCCCATGAACACAAGCAAAGAACTGAGCTTTCTAATGCCAGAACTAAAACAGCAAGCACTACCCAGACAATTTACTAAAACTTCAAACTGAACTCCTACCATCTGTAGTTCCATGACAAGCTCATGATTCAAATGATATGACCTTTTGCACCAAAGCAAGAAAAGCAAAAAATGTGATAATTTCAAAAGATTTTATAACACTAATCTAGTCAAATAGACGGCGTGCAAGCATATGTATAGCCAGTTACATCAAGAGGACACAACCAACTTTCAGGATAACTACACGGACACCGCAGATTGACCAACTGCTCCATAAATCACTGATTATCTGTTTGAATGGCTTTATGCACGAGTAAAAAAAAATCAGAGAAATAAAATTACCGTCGACAGCATCAAGTGAAGTTGGTGATTGTCCACTGCGACTAATCCATAATTGAAGTCTCTCTTCTGCAATGTCCTCCTCAACACCATGAACCTTGGCCCTTCTCCAGAAATATGTAAGCCATGCCTGCGAACATGACATGAAAATCCAGAAATTCTAAAAGCTGATTACCAATTTATATAATGATAGCCAATCCTACAAGCTTGATACCGTGAAGCAGAAAAAAAGAAAAATTCTAAAAGCTGAGTAGCCAAATTATATATTGGAAAGCCAATTCTTAAATTTAACTTTACTATGCTTAGTATTTGGCATGTCTAAAGGGCTACTGTAATTCAGAAGAAACAAAACAAAACTTCATAAAACTAGAAAGCAGACCTCCTTGAAAAGAACATCTTCAGACTCCTCTTGACTTAATTCTGCAACATGAATATGAAGAAGTTTGTATAAATTTCATTGTCAGAGAGATACTTTTCATGAGGTGCAGTGTGAACTAAAAGCAAACAGATCTCGGAAAAGTGTTTACAGAAAAATTGTCAAGTACAGGAGCCATATGTTTAAAAGCACACATGATTATTGACACCAGTTTTATCTAGAAGGACCTTAAAGCATATACTTTTGTCTAACATTATTTTATGGGAAATGTGTGGTTGAAAATAAAAAATGGAGCCCAAACAGGGGCTAAAATAGGGAAAATAAAATTACCCTCTACTGTTTGTCTGCCTCTCACAAACACAAAATCTTAGCCTTCCAGAATTCAGTAGAGACTGCATGACCCCCTCAACACCACCAATCTCCACTGCTATCTACACTGAGCCTCAGCCCAACCACACCCTCCCCCAAATCAACTCCCACGCCTTGCACACAAATACCACGAATACCACCACCTCAACTTTTACTATCAACTACGAGAAAACTGGCCTCCAAAGGCAGCCCCACTGACATGGCAATGCAAAAAATCACCACCTCCATCAATAGCCCAACTTCCATATCCATCACTAGAGCCATCATTAATTGTACCACCAAAACTAAATCCCTTTTGTCATAATCCCATTTCTTTCTCAGATCTCAAAATTTCATACCCAAGCTCCATTTTAAGAATTTGCAAAATAAGTCGCCAATATTTCTTCATGAACCACTCTACAAGCATGTTTGGGTGGGTTATAAGAACCATATTCACATCCAAACACGCTCTACATCATGCAGAAGTTCAAAGTCAGAATCTGTTTAGGCGTAATTCTATCGCTTTGTTCTTTTAATTTTGAAAAAGGCTCCATACAATTAGCTCTAAGGCAATGATAGGTTGAAAGAAAACTGAACAGCTGCCCAAAAGAAAAACCGCTTGGAAGTCCGAGGACCTTTAGTACTGTACTCTACCCCCGAACTAGCGGCCTTCGCGCCAAGCAAGACCGCCCTTGTCCCTTTCCTTTCTCCATTCCGCCTCCTTCTTCGCTTTGTTCCAATAGAGTCCAAGGCAAAGTGGTTCGTATGCCTACTTTACCTACTTGACGAAAGGGAACGAACTGTTTTGTTTCCGTGTTTATGGATTGGATCGTTTATGCCAACGAATTTGTAAATTATCTTGAACACGAGAGAGAGAGAGAGATGGTGGTAAAACAATTTGAATAAATTGCCAGTGGAATCTAATTTGTGAACTTTCATTGGGGTATAAAGATGGAGTGTAGCTAAAATTTGGGGTGCCAATAAGCAGCACTGCAGCAGCAACAAAATCAAAACGAGATTTTCATTTCCATTTAAGAAATTTAAGAGGGAAAGAAAACCAATATCTCCTGAACAAAATACAGATTATTTATCCAGCAATGCAACAAAATTAGCATAAAGAACTGATGGAATGTTAAAGAGATATTATTATGTTTAGTTTTCAAATTTGATATTTATTTTAGAAACGTTATTAGTGTTTTGATTTCATAGATTTTATGTAAAGGGGGCATACACACTGTAATTCAGATAGCATTATTATTGAATAAAATTGCAGTCTTCCTCTTATTCTCTCTCTTGTTGCTCTCCTTTCTTCTTAAATTGTTCTTGTTCTTTGCAACCATCATCAAGAACTAAGATGACTTTAGCTAATAGAAAGGAGAAGAAATGAAGCGTGTTGCTCACCAGATAACTCCATGAACTTGGGATCGCCAGATGACTTGGGATCTGCAATGCAACAAGCACAATGAATACCGTCTGAAGATAAACTGCAGAGATACGATGGCGTTGGGTATTCATTAAGCTCATCGCTAGTAAATTGCAGCTAGCATGGTGTTGTATGTGCAAAAATGTTATACTATCATCAATAATGTGCACACACCAATATATGGGAGAAAGGGAGTTTGTAGTACAGGAGCAAGATGCGGACCTTTCTACTATTTATTAAAATTGAAAGAAACCTTAAGTATGGATTCGATCTCAAAAGATGTAAGCAGATTTAAAATCAGTGTGTTCAATAAGTAGTAGAAAATATCTCAGGAGACAAATTCTATCAGGTTAGCTCTTTCACAAGGACTAAAGAATGAGTCCAGAAACAACAAATGAAGTAGACAACAGTATTCTAAAGCAGACAATACATTTAGGGGGTGTTTGACACCCATTTTAGTAGAAAATTGTGTTTTTGAATAGTGATTAATGGAAGAATGTGTGGTTAAAAAGTAAGGAGAATTTTTAGGTTTATGTGTAATATTATTTTATTAATAGAATGTGTAGTTGAAATGAAGAAAGAGAAAAAGAATGAGAATGAGAAACAAAATGGGTGCCAACCGGGGGCTTAGTTTGTTTTTCCATCATATTCTTCAAGAGAAAATCACTTGGGCACTATTTTGGGGTGGGGGAGGGTAATTATAAGAAGCATATGCAGCCAGACACTCATAGTGGACAATACCGGATAACGATTGTCGAACCAAAGTTGAACGTCGGTTTTGAGCCAATGTGAGCACAACAGCATCCTCAACCTTAGAACAATATTAGTAAGAATTTATAAGAAATATACGGTAATGAGGAAAATTCATACTACAATGATGAAAATGAAAACAACGAAAAGAACCTTCAAGGAAGCTAATTCCCTCAAACCCATTTCAACCGAAAGCATACTTTCGATATTTCCTTCCCCATTTAAATTGTTTAAATCATGTACAAGTTTGCTCCGATCTAAATCATCTCCACCTGCTCAACATCAGTAAGAATAAAAGCCTTTCCTAGCTAAGTACACCAATGTCAAATAAGTAGAACCATAAAATATAACTTTTTTGCAGACTATGGAACAAGAATAATGTTTTTAAGGAAAAAGTTGGCACCATCCCAGGATTCCTCTCTGGCCTTCTGTCCAGCAGATATGACAACCTCAAAGGGCAGAGGTGCTAAGGATGACCAATGCTCATACTTCGAAACTGCTATATCTGCACAGATACCTGTAGGCAAAAGTATGAGAAGAAACCTCATCACCAATCTGCTGATTTTAATACACAATTCCTTTCCTCAACCACTTATGATTGAATGATGGGAACCAATATAAATAGCAGGAGTTACAAAAAATTGTACGATCATACAACCCGTATGTTAAAAAGGGTGAATTACGGTAAGGGTCCCCAAACTTTAAAAAGTACAGCACTTAGGTTCCCATTCAATTTTTCTCAACATATTCGTCCCTAAAATTTCAATTTCAGTGAATAGGTCTCTATCCTGTTAACTTTTCTGTTAAACAATCATGAGTCTTGCACATGACCTTTATTGAAGGGGTATTTTCGATAAGCCACCTTTATCTCTCACCACAAGCCAAAAAAAGGGAGAAGATAAAAAACATCATAGCCACCTCAATACCACCACCTTAACCATCACCTCCCGTCCTTACCCCAGAATAATATCTTACAATAGTCGCATAGCTGCCACCTCCACTATCCAGCCCCAGAATCAAACGCGATAGCAAGAAGAATCAATTGAGATACTAAGAAGAAAGGAAACAATTGAAAAAGGGAAGAAAAAAATGTTATCAAATTAATACCACTAAAAGAATATCAACAAGCATAAACTGAAAAATGAAAATCCTTAATCACTGCAATTTCGTACTTTCAGTACTTCCGACAGGTAGTAAATATCTGGGTTGAGCAATTTTAAAACATTAAGCCTACTGGTAGTTCTCATTTCTTGTATCAACAAATCATTCTTTGACGAACCAGCTAGTTTTCTAGACAATCAAAATGGCAAAGGAATTTACGGCCAGATTACATCATTGGCAATTACAAACCACATTACAAGGTCACTAATGGAACTACACCAATAATCTATGTTATTCTTAGCTAGACACAGGTTTTATTAAAGCTCTAGTTTCAGATTTTCACCAGACTTGGCTTTGCTGGCCAGATCCTTGCGAAGCAGGACTAGATCTATGTCACCAGGGGTTTCTCCTGGGGGTTGGCGGTGATAGGCATCAAATGGCAGGGGATGATGGTGGTTGCTGGTAGCTGGGTTTTTCTTTTCTTTCTTTTCATTTTTAATTGTTTTAAAAGAGAATGGCGATTGACGAAACTAATCCTTATAATATAACTCACGTGCAATGGCAGTGAGGTTTTGACCGTAGTAGCGTATATGGATTTCATCCAGTGGGGACCTACGTGTCATGAAATTGAATGTTGTGCAGTGAATGCCAGGAAAATTGAATGGGAACTTGAGTCATAAACCTAGGGGACCATGGCTGTAATTTTTCCTTTAAGTAAGACGTCAGAATTCTGACACATGAATTCACAACAGAAAAATTGAACCATAAAGCAAGGAAGGGTGACAGAAAGAAAGAAAAAAGAAACCAGCAGCCTGTTGCATTTGTGCTTTTTTATTTAGACATTGTTTCATACACATTACCATAACGTGCAGCTAAGGTCCAATAACGAGCAAGCCAACACCTCTTTAGAACTACCTCCTCCTAGAAATGGGAAGAATGAATGTTAGAATTCTGTTAAATGCTGTCAGAAAGCTGGTACTAAATCTAACAAGAATTACAGGACAACCATCTCTTCATGCGTCAAAATCATTCTCTGCGTCATCGTTCGAAGAGCTTTTGCTTCAGATTCAGATTCATGAAGCTGTTCCACAGCATTACCAGCATCCTCTTTTAAGTTCTGATCAAATATACACATACCAAACCAATTTGAGAAGGCAGGGAATGGTTAGTAACATGCAAAAAACCTGGATATCCCTACAGCAGAAAACAACCTCAAGTTTGACACGAAGTGCTGCAATTTCTTCATCTCTTCCATCCTTTGTCTGTGTGGCAGCTTTAAGAGCAGCCTGAAATAAAAAACCTTTGTGAAGCATAAGATCTTTGGCGTGGGCAATGGGTGTGTGTGCGAGTGTGAGCACGTGTGTCTATAAACAGATATATAATAATATAAATATACATAAAACGTCTCAATTTACTGTAATGATCTTGAATGTATTCAATAAAGAAATTCATAATGCAGAAGAATTTCCAATATTAATTTCATCTTGGATCCATTCACCTCTCTTTGACGTAGAGCTGCTTCTTTCCTGCAGATAACCACACACTGCATCAAACCAACATTGCTAAGTGGCTAATGACACAAATAAACAATTGATTTACCTGCTCAATAACTTAGCTTCCAAGGATACACCTTCTCCCAGGGAAGCAACCTGTAAATATATATAATTAAAGCAGTGAATATAATAACCATGAATCCAAACTAATTCATCAACTTAAAATAGCAGAGATAACGGAATAAAATAATTCAAAGAGCAAGTTGTGGAGTTAAAATTTCAAGTATTGAGTCTGCTTCATTGTGGAAAAACTGGGGTATCTCTAAGCAAGATTCCAGAGTGATTAAGAAATGAAGTGACCCTAAAAGTCAACATGTCATCACAACTGCAAGCTTTACATAACTCAAAAGGATTTTATTTACAACCCAGAAAAATTATTATATATAATCTGAATATCCATAAACTTAGTGTTCATGATATATATAATGTACACCAATGTAGTATACGAAACAGGGAGAGCAGCACCAGAAAATATGGGTATAAAGCCAAAAATTACTTCACAGCATTTTACACCTTCAAATAAACACAATATTGACACAATGAAGAAATGGAAATCAAGGACTGATTAATAACCTGTTTCTCGAGCTCTATGGCTCTGG
This sequence comes from Fraxinus excelsior, assembly GCA_019097785.1. Classification (NCBI taxonomy): domain Eukaryota; kingdom Viridiplantae; phylum Streptophyta; class Magnoliopsida; order Lamiales; family Oleaceae; genus Fraxinus; species Fraxinus excelsior. Next base: position 23,822,993 of record CM032623.1, read on the forward strand.
CCTCCGCTTCCTCACGCTTTTCTTCTGCATGACGAAGCTGCGGAGCAAAGTGGTCATTATGTTCCAGAACACAGAGTCCATAAGCATAAAGGCCTCAATTGTTTCCTTCTTACTTCTTTATTTGAGTTTATTTCTTCTTTTATTCTTTTTCTTCATGGAGGGCTAGATGGACAGGGAAAGCAGAGAGACTCACCTTATCTAGAATTACTTCGTTCTCTTCCTGTAGCATGTCAAGCTGCAATTAAGTTCAATGTTAATTCAGTAAAACATAGCATGATCCAAAGCCATAGTTATCTCATGTACACATAAAATATTAAAAAATTATGAATGAGAAACATAAATACGTAGGGAAAATGATGTCTGATGTATTTCAGAAATTATCTTTAAAAAATCGAAAAATTATTGGAAGACGTACTTCATCGCGGAGAGCGGAAGCCTCGTGCTGATTTCTGGGATCTTTCAAGTCATTATGTCCCACATCAGGTGTAAACCTAAAGTATTTGTCAACAAGGAAGGATCAAAACTGGCTAATCTACTGCTTATTGCCATTAAAATTGATTCTACTTGTTTCACCAAAATATTAATACGGCTTGGCATGTGTGCAAACAAGTTGATTGGGCATTTAGAAATTAATTTTTCAGCGCAAAGAATTTGACAACTAGCAGCATAAATTCAAACAACTACAGAGCCCATGTGTAAACAAGATCGAGAAATCCCTATCTATATAAATCACATCCAAATTTACAAACAATAATTGGAGCAGCTACGGTAAGTAAATCCCCCAAAAAAATAAGCACAGAATCATTCTCTCTTAAAAAAAAGGATAAAAAGGGTACTATAAGTGTTCTTATGTCACATTTTGAATTGAAAACCGTACAATGAGAGTCAAAACCTTATTATACTCTTATTAGTTAAAAGTAAAATATGATAAAGGATGTCCCATGATTCCCTAGCCCTCCACCCCAACAAGAAAATAATGTACTTACTGTAATTTTGCATATATTGATCCGGTTATTAGAAGTGAGATTTTCAATAGTCAATGTTATACCATGTTACTGGCAGCCAATATACAGGTAGCTGTTATTTAAAGAAATTGTTGTTCCTACATTTGATTTATGTAGGCTTACAACAAGTTCGTGTTTCTTCCCAAGCTTAGCAATATAAAGCTTCTCGAAGACTAGTATAAGTCCATATGGAAGAGAACTTGTTTCCTCTGAGACCAAGAAAACTAAAATTCCCACGCAAAAATATTGAATACTCAAGTTACATGTTCGAGTAAAAAAATGACAGCATCATTTGATTCATTAGAAGTTAACACATTGCGTGATGTTTGTACTGGCTCAGTTTACATACAAGTAAAATTTGAAAATGAAGTAAAAAAGGTAAAGATCATATCACCTCTTATCTCTCTGTGTGTTACTAGGAGGTTCTACTGGTGGGACGGTAACTGGAGTTCTCAAAGAGGATCTACTTGGTGAAACTATTGTAGTTGTTCCCATACGAACAGAGATTGAAGGTCTTCCAGCTGATGTAGAGCGAACTGAAGGAGTGTGCTCCATAAAATTCCGACCTAACTACAGACAATAACATCCATTTTATCATCTCGCCCACAAGCAAAGGCAAAATAGCACTCGTTTTCAAATGCCAAACCACATTCATATAAACTACAAGTACTGAAAATTAAAAAATTTCAAAAAAAATGAATTGCATCAAATCATACAGATATCTAAAAGCATTATATATTTCAACTGACATATATAAAGTCTCTATCAGAGTCCGATCATTTAGACAGAGAATGAAAACAGCTTAATTTAAAATATACAAAACAAATCTCCATCCATCAATGGATTGTTAAGTGGAGTCAAAACTTCAGTAATTTCAATAGTATGTCAGTCGCCTCAAATATAACTTTAACACATAGCTGTTAGTTAAGAATGTGGCATGCATATGCTTTGCTTTCTGCATATGGCGGGGGTAAGGTTTAAAATTAGTCTTTATTTATGTCATCCTAGTGTTCGCCTCACCAAACCAGATAATGAAATAGAAAAAGCATTTCAGTACTGGGTGGAGAATAAAATGCATATAAATAACATCCCAAGCATTACAATTCATGCAAGGGATAAAAAATTGTGGCACTTCACCTTCCAAGGATGAGTTAAGATTAGTAAATATGGGTAAGATTGACAACATGTCCACTGCCCAAATCCATTATCAATAAATTGTAGGCCTGGGTTAACTTGGACTTCAGAAGGCATCCCAAAAACAGGGGGATCTAAAAAAGAAAGATATGGTGTCAAAATGGTCTGTCTCTATGAATTATTTTAATATTTTCCTGCATCTCTCATAAACTATTGATTACTAATCCTCAACGTCCCCTCCTCAAATGCTACTGACAATGTATATCTTACATACTTATTTGGAGAAATCCTGTTTAAAACTTTGAGCTTTTGTCTAATAAAATAAATTTGGGTTTGATTGTTGGACAACAATGTGGTCGGGCAGTATTTGTTATGGTGGTGCATTTGTAAAATGATTTCCACCGCCAAAAGTCCATAAATTGCTTTCCCATTCATGCCAAAAAATGTTTTCATAACATTGTCAATTTGTTCAATTGGCGATATTTTTTGAAAAATTACACAGAAGTAATTTATTTGGTAAGTCCCATTGTTCATTTTTAAGTTGACCACTTTTTAGGCCAACAAATTGTATGAGAGCCAGATGATCCGAGCATGCCTGGCTCGGTGTTCTTTGTCACTTTCATTATAACTAGTGACTAGGGATTGTTTATGAGGAGAGTCCATTAGTGCGTAGCCAACAACTGCAAAGTTGAAAGGTTGAGACCACTTGCTTTGGCGTCAATCATCAAAAATCTTTTCTACTACATCTAGAAATCCAATATTTGGCATCTCAAGCAATTCAACAGTTCAGACCTTTTTTTTCTGGGGAGGGGCTAGACCCGGCCATATCATTAACTTAATGCAGAAATTCAAAATCCTGGATAAATTAATATATTCAAAATCGAGATAAAACTGCAATTCATTTTGCCACATACAGTTGAGCTTAAGCAGTTTTACCATTTTCAGCAAGACTGCTGACAGAAATCAATTTTCTCTGATCATCACTCGATCCACAAGGTCACAGCAAAACAGAGAAGAATCAAATGAATACTCGTAATGCTTCACTTCCAATTCCAAAATAAAGTTAAAACTATTCAAATCAAGTCCTCGAGAATCGAAAGTTTTCAGTAGAGTTCTCGAAATTACCGAAGGAGACGGAGATCTGTTCAGCTTGGAAAGCGAAATCGCAGAGAGACCACTACTACTATAATTACTATCACTTCTGCTGGAAATCGAAGACGGAGGGGGCGGTTCGAACCGGAAACCCAGATCATCATCTTCCTCATCATCGTCATCATTCGGAGTTTTCGAGGCCATCACCTTCGCCAGGCGTTGGGCAGCCGCTTTCGCAGCCACGTTTTGGGTTCTCTTAATAGTCGACATTCCAGTCCCCGCCGGCGGCAACCGTGACCTGGGATGAGCCGGTGACCCCACCGGAGACGATGAGCCGGTACTGCTGGATCCGCCACTCCACTGACGGCCGTAAACTGGACTTTCCGTCCTCTTCCGATTCATGTGCTGTAAATTGATACAAAATATGTGATTGCTAGATTTTGGGAGAGGGAATTGGGTGCTAGATTTTTGTGGGTTTGGAGAGAAAATGGAGGAAATGGAGATTCCGTTGTATTAAATGTGGAAGGAAAATCGTACGTAAAACTGTATTTTCTTGACAGGTCAAAGGTATATGATGATTCAGAAGAGTGATGCGTGCTTGCTTTGCTTTATAAATCGGTATTCGTCATTACAAAGCATAAATAGACGTAAATTATGCAATTTGAACAATTTATTGTAAATTCTCCTTTAAGTCGTACCGATTAAAATTCATATTTTAATTTGAATCAAAATTAATAATTGATTTTAATTACATATTTCATGGATTTCACAACTTTTCAATCATTTATTTTATTGAATTTATCAAATCTATTAAAACTCTAATTAATTTTTTAATTTTTCTAATGTTCTCTTATTTAGGCCTATTAAAAATCTTTTTTTTTTTCAAATTCATTTTCAATTACTCATTCAGTCATTCGTACAATAAAATATTTTGCTCATAGATCTAAAATATTTTCCTACTTTTTAAGCTTATATTTGGCTCTCATTTTTTTGATTTTTTTTTTCAGTCACATTCTTGCATAAGATAATATTTACACGTAAATAAAAAAAAAAATCTTATTTTCTAACAATATCTCTCCTGAAAAAATCACTATTTTAAAACTCATTTTCCCCAAATTTCCATTAAAATGGTGCCCAAACAAGGGACTAATCATACATTATCCAAAAAAATCATTATTCCAAAATTCATTTTCTCCATAAAAAAAAACTTTTTTAATGGAAGACGACGAACGGTGGCTTGATGAACATTGTTATCAACAAATATAAACATTTATGGATGGAGCAATTTATGGGTATAATAGAAAAAATGTAAATAAAGTTTATTGTTTCAACTATATTAATTACATTTATTAATTTGTGTGAAAAATGAAGTATACCCTCGTGAGACGATGGAGTAATAAACATTAGTCCTACTAGTTAGAGCATCTCTCGTGCTTAGTAGATCATTTAGAATAGACTGCTATGTTTAATAAAAGAATTATGTTATCCAGGGTAATGATTGCACATAGGTCTTCGTATTCGTTAACCCGCCGTATACCTGTCATCTCACATTTTTAGTATATATATATAAAAGGTCAAATGGATTACTTATCGATCTATTACAGACGTTCAAACAATAGGCTTGATTCATCTCGACACAATCAACGGTGAAGGAAATTGTTTTTATTTTTATTTATGGAATGGGCTTTATTTCTAGTTATTTCTAGCTATTTGTCTGATGAACTTGGAAATTTGGAGGAATTCATAGTGGGTGATGTTTGAATAATTCAATAACACGTGAAATTTTGATTAATGTCTATTTTAGAGAGTTTAATTTTTAATTTTTATTTTTTTGGTTTAGTTCCAAAATATTTATGGAATATAGAGAACTTGAAAAGCTATTTTTTTGGGAGAATTCATTTACCGCTCAATTCTGCCGAATTTATGAAAGATTACGGTTGACAAGTTAAAAGGTCATTTTACATTTTATTTTTTAAAATTTTCAATATATGTGGGATTTGCCGTCATATGAACTGCCACTTATATTGCCTATGATCGACAATGTCCATGAATAGCATTACTCTTAAAAATTCTTTCAAATGATATATCACGAGGCTGTTGAAAAGCAATGGATTTGAGTGATGACTTTAAAATTAAAAATCAAACTTATCAACCTTACAAAAAATTGATCAGAGTAACGGCATGACAATGAGTAACAAAACACCAAAGAAAAAAATGTTAACGCCAAGCAAAATGGATGCAAAGTTGATGCAAGAGTTAAATACTTTGTCCTTAAATCGATTTTACCCCACAACGGTGCTTACGGATGATGACAATCAACTCTCAATATACAACGACTATCTTCTTGTATTTGTAACACTCCAAAACACAAGAACTACTAATCGAATATTGATTTTTGTACTCCTCCTAAAATGAAATGGAAAACAGATTTTTACGTATAGTTTTGATTATGAAAAGATGAACTTAGCCGTTGTTTGACATCCATTTTTTTTTCTCATTCTCATTCTCATTTTTTTTTCTTTCTTCATTTCAACCACACATTCTATTAATAAAATAATATTACACATAAATCTAAAAATTCTCCTTACTTTTAACCACACATTCTTTCATTAATCACTATTTCAAATTAAATTCTTCTTCAAAATGGGAGTCAAACACAACTTTAATGTTATGTTATGATTATATATCATTGGGATGAAGTAATGAACTTCTTAAGGATTTTATTTATAGAGGATGAGAGGTTGTGAGTGAAGAGACATGCCTCAAAACTCAGCAACATTTGTCAGATGTTGCAACTTTTGTTGTCGCTTGACTATCGCCCTTGCGTCGCTTGACCGTCAGAAATAGAGACTATATCGCTCGCCTATCGCTCGAGCGACAGTCTCACCGCTCGAGCGCTAAGCGAGCGACATGGTTGGATAATTTTCCAACCAATTTTCTCTTTCTTGTCTTTCAACTTTGAACCACAATTTCTCATTCATCCAAAATTAGATTTGTTATTCCAAATATACCACAACGATCTACTAGACGAGGAGAATAAGTTAGTCTATTTATTTTCATAATTTGACTATTAGGTCAAATTCGAATATTTGGTCGAAATTAGCACAAAAGTCACTTTACCATGATTTTATACTTAACAAATCCCAACAATCCCTCACATAAATGTAAATTCCATAATATGCAATACATAATATAAATGATATGCAAACTCTAATAAAGGAGTACAAACAACAAGTTATAGCATCAAAATAGGTAACTTGTGGTTTTGAACATTTCTTAGTTGGAGACAATCGAATTTACTAAGCTAATTGGTGAAACCATTCAACTGTTCATGTAAATCAAAACAATTGTACTGACACCATAACTTATCTAACCATTTCGATTCTCATGGTTATGTTGATTTTGGCCCTAAACAATTCTTGATGTCATAAGTGCTTTAAGAAAATTTTAAACCTCAAATTCTCATAGAAGCAGACCCGCTTCACAATTTTATAGGTGATCTCCTACATCTCTAGTCTACTTACAAAATATAGAAATCATTAAAAGTATACACTTATTACTCTAGCACTTTAGGTTTGTAAGAATGCGAGTAAGTGCTATACCCTGAATCTTTTATAATTTAGTTGTCACATTGAACCAAGATCTAGGGATTTTCAATCTACAAGGTTGAGTTCCGTCTATGCCGATTCCATTCAATAGGTTTTAGGCTCATTCCCTTAAAAATATGGTATAGGTGATCTCTTGTTAGTCCTTTCGTAAAAGGATCCGCTATGTTTTCATTCGATTTAATATAGTTAATAGAGATTATATCATTTGATATCAACTATTTAATGGTATTCTATCTTCGACGTATATGTCGAAATTTACCATTATACATACTATTTTGTACCCTTACAATTGCCAATTGATTATCACGGTATATATTAATTGCATATAACAGTTTTTCCCAACATGGAATATCTTTGAGAAAATTACAAAGCCATTCCATTTCTTTTTCAGTTTTATCTAAGGCAATAAACTCAGATCACATCATGGATCGAGCTATACAAGTTTGCTTAGATGATTTCTGGGACACAGCTCCGCCTTCAATGGTAAACACATTATTACTTGTAAACGTTGAATCATTTGTGTCAATATATCCAATTTACATCGATATACCCTTCTAACACTGCAAGATATCTTGAGTAGGGTAATCTATAACCAACCGTGTGTCTTAAGTATTTAAGAACTCTGTTTAATGCCTTTCAATGGTCATTATTTGGATTACTTGTAAATCTACTCAATTAGTTGATTGCATATACTATATCTAGACACGTGCAATTGGTAATGTACATAAAAAATGTCTATAACGCGTGAATAATCTAATTGATATACAAGATCACCAGTATTTTTGTCTAAGTGTAAACTTAAGTCAACTGGTATTTTAACTGGTTTCTTGTCATACGTCTTAAACTTCTTAAGTATAGTATCAATGTAATGTGATTGAAATAATGACAACTAGTCGAGTGTATTAGATTTTAATCCCTAATATCACGTCAGCAACTCTCATATCTCTCATGTCAAAAAATTTATCAACATTTTCTTAGTTGAGATAATAATGTTCAAATTATTTTATATGATTAGCATATCATCAACATATAGACATACAATTACGTATTCGTTAGGTGTGGTTTTGATGTAGACACCTTTGTTACATTCATTATTTTTGAAACCATTTTACAACATAATTTTGTCAAATTCTTCGTGTCATTGCTTCGGTATTTGTTTTAATCCATACAACGATTTTACAAATTTATACATCTTTTTCTCATTTTCCGAAGCAATAAAACCTTGAGGTTACTCCATATATATTTCTTTTTCTAATTCACCATTTAGAAATGTAGTCTTAACATTCATTTGATGTATTTCAAAATTATGCAATTTGTCGATTGTAATCAATACACATATAGACGTGATCCTTGTAATAGGTGAATATGTATCGAAAGAATCTAGTCCTTTTTTATACCATTTGGCTACTAGTCTAGCATTATAATCTATTGATCCACGTGACTTCAATTCTTTTTAAAAATCCACTTGCAGCTCAAAGCTTTGTTTCCCGGAAGAAGTTCAACCAATTCCCAAATATGACTTTTCATGATGGATTCAATTTCATTATTAACCGCTTTTTTTTTTTAAAAAAAAAAAAAAGAGTTTCGAGAGTTGACATTGCTTCGTTAAATGCCATTGGATCATTTTCTAATGGATATGTTTGAAAATTTGAACCAAAGATCTTATGAATCATTTGTCTTTTACTGTGCATCGATTCTTTATCTACTTGATGATTACCATCTTTTTGATAGTTTCCATTTGCAATATCGTAAGTTTGTTTGTGTGAGCTTACTTCTTTTTCTTTACAAGGAAAAATGTCTTCAAAGAAAGCAGCATTTCTTGATTCAATGATACTACCTACATGTACATCAAGTATTTTAAATTTATGAACCAAAAATCAATATGTGTTATTATTGTTTGCATATCCGATAAAAACACAATCTATTGTCTTAAGTCCAACCTTTATTTGTTTAGATTTAGGTTTAAGCACCTTTGCTAAACACCTACACACTTTAAGATATTTATACGAAGGTTTTCGTATTTTCCATAACTCATAAGGTAATTCAACTTTACTCTTTTGTGGTATTTTACTAATGATATGATTTACCGAAAGTATAGCGTCTCCCACAAGTTTTGAGGTAAGCCTAAATTAATCAACATTGCATTCATCATTTCCATAAGTGTTCGGTTTTTACGCTCATTAGCACCGTTAGATTGAGGTAAATATGGTAATGTAGTTTGATGAGTAATTCCACATGGGTGGAAGTTTCTCGATAATTGCAGTCATTTGAAATGATTCACTTAAATACATGTTCTATGCATGAATGTCATGGAGAATTACCTGCAATTCTTGTACTTGATTGATGATCATCTTTGAATCTACCATTTTGTAGTCCAAGAATTTTTCCACAATAAATGTTTTAGTTCCCGCGTCTTCAATCTTGTATTTCTTCTCCAAAGATTCACATAGTTCCTTCACAAATTTCATGAAACTAGAAACATTGTATAATATGTTATCCAGACCATTTAGTATGTAGTTTTTGCATAATAAGTCTGAATATTTCCAAGCATCCAATGCTATCAATAATGCCCTATTATTTTCCCCTTCTTGCACGACGGGAGCATCTTCCTTCAAAAATTTTGCCTTGTTTAGAGATGTAAGATATAATAACATTTTCTATTGTCATCTATTGAACTTCACCCCCACGAAATTTCTTCGATTTCTCTCTATGTGGAACAAAATTTTTATGAACTGTGGAAGGGGCAACCGCAACCGGATGAATCACAACGGTAGGAACCAATTTAGGTCAAACTATTTCCGTAGTTCTCATATTCGAAGTATCATTCGAAGATGTATCAGTATTGCTAACCATATTCATTTCTGTTTACACAAAACAAAAAATAAACCAAAAGTAAAATCCAAAAAGGATTAAAGGAAGTTAAATCGAAGCGAAATTAGTTTAATGGAATAAAATTAAAGAATAAAGTTATCACTCTAAAATTCAACTTAAGATGGTTGAAAAGTAATGGATTTGAGTGATAACTTTAAAACCAAAAATCAAGCTTACCAACCCTACTAAAAATTGAACAGAGTAATGACAAGAAAATAAGTAATAAAACATCAAAGAAAAATGATGTCAAAGTAACGCCAAGTGAAATGGATACAAAGTCAAGACAAGAGTTGAACTCTTTGTCTATAAGTCGATTTTGCCCATCAACGGTGCTTACAGATGGTGACAATCAACTCCCAAGTTACAAAGATTATCTTCTTGTGTTTGTAGCACTCCAAAATACAAGAACAACAAACCAAAAATTGATTTTTGTACTCCTAGAATGAAATGGAAAACAGATTTTTTATGCAAAATTTTGGCTAGAAAAAGATGAATTTAATGTTATACTATGATTGCATATCATTGGAATTAAGTAATGGATGTTCCAAGAGTCTTAACTATAGAGGAGGGAGGTTGTGAGTAAAGAGACACGCTTCAAAACTCAAAAACATTAGCCAGAGGTTGCAGTTTTTGCTGTTGCCCTTACGTCGCTCGAGCATCAGAAACAAAAACTCTGTTGCTCGAGCGACAACCTCACCTCTCAAGGGCTAGGCAAGCGGTAGAGTTGGACAATTTTTCAGCCAATTTTTCATCTCTTTTCTTCCAACTTTGGATCGTAATTTCTCATCATCCGAAATTGGATTTGTTATTCCAAATATACCTTAATGACTTACTCGACGAATAGAACAAGTTAGTTTATTTATTTCCATAATTTGACTATTGAATCAAGTCCGGATATTTGGTCGAAATTGACACAAAGTCACTTTACCTTGTTTTATACTTAAAAAATTTCAACAAGGACTGCCAAACTAACATGGCAAAAGGAAAAATAAATATTGAGTTCCATTTTGATTCGAAATCTCTATTGAAGCATCTTCAATGCAATGATATAAATTGCGGTCTACAAGGTATGCAAGTTGAAAACTACGTGACATTGATGCCTAATGAACAGATAGTCAAGCTTAACATTGATACCCAATATACTCTATCTACAATTGAAAAATGCGGCCTACTTGTGTTTTATATACCCTCAAACATAAATAACTAAAATGTAGGAAGAGAGAACACTAGTTAGGTGTGCTACGTAGGATTTTTATTTACAACGGAATAGTTAATAGTCTTGATTTAGGTTCCGTTTGAAATTGCTTTTAGAGTTTCTAATTTTGATTGTCAAATAATCAAAACAATTTTAAGGATTTAGTAATCTTAATAAAAATCTGATTATTAAAGAATATGTATATTATAGAAGTAGATTTTGAAAAGCGACAGAAAGCTTAACATTGATACCCAATAATTATTGGAGGAATTTCTTATTTTACAACAAGATCATTGATGATAATATACAAGGAGATCATTATGTTTAATGTCTATTTTAAAAATGATAATAGCAAACGGTAAAACACTTGAAGCAGTCTCAAATAGAGATTTTTTCTTTCGACCATATTTCAATTGTTAATACGATATATAAGGACCACTACTTGTTTACGATGCACATCAATTTTTGGAGTTGGAGATACTCTAGACTAACTATTTGAGAACAATGTTCTAAAAGGCGGCGATGCACGGAGGTCAAGTTCTGGACTAGATGAGCTTATGCGAGGAATAGGCGTAAAAAGACGTTTTCTTATTTTAATTTTTAATCAATCAAAAAAAACATTTAATAATTAAAAATAATACATATCAAACATCTAAAACAAATTTATAAAAACTATATACATTTTTTCAAAAGTTTCCAACAAAAGATAAGTTTCAAATGTAAATCAACGTTGATCGCTAAATAAGCCGTCAAGTCATTTGGCTTGACGTTTTCGTCACGCATCATACTTTTTAGAACACTGTTTCAGGGCAAAGATACCCATTGGTATTTTTCGCTGAATAATCTGTTTTGATTGCAAATAAGTGGTTGGCAATGACTGTAATTGTAATTATTTTGATTTAAAAAAGGCTGTCTTTGTCGCGAAGAAGGAACCAATCAATGCTACTCATTGATTGTTCACTTAAATCATGGTTGAGAAGCAAACAATTCAATTCCGTGGGCCATTTTGTCATTTTTTTTTAATTCATTTTTAACAAAACGATAAGATACACACAACTCATATCACCTAACAAATTAATAATAATGAATAAAACAGCAGCATTTGGTGCAAGTTATCGGACCCAAATTAATTCATTATCCAAATACCCAAATGTTGATTGAACCAACACGGACTCAGCCTGTGCCAATTGACGAGTAATTTTCCCCCCCCCTAGAATTTACATACTTTAAGATTGAACCCAACTATCAGATTTTAACTTAGAAAAAAGAAATTAACTGGTGACAAGGGAAGATATGCAGACGTCACCCTTGATTGCCATGAGTACTGACTAGTGTGATTGGATGAATGTATAATCACTTTAAATAACGAATATTTGCAATTACGATCCCAAAATTTTCGATTTTTTTCCAATTTTTATTCTAACATTTCATTTGTTGAACCCATAATTTCAAACATTATAACTGAGTGCGACCAAAGGACATATGGAAGGGTCCATTAGTTGATCAAAAAAATTAACTTTGACCACATTGTTAATAATTTCAAAGAGGATAAAATAGTAACTTTAAAATTTTCACATAAAATAATAATAAAAAATCTGAATGAAAAGAAAAAATAAAACTTCATTATTTTCCTCCACTCATGTCATCCAATCCCACCCAAAACCCATCCATGATCCACCCACCGTTGGCCACCGCCTGTTCGTTGTTTCACAAACTGTCACCACCACAAAATCTCCAAAACTATTTGTGCATAAACTCTGCACAAAACTATTTCCGCACAAAATCTCCCCCAATTTGAAATCACAATCTCAAACAGTACAAACATGATCCCTTCATATAGACTAGAATGATAGAATAACACTAAAAAACTAAGCATTGGTCTCCATTTAATAGAAAGTGCAATTTGATTTATGATCCGAAAAATCTTCAACTAAGAAATCAAATTAGAGACACGGAAAAAAGAAAAACGTATTACGCATAATGTATGCGTCTGGGAAGTTTTTTAAGGAATTAGTTCAGATGATCACCCTTCAATCTATTTTTGTGTAGCATGCCTTTGACCAAATTCTTCAAAATAAAGTAAAACTTAATTATTTGAAAGTGTGAAAAGACTACTTTAACCTTCCCATGTAAAATCAAATTGAAGAAGGAATTGGGCCTTCATTCACGTGAGAAACCATATTCTTCCTCCAAATTGAAAATTCAAAACCTTCTTCTTCAAATTCTCAAAAACCATCTTCCTTCAAATTTTCAAAAATCCAACTTCTTTGTTAAACCATTTTAGCAAAGGATAGTTATGTAATTGTATATTCCTTCTCCATTCTTTGTGTGTTAGTTAGCTACCTTGGTGTATATATATGTGAGCTGGAACACTTCATATGTATGAATTTCATTGTAACAAATTTTCCTATCGTATCTTTTTCTATCTTCTGGAATGGAATTCTCTACATCTCTTCATAATATCAGAGCAATTAATCGAAGCTTCTGTGCAATGGCAAAGGATTCCAATGTTGCAGTAGATATTCAAAATCAATTCGATCATATTAATTCATCCAGCAAATCATCTGTTGGAAAAATGGTTGGAGGAGATGCTAATTCCCTTGTCAGTCGATTGATTAATGATCCAACCAGCCCTTACTACCTTCACTATGGTGATAACACGGGGATGCAAATTATTTCAGTTGTCCTTACTGATGACAACTATGCGACGTGGAGTATAGCCGTTGTAATGGCACTCAGTGTTAAAAACAAGGAAGGTTTTATTGATGGAACAATTGATAAACCATATCCGGACGATTCTCTCTTCAATGCTTGGAGGAGGTGTAATCATGTTGTTTGTTCCTGGATTATCAACTCTATTTCGAAAGAGCTTTATCTAAGTGTGGTGCACAAGGACTCTACAAGGGAGATCTGGATTGAACTTCGAGATCGGTACAATCAAGGTAATGGAACTCGCATTTATGAATTGAAGAAGCAAATTGCTTCAATTTCTTAAGAAAACGGTTCATTCAGTTCTTATTTCAATCGATTCAAAGGACTTTAGGAAGAACTAAACAATTATAGACCAGATGTCAACAGTGCCAGTTATAAACATGAGAATCAAGTTATGCAGTTTTTAATGGGGCTAGATGATCACTTCTCTTCTATTAGAAGTCAGGTGCTACTGATGGACCTATTGCCTTCACTGAATAAAGTGTTTGCACTTATCTTACAAGATGAAAGGTAGAGGATGTGGTTGCTAAGAAACAACAACATTTTGATACAGCGGCCTTTGTAAGTAAGATGGTGCACGAATCATTTGGGAATTAAAGACCTGGTTCGTTCTATCAGTCTCAGAAAAAGGACAGACATATGTGTAGCTATTGTGGAATGCTTGGACACCTCAAAGGGAAGTGTTACAAGCTCATAGGTTAACCTCCAGGTCATAAATTTGCTAAAGGAAGAATACCAATAGCAAGTGATGTTGCTTAAGTCTCTCTTGGTGGCAACTCTGAAATTGCTAATTCCCTTCCAAGTGTAACTCTTACTCCAGATTGGTGTCAACAAATTTTTTTCATTTTGGTTCCACAATTGCAAGCACAATTATCCACCTGCAGTTTAAAACCACAAGATGCGCCATCAATCTCATCTTCAGTCCCTGAAACATTTGTCTTCTCAGGTAATCATGTTTGTTACAATGTTGCTACATCTGGAGTTAAATGGATCATAGACACAGGAGTCTCAGAACATATGGTTTGTTCTATTAAGTATCTAACCACTGTGATTGTTGAGGCTAATGCGTCTGTAAGACTACCAAATGGAGATAATGTAGCCGTAACACATGTTGGCACAGTGAAGTTGTATATTGATTTGGTTTAAGCAAATGTTCTAGTGGTGCCATCCTTTATCTTCAATCTGATATCTGCTAGCAATTTAGTTTTTAAACATAATTGCCTTTTGATTTTCATACACAATTCTTGCTTTGTACATGATCTTTTAACATGGAGGACGATTGGGGTAGGCAAACTTGAGAATGGACTGTATCACCTTCAGCATTTTGATTACCAGTTCAGTAGGCAATCCTTCATCAAACCTCATAAACTCACAACACATTCTACTAATCCTCTCAATATCAGTTATGTTATTTTCCCCAATACTGGTTGCAGACCTGTTTCTTATTCTCCATGTAATAAAGTTGACAATGCTACTTGTATTCATTAAGTAATGATAATATCAATAGCAACATTGATGTTTGGCATTGCCAATTAGGACATGTACCTGCTTCTAAGTTGCATATTTTACATAAGTATGTTCCTACTATCAAATTCAATAAACATATGCATTATTCTGTATGTCCCTTAGCTAAACATATAGACTTCCTTCTCCACATAGTGAGACAAGAGCTTCCAAAGCATTTTACATTATTCACTGTGATATATGGGGGCCGTACTTTGTTCCTTCTTTGAATGGATCTAAATACTTCCTCACCATTGTAGATGACTATAGTAGCACATGGACATATCTTACAAGAGACAAATCTCATACCAGGTCAATTATTCAAGCTTTATTCTCTTTAATCTAAACACATTTTCAATGCAATATAAAGATTCTGAGATTTGATAATGATGTAGAATTTCTTATGATTGAATTCTTTCATTCCAAAGGTATCATACACCAAGTTAGTTGCGTAGAGACTCCAAAACAAAATGGTGTGGTTGAGAGAAAACACCAACATGTTCTGAATGTTGCTAAAGCTATTAAGTTTCAAGCAAACTTACCACATCAATTTTGGGGTGATTGTATCCTTACTGCTATACATATTATAAATCGAACACCTACCTCTATTCTTGATGATAAATCTCCTTATGAAATGCTCTATCAAGCTGCATCATCCTACACCAATCTTAAGGTTTTTGGCTACCTCTGTTATGCATCTATATTGAATAGAAGTTGAACAAAATTTGACCATAGAGCCACACCTTGTATCTTCATTGGATATTCTTATGGTATGAAGGCTTATAAACTATATAATCTTTATTCCAATACCACTTTCAATTCTAGAGATGTCTTTTTTACAAAATATATTCCCATTTCATCACTCTTCTATTTTCTGGTCTCTGTCCAAGTTTGCAGATTTTTCATAGCCTACTCAAGCTCTCTTTCCAGCTTAATCATCTTTATATTCTGATATTTCTTTTCCAACTTCAGATTTTGTTTCTACTAATACTCATGCCCCTTCTTCATCTGGTCATATTTCATTTCACCACAGTACCTTTAATTCTGACCAATCTTCTAATCTCTCTTCACCCGTGGTTTTTTCTCCATCACCTCTAATACCTACTCGTAAATCTAGAAGGGCTACACGACCTCCTTCTTATCTACTAGATTATCATTGCAATCTGGCTTCTTAAGTGTCTATTCCTCAATCAAATTCTATGGCAAAAGGTTCTATATCAGGTAAGAAATATCTCATCTCAGATCATTTGAACTATACTCAATTGTCTCCTGCACACAAACAATACTCATTGGCTTTATCTATTGTCTTTGAACCCTACTCTTATTATGAAGCCTCCAAGTATCCAGATTTGTGCCAAGCTATAGACTTAGAATATCATGCACTTGTTTCCAACCACACTTGGGATAATGTTAAACTTTCAGATCGTAAGAAACATGTAGCTTGTAAATGGGTTTTTAAGGTTAAACTTCAGTCAAATGGGATTGAGGAAAGAAAGAAAGCTCACCTTGTAGCCAAAGGTTTCACCCAATAGCCAGGACTAGACTATGAGGAAATTTTTTCCCCTATTGCTAAGTTAGTAACTGTTAAAACTCTCCTGGCTGTTGCAGCTCAATTGCAATGGCATCTCCATCAACTAGACATAAATAAGGCATTTCTTCATGGTGAATTAGATGAGGAGGTGTATATACTAATGTCTCCTGGTTATGAGCAGCAGGGAGAGAATAGAAAATAATTTGTTTGCAAATTAAACAAGTCCATTTATGGACTTGCTTCAAGACAGCGGAACACCAAGCTTACCTCATATGTTTTATCACAAGGACTCAAATAATCGAAGGCTGATGATTCCTTGTTTAGTAAACATAATGGCTGCTCATTCATTGTCCTACTTGTTTAAGTGGATGACATTTTCATAGGTGGAAATGATTTGTCATACATTGAACAATTAAAAAAAGAGTTAAATGACCAGTTTAGATTGAAGGACTTGGGGACTCTTAAATATTTTCTTGGGCTTGAAGTTGCAAGGACTTCAAAGGGCATCTTTGTATGTCAAAGGAAGTACGCATTATAAGTTTTATCATATGCATGGTACTTAGGAGCTAAACCAGTAGCAAACCCTCTACCACATAATTTGAAATTGAGCAAGGATGAAAGAAACATTATCAAGGATGCAAGTGAGTACAGGAGGCTAGTGGGAAGAATCCTTTACTTGACCATAACGAGACCTGACTAATATTATGATGTACAGCTGCTTAGTCAATTCCTTCAATCGCCAAATCAGCCTCACCTGGAAGCGGCTCATCATGTCTTGAGGTATTTGAAGGGTATACTTGGACAAGGCTTGTTCTTTGAAAGCAAAATAGACTTGCATCGTAAAGGCTATTGTGATGCAGATTGGGCAGCTTGTTCAGACATGAGAATGTCTATCATTGGCTATTGTAGTTTGCTGGAGAACTCCATGATATCATGGAAATCTAAAAAGTAGCGTACAGTCTCAATATCTTTAGCTGAAGCAGAGTACCAGTCTATGGCAGCTGTTGTTTGCGAGTTGCGTTGGCTGAAGAATTTACTCAATGATTTTAGTGTCACACATTCCAGAACAATTTTGTTACTCTGTGACAACCAATCGGCCATTCACATAGCAAGTAATCCGGTATTCCGTGAAAGAACGAATCATATCGAAATTGATTGTCATTTGGTTAGAGATAAGGTGCAAGGAGAGGAGGTGAAAATGTTATACATAACACCACAAGAGCAAGTTGCTGATTTATTAACAAAGACCTTAGGTAGAGACAGATTCAACTACTAATATGCAAGATGAGAGGATTGAACATACACTCATTATCTTAAATGGGGAGTGTTAAACCATTTTAGCAAAGGATATTTATGTAATTGTATATTCCTTATCCATTCTTTAGGCGTGTTAGTTATCTACCTTGGTATATATTTCATATGTATGAATTTCATTCTAACAAATTTTCTCGTCTTTTCTTATTTTATCTTCTGGAATTCTCTGCATCTTTTCATTCTCCTTCACGTCAACCATTATCAACACCTTAAACTTTGAGTGGTATAACATGCTTGCGGATATTTACCAACACAAACTTTGGCACCAGCTCACCCTTAAGCTCGAACATTTCATTCCACTCGCCATCTTTCAGGTCCTAATTCTCAAACATAGATGTGTACTAAAATGCACATTTTATGGATTTGAGTGTCATTTGATTTTTTTTATTATTATTTGAATTACTTGCCATGTTTTTTTTTTTTTGTTTTTTTTTCCTAGTGAGATGTATACTTGATTTTTGTTATCTGAAATTGAGAAATTGGGGGTGGGAAGTTAAAGAAAAGGACTAGATTTTTGTCAATTTTATATATATTCAATGAAAATTTCCAGGAATTCGAAGTTAAAATCTCCTTAGTCATTGTTTCTCTTTCCGTTGGATGTAGGCCTAGAGTATTGGAAATAAAATAGGAGATTTTTTAGTTTATTTCCATTAATGGAAAAATAAATGGATTCGGCTCGTGGCTTTTAAATTTCATAAGAAGTATAGTAAAAGTAAAATACCAACTAATTTAATATTGTAATACCCAAGTAAAAATAAAGCATTTCATGTCTTGCTTTTTTCTGAATAGGCTGGCATGCAAAATTGTATATGTGCGTGTTTAGGATCTACTGTTAATAGATAAAGAAATGAAAAGAAAGAGAGAAAATAGAGGAATTTCAATAATGGAATTTAAACATCCTTTGTATCATTAATTTGTATATAGTTATTCTTGCATCAAGTATATTCATCTTACTAGACTATGCTCATATTATTGGTTGCAATTGCATTTATTTGCAAATGCAATCATATTTTCTAGCTCTATAGTTGCATATTGGAACTATTGCAACACAAGTTTTTTGCAGTTTCTAGCAAAAATCAGGACCTTTATTTGGTTCTGACTATCAAACTATAGATTATGTCCCTTAACTATTGGTTTTGTATTAGTGGATCCTTGGAGACAACAAACATCTGTCTTTGCTGAAAGTCCGTTTACATTTTTTATCTAATCAGTGAAATAGATAATAATGGAATGAAGCGATTTGCACGTAATAACCATAGTCTATTTATACATTTCCTTGGTGTTCCCTTCTTTATATATGGACCAAGTATGAAACCACACATTTGATATACTTCAGTAGGTACAGATTACATTTGTAAATGATCTCGATGTCGATGAGTTCAAATGTGTGGTTCGATTAACACCGACATTGTGTCGTGCACTCGTTTGTGTGCACAACATGGTAAATGCTATGCTTTTCCAATACCTACATGAACAATGGTTCTTGCCGTTTCTGTTACGCAGGAGAACCCCAAGTATGAGAGGTTTAGAAATAAGGATGTGCGAGAAATTTTCAATCGGTACAATCGTTTGTTTGGTGACACCTTCGATTCTAGCAAGTATGCCTTCACCTCGACCAAGTTGTCACGGCACGAGGATAATGCCAGCGACCAAGTAGCTGATCGATTGCCAGTACTTCTTGAAAGCAGTACATTTCTATCAAATTAATCTGCCTGGCTCGATCAAAATTCTGGACCACCGATTTTTCAATCCAACCGATCTAGCCAGATCGGGTTTTATAACTATGTTAATTACTATACAGATATGATATAAATTTATATATAAAAATTAATTACCAAACACGCATTACGAAAAAATCTTCATATACAAAAGTTAATGGGATTGATTAAATCTTTTATTGGTTGAATCTTTTACCAACATGTATTAGTAAAAAATAAAGATATTAAACATGCACGTGAGTTCTACATATACAAAAGTTAGAGTTTAGGGTTTTGTATATAAATCAGAAGGCATGAATTAAAGGCAGCACTTGCATATAGGGGTGGACATGGGTTGTGTTTGGTCGGTTTTTGTTTCAACCCAAACTCAACCCAACACGATCAGTTTGATCAAAATTTAATCCAACTCAACTCGTGTAAATGTTGAAACTCAACTCAACCCAACCCAATCAAGTATCGATCGGGTTTGTCGGTTTGAGATAACATGTTAACAAAAATTAAAGTCATCTAATTTTCTATTATACTAAATTGAATAGACAAGAATAAATAGTAAGTAAATAAATAAATAAAATTATCTATTATCTTATTCAATCATCATTAGCCGAGCTTACAAAGAACAAAGTGCATTTAATATAACATGGAAAACTTGTACTACATTTATTGTGAGAATAACAGTAAGCTCATTCTCTAAAATGCACTAAGATAATTACAATTACACTATCTACTCATACCTTTTAGGTTTTTTTTTAGGTATTTTTTTTTCTAAGTATGTGGGGTCGAGTTGAGCGGGTTTATTCAATTTTTATGAGTTAACCCATAACCTGACCCAACTTAACCCGCCTACACATTCAACCCACTTAACCTGTGTAAAAACAATAAAAAAGCTGACTCAAATCGGTCGAGTTGGTTCGATCGGGTTTTGCCCACCTCTACTTGCATAGACATACATTAGTTGTGCATGTCTCTTCATCTGTACAAATAATATTATATATGTACCGGCAAACACAATGATTGTGACATAATTAGTGCACATGTAAAAAAAAAAATCATGTGTAAAAAAATTGGGAATTAATGTATGTGTATAAAAAAAAAATTCACATGTTATTAAATTTATTTCGTTACTGACAAATGATTATACTTATAAAAATTATTACTTTCTAACTAATTCATTTTGATTTTGAGATAATCGTACTCATAGCTTATTATAAACTAGATAGAAAAAGAGAGGAGAATGTGGTAAGTCAATAGACTTGTGTATATCATATGGAGAATCAAAGCCCCATGTTTATATGGAAGAATTAGGAATACAATGATAATGAAAATTAGGGCTTTGGGAATATAACTATCGTTTACTAATAATCATTATCATTTTCAACATTATTCTTATTAAACTCATTCATTTAAATATTATATATTCATATTATTTTTATATAGTTATCCCATTCTAAATATATCATATTGAACTTTAAAAACATGGTAATTGTCGCATAATTATAAGGGAATAACAGTTATCCCATATGTATTTTAAACTTGAAATCCATCAAAATCTTTAAAATACCACTATTATGAAAATCTTTATAAATCCACTAGTTATTGAGGAAACCTATATTAAAAGATTTAATTAAATTTCATTAAAAACCCGGTTAAAACCCATCGAAACCGGTTAACTTTGATTATTTACAAAATCGGTTAAAACCTGTCGAACCGCCAGGTTCAACCGTGACCCGGATAACCAGTCACAATTTGACGAGTTTTCAAGATTTTTTTTTTTAATTTAAAATTTTTTAACTCCATTATTGGGTTTCAAAATTTACAATTCTAAGACCCATTGAGAAGTATTGGATTTCATACTCATTTTATAGATACACTTCTCTCCAAAGGTTTCATAAACTTCCAATGTGGGATTGTGCATTTTATATATGCTCTTAACTCCAAAAGTTTTATAAATTTCCAATGTGAGATAGTGACAAAAAAAATGTTAAAATGCTCATCAAAATCATTTTCAAATGTATGTCTAATTGACTAATTTGATTTTGAATTACAACTAATTAAATTGTAATATTCACTTTCATTCTTTCATTTATTTAATTTTCAAATTTAACTTAAATTGTACTTGATTATTAATATATTAATGTTAGATATTATTTTCTATAAGTTTAAAATATTTTAATTTAACAAAGTAAACTATTTTAACATATATATTTTTAATTTTTAGTGTTGGGACTAATTATAGGATAATGAATCTAATTAGTAAAGATAGATTTACTTTGAATTATTTTTATGTATTTATTGCACTCGGTTCGACCCCAATTGAATTCCCACGGACTTTACGTCGGAATTATTCTCGATTGTGAACCAAAACCCTTCATCTCCATTTTCAGATATCAGAATTATCAAATTCGCAGACTTTTCGTATAAATCCTATGATTAATGCTCATGTTTAGTTTCTTAACTAATAAAAAAATTAAAATTATTCTAACACTAATTAGCAATATTATAGTATTATATTAAATGTAAAAAAATCATTTTTTAAAATAAAAATATATTTAATGTCTTAAAAATAATTAAAATAATATTAAAAATACGAAACGCATTATGTCGCTTATTCTTCACATTGACACGCCTAAAATTGTGATTCTTGATTATCAACATCGACGTCTCGCAACGCATTACGCCTTTTAGAACATTATTAATAAATGAATGAGAAATGCAAAAGGCTTTATACTACTATATTTTAGCCACTAGGAAAAAATGAAACTAAAAAAACAAAATGAATGTGGAGATTATCAATTTCAAAATGCTAATAATTTATTTGGTAAGGTACATTGAACTCAATGAAGAAAAAATATTTATTTATTTAGTTTTATATTATAATGTTATCTATTATTTTATTATGTACAAAAGGTTCATGATTAAGTGCAAAATTTGATATAATATAATAGTATGTAACACAAATTTATACATTTTAATTTAGAATTTAACATTATTCAAATTAAAATTAATATATCACAATGTGTAATTATTTATCAATTACATAAACACTACATCATTAATTATTTAATGAAGCAAAAAAATTATATATAAACTATGCAAACGTGCATTGCACATTGCTTATACCTAGTTTAATTATAAATTCTCTATACATAATTTACGTGGTAATTGGGTCAAATAGTCTCTTCAATAATATAGTTTGGGATTTTAGCTTTCGAGCAAAAAAACATCTTTAAAATAAATAGTTTAAATTATAATTTATAAACTACCTCATATACCCTTATTCAATAAAACTAAATGAGTAGAAACATCAACCATACGTTTAAAACGATTAGATGCCGTTTTGGGTCACAGGTCTCGATTTTACTCAAAAATTAGTTTATCATAGTTTGAAACATCTTAGTAGACTTGTACGTGTTGAATTAACTAATTTATTGAGTATCTTATGTGGACACGAGGGAACATAAACTGACACGAATACAAAATCTGTTAAAACAGGGTATCTATTTCACCCTAAAACTAGTAAAACAGTGTTTGAAACATCATACATGACTAGTACACATTGAACGACTACACGTTCTATATTTTTTGATACCATACTTGCTATTTAGTTTTTTCTTTATTGTCAGTGTAATGTAGTTTACGACCATAGAGTGACTCACTATAGTTTGAATAAATGTGTCGATCGTAACGTCGAAATATAGTTAAAACTTTCATCCATAAACTTTCATGTGGTTTTACGGGCGTGAATGAACCGAAATGAAACTAAATGAGTAGAAATGTCAGCCATACGTTTAAAACGACTACATTTCGTTTTGGGTCATGGGGTATCGATTCACTCCGAAATTAGTAAAATATGCTTTGAAACATCATATATGACTCGTACATATTGAACAATTACACGTGCTATGTTTTCGATACCATACTTGCTATTTACGTTTTTTTTATTGCCAAGTATAGTGTAGTTTCCTACCAGATTATGGAGTGACTCATTATAGTTTGAAAAATTTGTCGATCACAACGTCAAAATATAGATAAAACTTTCATCTTTAAGCATTCATGTGGTTATAGACGTGAATGAATCGAAACGAACACTAAATGAGTAAAAACGTCAGACGTGTGTTTAAAACGACCATATGCCATTTTGGTTTGAACAAACAGTGATGTTGTTATAGTTACCAAAAATCTTATCAAAATAGCTATCAAAATCTATAAAAAATCATCACAATTTCAAGATTAAATTCAACAATTAACATTCATCCATCCATAACAAATGTGAATGAATAGAACTGAACACTAAATGAGTAAAAACGTCAACCATATATTTAAAACGATCAGATGCCATTTTAGGTCGCAGGGTGCAATTTCATTCAAAAACTAGATGATCGTAATTTGAAATATCTTAGAAGACTTGTAAATGTTGAATTAACTAATTTGTTGAGAATATAATGGAATGTATATTACTTAACTGTATTCGTAGTGAAGTAGAGTGTAAGTTACCTACAGAACTATAGTGTTGGTCACTATCGGATGAACTTTGTATCTAATTCGCCGTTCATATATGATAAAAACTTGAATTTGTTAATTTTTATCTAAATATAAGTGAATATAAAGTGAAATGAACACAAAATTAGTTGAAATGACAACTAGCCATTTACAATGTCAGCATGTCATTTTGGGTCATAGAGTCTCAATTTCACTTTAAAACTATTCGATCATATTTTAGAACATCTTAAAAGACTTATATAAATTAAATAAATTATCTTTTTAAATATCTTATCTATAATTGAAATATAGTGGAATTTAGGATATTTACCTTCATTCATAGTGAAGAATAGTATAGTTTACTCATGTAACAATGTTGTTGAATCGAAGCGGACATTAAATGAGTAGAAACGTCAACCATACGTTTAAAACGATCAGATGTCGTTTGGATCACGAGGTCTCGATTTCACCAAAAACTAGTGGATCGTAGTTTGAAATATCTTAGTAGATTTGTACTTGTCGAATTAACTAATTTATTGAGTATCTTATGTGTTAACTAATTTATTGAGTATCTTATGTGGATATGGGGGAACATAAAGTGAAACGAATACAAAATTTGTTAAAACGGTACTTATGTTGACCTATTGTTGATCATGACCTTAATGTTTTGATTATAACAAACAAGCCCATCTTGTTTACTAACAAATTGAATTGAGTGTTTAAGCCTTCAAAGTTATAAAGATTATTATTCACACTCAAATGAAGTACAAGTGAAGGTTAAAAGAGCATTCAAGACAAATCATTCGAGATACAAGTCAAAGAGAGGCTCGAAGAGATCAAGAACATTGAAGATATAGTTATTTATCGAACCTCATTTTTATATATAAATGTATAACTCGTCAATGAAAGCAAGTGCATAAATCTCAAGTATTTCTCATAAATTCATCACTTACATAAATTGTTTTGACATAAAAATGATCTTGAAAAAATAAACATTTATAATATATCAAAAATCTTGAAAAATCATTTTCAAACGTCCCTCAAAAGATTACACTTCAACTTTCAATCAAAAAGTTATACTCCGATTTTCAATCTCATATTGGGACAGATCTTTGACACGGAAGATGATCTAATTTGAAGATGATTTCTGAAGCAAAGTGGTAACCCTTTGAGTTAACTTTTCAACGCATTTTGAATTACCTTAATCGAATATCGGAAGAAAAAGATATGATCAAAATATTGAAAGCTGTTCGACCTGTCTGAAATGTTCCAGTCGACCGAAACTATACCGGTCGACCGAAAGTCCAACGGGTGGATTTCCCAACGGCTATATTGACATTTCGGTCGACCGAAAGTTACTGTTCACTCAACCGAAAGTTCATGCAGCTTGTTTTTCTTGCTCTATAAATACCTATCTCTATTCCATTCAATTTGTACAACTTTGGAGAGAAATTTGAGAAAGTTATTTATTGAAAATCTTTGAGCTTAACTTGGTTTTAAATTCTATCTTATTTACAAAGAATTCTTGATTGATTTAAACTTATTTTATCTATTTCATCAAGAATTAAATTTTGTAAAGAAACTTTTCAATCTCATCTATTTTCAAACTTTTGATAAAAGTTTTCTTTGCCAACACTTGTATTGAAGTGTAAATCTCTCCTCATACTTAACTTATGTTATTTTGTTAAGAGAGATTATTGGTTGAAAACTTTGATAACAATACAAACTATTTCATCATAAATCTTTTATCAAAGTTTACAACATTAACACTTGAACTTAATTCATTTGCTATCTATTAAAGTGTTTGCCTCTTTTCTTCTTGTACTCAACCTTGATTTTATCATTCGATAAGAAGAGAAAATTTGAATTGTAAAATTCATTTAAAATTGTGGGTCGGTTGTAGTCCCTTAAAGATCAATATTGTATAAGGTTTGGTACGCCTTGTTGTAAGTCACCGTAGTGGTTATATTGAGGTCCCGTAAAGCTCGGTGGTTGGGTCATATCGAGCTCCCGTAAAGTTCGGTAGTGTGGGTCGTGTTGAAGTCCTGGAAAGCTCAACATTGTAAATGATCGGTACTCCTTATTGTAAGTTACCACTTTAATACAAATTGTCCTTGCTCGTGACGGAGAGCTTGGTAACGGGGACGTAGATCATTGCATTGGATCGAACCCCATTAAAACAGTTTGTTATCTTTACATTATTGCACTTTACTTTAAATTGATATTTACATTGTGCAATATCATACTTGAATTAAGATAACATATTTGCATATTTACTTATTGTTTTATACTTTGCAATTATATCTTGTGTGTTGAATTGTTTTGAGACTAAGTGTCGAAAAAGTTTTGAAAACCAATTCATCCCCGCATGTTGAATAATTACATGTTTTTTTTTCTCTCTTTTGCCCTATACCCTAAAATCTAAACCCTAAAACCTAAACCCTAAATGGAAACATTCCTTTTAAAATGATTAGATGCCGTTTGGGGTCACGGTGTATCGATTTCACTTCGAAACTAATAAAACTGTGTTTGAAACATCATACATGACTCGTACACATTGAACGACTACACGTGCTGTGTATTGGATACCATACTTGCTACTTATGTTTTTCTTTATTGTTAAACGTGGTTTAGTTTACTACCGAATTATGGAGTGACTTATTATAATTTGAACAAATGTGTCAACCGTAACGTCGAAATGTAATTAAAACTTTCATCCATAAACTTTTATGTGGTTACAGGCGTGAATGAATCGAAACAAAAACTAAATGAGTAAAAATGTCATTTATACATTTAAAACGACTAGATGCCATTTTGGGTCACGGGGTATCAATTTCACTCCGAAACTAGTAAAATTGTATTTGAAAGATCATATATAACTTGTACACATTGAACGACTACACGTGCTATGTTTTGGATACCATACTTGATACTTACGTTTTCTTTATTGTCAAGTGTAGTGTAGTTTCATAGTGTTTGTCATATCGGATGAACTTTGTATCTAACTTGCTGTTCACATATGGCCCAAACTTGAATTCATTTAACTTTTATGTAAATATAAGTGAATATAAAGTGAAATGAAAACAAAACTAGTTGAAATGACAACTAGCCATTTAATATGTCAGCATGTCATTTTGTATCATAGTGTCTCGATTTCACTTTAAAACTATTCGATTTCATTAATTTTCATGTGGATACGAGAGAATATAAAGTGAAACGAATACAAAATTTGCTACAAAATTTTAGTCGTTTAAAAATGCATGTTGAATAATTACATATTTTTCTCTTTCGTTATATACACTAAAATCTAAACCCTATACCCTAAAACCGAAACCCTAAACGACAAAACTCCGTTTAAAATGATAAGATGCCGTTTGGGATCACGGAGTATCGATTTCACTCCAAAACTAGTAAAATAGTGTTTGAAACATCATACATGACTCATACACATTGAACGACCACACGTGCTATGTTTTGACTATCAAACTTGCCACTTACGTTTTTCTCTATTGTCAAGTGAAGTGTAGTGTAGTGTAGTTTCCAACCGAATTATAGAGTGACTTACTATAGTTTGAACTTTGTGTGGAATGTGATGTTGAAATCTAGTTAAAACTTTCATTCTTACACTTTCATGTGCATACGAGCGAGAATAAAGCGAAACAAGCACGAAATTAGCAAAAATGAAATACATACATTTAAAATGACTGCATGCCATTTTGGGTCACGAGTTCTCGATTTTTCTTCAAAACTAGTAAAAAACAATATTTCACACATCATAGATAAGTTGTACAAATTGAATGATTGCATGTGTTATGTTTTGTATACCATACTTGTTACATTTTTCTTGTTGGTCATATGTAGTATAATTTCCAATCAGATGTATGATGTGACTCACTGTAATTTGAACTTTATGTGGACTGTGATGTCTAAACTAGTTAAAACTTTTGTTCTTACAATTTCATGTGAAAACGAGCGAGGCTGAAGTGAAACAAACACGAAATTAGCAAAAATGGTATACATACGTTTAAAATGACTACATGCCATTTTGAGTCACGAGCTCTCGATTTTTCTTCGAAACTAGTAAAATAATGTTTGAAACATCATAGATAAGTTGTACATATTAAACGATTGCACATGCTATGTTTTGTATACATTTTCCTTGGTTGTCAAATGTAGTGTAATTTTCAAACGGACGTATGATGTGACTCACTATGGTTTGAAATTTTTGTGAACGGTGACGTCTAAATCTAGTTAAAACTTTTATTCTTACACTTTCATATGAAAACAAGTAAGAATGGAGCGAAACGAACACGAAATTAGCAAAAATGATATACGTACGTTTAAAATGACTACATGCCGTTTTGGGGTATTCTCGATGTTTCTTCGAAATTAGTAAAAACAATGTTTAGAATATTATAGATAAGTTATATTTATTGAATGATTGTACATGCTATGTTTTCTATACCATACTTGTTTTATTTACTTTATTTCGTAGTTAAGTCTAATACAACTTGTTGACGTTGAAAAATGTATAGAAAAAATTCAAGCCAACTTAAAGAACGAATACAAATTCAAGTGGATATTAATCAAAAGGGTTGTAAGATGGTTAGTACAATAATCTTTTTCTCTAATTATAGAGGATATTTGAAATATGAGAGAAGCGTAAGAAATTTGTATTTTTTTCTTAGAATCCCCCTCCCCCCTTTTCTTTTTTTACTTCAATAGCTTTATATAGGAGACATACGCATGCATGTAGTACCCCCGTCTTGTCAATCCTGATACTAAGCTGAATAAATTTATATGTTGGAGCAACATGATTGGTGGTCGAGCTCAAATCTGTCAGTCGATCATGAGTTATTGATACAAGTGATCCCTTGCAATTAATGCATTACTTAGGGAGAGAAACTAAGGTTTTTGACTGTAGGATAATGTGGGCGTTGACGTGAGATCTTTACACATGCATCTGTCTAATTGTTAGTTGTATATTCTATCAGTGATTCTCAATCATTATTTACTATTCCACCTTGAAAGACTACACAAACTTCTTGGATAAGTCTCTCGAGATCCGAACTGAACTCACACATCCGAGCTCGCATTATCATCCCTTCATTGGATACAGTAATCCGAACTAAGTGACCTCGGATGTCGGTGCCAACACAACTTACTCAAGGAACAATGGCGTTAGTTATTATCGAGTGAACTTTATGCCGATAAACGGGTCCAAATATAATGAAAACTTCCATTCGTTCATTTTCATGTGCATACAAGTGAAAATAAAGTAAAGCGAATACGAAATTAGTTGAAACGACACCCAATCGTTTAAAACAACATCATATCATTTTAAATTATAAGGTCTCGATTTCATTCCAAAATGAGTCAATCATATATTAGAACATCATGTAAGATTTATATAAGTTAAACAATCTAATTTATTGAGTATCTTATCTCATAATTGGAATTTAAATTATTTACTTTTTTAACGACATTATGTTGTTCTGCATAGCGAGGCCTTGATTTCACTACAAAACGAGTCTACCAGACTTGGAAAACTTCAACTCTTTCATTTTAATGTGCATACGAGTGAATAAAGTGAAATTGATACAAAATTAGTTGAAACGACACATAATCATTTAAAACGGCATCATGTCATTTTAGATTATAAGGTCTCAATTTCACTATAAATGTAGTGAAAAATTATCTTCGTTAGTTAAAATGTCACCAAACCGTTTATAAATACAGCATGCCGTTTTGGATCAGGGACTCTCGGTTTCACTCAAAATATTGTTAAAACTTGTTTTCATTCGTTTTTATATGGATACGAGAAAACATAAATTGATACGAACATAAAATTAGTTAAAACGATATTCAGTCGTTTAAAACGGCGGTATGCCATTTTACTGATGGTTTTAAATTGTGTATGAAAAAAGTAGAATAAAAGTGGGGATTTATGTTCGTGGGATTTGGTAAATTTTTGCTTCAAATTGGATATTTTAGATATTTCAAATGAAGGGTGTTTAAGACTTTTAACATATAATGATATAGAATAAAGGCTAGTTAATCAAAAAGTATTGAAATGATCTATTTTACCAAATAACATTGTTGACTAGGCTTTTTAACCAAATCTCCCTGGAATAAAGGCTAGTTAATCAAAAAGTATTGAAATTGTCTATTTTACCAAATAACATTGTCGCCTAGGCTTTTTAACCAAATCCCCCATAATTTACACACGAAAACAAGCACGAACTATACATATTTACACAGCTGCCCCATACTCTTAAACGTTTCCAATCAGATCTTCTCTCCATCAAGAAGAAAGGGGAAAGATCAAGTTTTCCCAACAATTGATAAAGGAAATTATATACAAAAGGAAGGCACGTTTAATTATATAAACTTTTATATAGATCCACCGGAGGAAGGAAGAAGGAAACATAATTTTGTATTCTGTTTTGGTTTTTTTCTGCATCAGGTCTGTATCGATTCTATTGCATTTATGCTTCTTGTTTTATTTCAGAAGTTAAGATGTGGGTATATATGCGGATAGTCTGGGGTATTTGTATTGAGCTTAAATTTGGAGAAATGAATGGTGTGTATCGTTAGAAATGAAAATTAGGGTTTGAATATCAATCTTGGGGACTATTAGGTTGGTGGATATTTAATATTTATGTATCTTGTTTTAGTTTAGAAGTAGGGATGTTGGTACATATATGCGGAAAATCAGAGGTGTTGAGCTTATATTTTGAGAAATGAGTTGTGTGTATTATTGGAAATGAAAATTAGGGTTTGAATCTCAATCTCAGGGCTTATTAGGTTAGTTTGTATTTAGAGTCTTTGACATTGGTTTGAATTTTGTATGGTTATCTGATTGCTTTGCTTTGCATTTTATTACTAGTGCAGATTGAAGCTAGGGTTTTATTTACTGGAATCATCTGTTACTACACTGCTGGAGGAAAGGAATTTCCGGAGTATCACATACTGGAATATGAGCTCTTCAGTGCAAAACCAACGGAGGGAGAATAACAATAACCGACCTAGAAACAATGGTTCTCATGGTACCCGTCGCGAGTGGGTCCCACGCAGTTCTGCTGCCGCCGCTCCCTCTGCAGTCTCAATCCCAACAGATAGTGTCAATAGTTCGAGCATAAGTGGGAATGCTAATGGGAATAGTAATGTTGAAGAGTCTATTCATAGGTTGGCTCGACCGGTAATTTCAAATCGAAACAGGGTTCATGTGGGGTCAAGGGGAAACCCTAGTCGGTATGTGAATCAGAGGAGAGAGAGGGGTAGGGAGAGAGGGAGGGAAAAGGACAATCAGGAACTGAATGAGAAGATATCAAATAACATGAACATGCCCCAGCTCGT
The DNA here is from genome assembly GCA_019097785.1 of Fraxinus excelsior. NCBI lineage: Eukaryota > Viridiplantae > Streptophyta > Magnoliopsida > Lamiales > Oleaceae > Fraxinus > Fraxinus excelsior. Next base: position 23,854,510 of record CM032623.1, read on the forward strand.
GCAGGAAATTCAGGAGAAGCTCTTAAAGGGATCAGTTGAATGTATGATATGTTATGATATGGTTAGGAGATCTGCACCTATCTGGTCCTGCTCCAGCTGTTACTCAATTTTTCACCTGAATTGCATTAAGAAATGGGCCAAGGCTCCCACTTCTACTGATTTATTAGCTGAAAAGGATCGGGGTTTTAATTGGCGTTGCCCCGGATGTCAATATGTGCAGATCATGTCATCTAAGGAGATTCGGTATGTCTGCTTTTGTGGGAAGAGACCTGATCCCCCTTCAGATTTGTATCTCACACCTCATTCTTGTGGAGAGCCTTGTGGAAAACCATTGGAGAAAGAAGTTCCTGGTAACGGTATGAGTAAAGATGATATTTGTCCTCATGTTTGTGTTTTACAATGCCATCCAGGTCCTTGTCCTCCTTGTAAGGCTTTTGCTCCTCCACACAGGTGCCCTTGTGAAAAGAAAGTTATTACTACGAGATGCTCTGATCGGAAGTCTGTTCTCACTTGTGGGCAGATGTGTGATAAGCTTCTTGAATGTGGGCGCCATCATTGTGAAAGGGTCTGCCATGTGGGTCCATGCAATCCCTGCCAGGTCCTTATTAATGCCGCTTGTTTCTGCAAGAAGAAGATTGAAGTTGTTCTTTGTGGAGATATGGTTGTGAAGGGAGAACTCAAGGTGGAAGATGGGGTGTTCTCGTGCTGTTCAATTTGCAAGAAGATGCTTGACTGTGGAAATCATGTGTGCCCTGAAATCTGCCACCCGGGCCCATGTGGGGAATGTGAATTATTGCCAAGCAAGATTAAGACATGCTGCTGTGGTAAGACAAGCTTAAAGGAGGGTAGGCAGAGTTGTTTGGATATGATTCCAACTTGTCTACAGATCTGTGGCAAGATCCTCCCTTGTGGGCTGCATAGCTGCCAGGATGTCTGTCATTCTAGTGTTTGTCCACCATGTCCTGTGCTCATCAGCCAAAAATGTCGCTGTGGGTCAACCTCTCAAACTGTTCAGTGCTACAAAGCTGTCACAGGGAATGAGATAGTTACTTGTGATAAACCTTGTGGTCGGAAAAAGAATTGTGGAAGGCATCGGTGCAATGAGCGGTGCTGCCCTCTTTCTAATTCTAACAGTAGTCCCTCTGGTGATTGGGATCCACATTTGTGCTCGATGCCATGTGAAAAGAAGCTAAGATGTGGACAGCATTCTTGCATAACATTGTGTCACAGTGGTCATTGTCCTCCCTGTCTGGAGACAATTTTCAATGACTTGACTTGTGCTTGTGGTAGAACCTCAATTCCTCCTCCACTACCTTGTGGTACTCCTCCCCCTTCATGTCAATACCCTTGCTCAGTTCCTCAGCCTTGTGGTCATCCATCTTCTCATAGCTGCCATTTTGGGGAGTGCCCTCCGTGCTCAGTTCCTATTGCAAAGGAGTGTGTTGGTGGGCACGTCATCCTCAGGAACATTCCTTGTGGGTCTAAGGATATTAGATGCAACAAGCTTTGTGGCAAGACAAGGGAATGTGGCTTGCATGCATGCTGTAGAACTTGTCACCCATTGCCCTGTGATTCTTCTGCTGAATCAACTACTGTTGTGAGAACTTCTTGTGGGCAGACATGTGGTGCTCCAAGGAGAGATTGCAGGCATACATGTACTGCCCTTTGTCATCCTTCCACTCCATGTCCTGATGTAAGATGTGAGTTCTCTGTCACAATCACTTGTTCTTGTGTCCGAATAAGTGCTACTGTTCCTTGTTCTGCTGGAGGTAGCAATGGAGGGTACAATGCTGATAATGTTCTTGAAGCCTCTATAATCCAAAAATTGCCCGTACCTCTACAGCCAGTGGAAGTTAATGGCAAGAGAATTCCTCTTTCTCAGAGGAAGCTCATGTGTGATGATGAATGTGCAAAGACGGAGCGTAAAAAGATTCTTGCATATGCTTTCGGAGCGACGTCAACAAACTTGGACGCATTTCACTTTGGAGAGAATATGTCAGTGTCAGAAGTGCTGTCAGACCTTCTCAGACGTGACCCTAAGTGGGTGTTGTCTGTGGAAGAGAGATGCAAATATCTGGTCCTTGGCAGGGTTAGAGGTGGAGTCAATGCCCTTAAAGTTCATGTTTTCTGCCCAATGTCGAAAGAAAAGAGAGATGCAGTAAGGCTGATAGCGGAAAGGTGGAAGCTTTCTGTGAATGCTGCTGGTTGGGAGCCAAAAAGATTTATTGTTGTTCATGTTACACCCAAGTCCAAAGCCCCAGCTCGTGTTCTTGGAGTAAAATGTTCTAATCCTAGTAGCATGTTGCAACCACCAGTTTTTGAACCTCTGGTCGACATGGATCCCAGTCTTGTTGTTGCTCTGTTCGATATGCCTAGGGATTCAGATATCAGTGCTTTGGTTCTAAGGTTTGGTGGGGAATGTGAACTAGCCTGGTTGAATGATAAGAATGCGTTGGCTGTCTTCAGTGATCCAGCTCGGGCAGCAACTGCTATGAGGAGATTAGATCAGGGATCTGTGTATCATGGAGCTGTTGTAGTTCCTCAAATTGGTGGTGCGTCAGCGACAACTTCAGGTGCTAATGCTTGGGGATCTTCTGGAGCATCCAAAGATAGAAGTGGTATGGCAGTCCTGAAACGGAATCCATGGAAGAAAGCGGTGGTGCAGGATCCTGACTGGAAGGATGGGCTGTGGGATGCTGAGGAGTGGGCAGGAAATGCTGCTAATTCTGACTTGAAGGGGAAGGAAGCTCCAATTGAAGCATTAGCTGCCAACAGGTGGAGTGTTCTGGAATCTGAAAGCACCTTGAAATTATCAGCTGCTTCTGTTAAAAAAGAGGATCTTCTGAACCAGCATGAAAATAGTTCTGTATCAGGCACTAAGCCAGAATGGAGTGGTTTGAATTTGCCAGCCCCACAAGAAGGGACTAGTGTTGAGCTGTCTGATGTAGTGGATGATTGGGAGAAGGCTTATAATTGAGTGTGTGCTTGGATATAATATATATGACCAATGTAAATTTGAGCTGTCTGATGATGTAGTGGATGATTGGGAGAAGGCTTATGATTGAGTGTGTGTACAAATTTACATCGGTGGATATTATATCCAAGAATTAATGGCAGGAGATGAGTAATTCAGTTGCCCCTTCCCCTCTGTTACTTTTTATTTTTTGTTCCTAGTCAAGGATCTGACTTTCTGGTTTTGATATTCATGTGGGCTTTTGTTAGAAATTTTCACGGGGACTTCTGCCAAAATTCCTTCTGTTTTAGTGAAAACAACCAATGGGAGAAAATTTAGCGGGTCCCTTCCCGGTTAGTGGATGATGGAAAGCACCGATGTTGCTTTAAATGTGTATTTTTCCCCCCCTCGACCTGGCACTAAATATATTTAGCTCATTTACTAGTCTTTAAATGATCATGGCTTAGCATTTTCTTTATTAATGCTTGTCTCCACTTTCCACAATATTCTCTGAATTCTTCCTTCAAAATCCTGTAGTTGCCATTGTTCTATTTATTTCTCACCTTCTTTTTGTCAACCCAGGCAGAGCGAAAAATGGAAGCTCCTAGTAACGGCAGTGTTTCTCTTGTGAAACAATGGGAAAATTTGTGTGTATATTGTGTTGAATATGCCGTGCTTGTTCTCGTGTACCTTCTGATTCTTTTTCATTATTGTTGTAGCGCCCCGAGTTCCGTTAACCCGGATTGTCACGTCATTGTTTTTTGCCCTAATTTAATAATCAAGAATTTGCGAAAATAACCCAATTTTTAAAATCACATTTATAATTGAAAATTTCGTTGGCGAGAAAACTCATAGGATGATTGTTTTAAAATTTAAATATCATGTTTTTGGAATAGCAGAAACAACAAATACCTTAACAATGTTCAAATACATAAATTTCAAAATTTAATAATTGCGATAATCAAATTTTATGCTACCACTTTCCATCATTCATGATCGCCTTCAAAGTCTGCAAATATTGTTAAAATAACAGAGAGTATTTCGAAGAAATACTTAGTAGACTCATCGCCGATAATTAATTTACAGAATAATTGAATACACACATATGCAATATATAACGTGATATCATCATCTTCTTTGGCTCATTTTCTTGAAAATCATAGGTTATTTAAAATCATAGGGTGTGGATAGTCTTTCTTTCTCGTGCATATAAAGCACATAAGTTATGCATAACATTCTCATCTTATCTCATAAGAGATTCTCGTCTTTTTCATGCATTAAAGCATATAAGTTCAAGCAAGCATAACAATATCATATATCTCATATGACATATTCTCATCTCATGCATTAAAGCATATAAATCACGTAAATTCACATAAGACATGCAATTATAATTTAAACTAATTAATGGAGGCGAGTCTACCTCAATTTTCTCGAGTTTCGTGAAAAATGGAGCGAGAAGTAACTTCAATCTCCTAATTGTCCGTACGTTTCGTCTAGCCAAAATGGAAAATAAGTTTGAATTAGTATTTCGAAATTCTAAAGTTTTAAAGTGTTAAAATATAGTTTTGGGACTTAATTGAAAATTACCGAAATTGTAATAAATGGCTTAAAATGATAAAATAAAGTTTATGGGCTAAATTAGAAATTTATTAAATCTGAAAATAGAAGTTTAAGGGCTGAAATAGTAATTTTTGAAAGTTAGGGACTAAACTGTAAATCTATTAAAACTGAAAATAAAGACTAAAAGCTGAAATAATAACTTTTAGAAGTTTAGAGACTAAACTGTAAATATAATAAAGCTGAAAATAGAACTAAAGGGCTGAAATTGCACCTTTTGAAAGTTAGGGACTAAATTGGAAATCTGCTAAAACTGAAAATAAAGTAAAGGCTGAAATAATAATTTCTAAACTTGGGGACTAAATTGAAATTATTTAAAACTGAAAATAAGAATTTTAGGACTGAAACAGTGACTTTTAAAGATTTTAGGACTAAAATGAAAGTTTTATGAAACTGTAGTTTAAATAAATAAAACTTTAAAATCGAAAATGAAAATTTCTAAACTATGAGACTAAACTGAATAACTTTTAAAACTGAAAATGAGAAATTTAAGGACTGAAATTAAAACACTTAAAACCTAAAGGTTAAAATAAATCAATTTAAAAACTTGGGGCATAAAAGACAATTTTCAAAAATAAAAAATAATAAAATGTTTCATTTCTCTCTCTCTCTACAGAGAGAGAGAAGACGGGCGAGGGAAGGGGCGATGTCCCTTCCTCTGTGTTCTTACCACTATCGACCGGCGGTGGTGGCAGCGCCACCACGGCGCCGGGCTCATGGGTAAGTGGGGGGGTTTATTTGAGCAAAATGGTGCGCGGTTCGATGGTGACCGAGGCTTTAGGGATTCGAGGTTTCGGGTTTCTTGGCGGCATTCAACCGAAAATGGGTCGGAAAACGAGGTAAGGTAATGGGTCTTCCTATTTCTTGAATTTTGGTCGTAGTTTGAGATGGATTTTTGGGTTAAATGGTGGTGTTGAGGTCTCGGTGGTGTTGTTTGGTGCAGTGAGTTTGGTGATGGATTGGTTTGGTAGTTGCTTGGTGGTTGGCTTGGTGGTTTCTGTTATGGGTGGTGATGAGATGGTGTTGGGTGTTCTTAGTTTTGAGGTGGGGGGCTTCGGTTTTGATTGATGGTGTTGTTTTGGGTTTGAAAATGGTGGTGGTTTTGGGAGTGATTGAGTTGGCGTTTTGGGCATTAAGAGGAGGTGGTTTGGGTGGTGAATGTGGTGGTGGAGTTGGGTTTTGAGTAGGGTGTTTGCAGTTGGTGTCTTGCTGTGGCTTGAACTAGGCTACGGTGTTGGGAGATGGTGGCATATGGGTTGCATCGTTTGTTTTGTAGCTTGTGAGTTCTGCATTGTTGTTGGTGAATGGTGTTGTTGGTTTGAGCAGCTTGGTGGTGTGGTTTGAGGTGAGTGAGTTGGGCAGTGGTGACTTGAGGTTGAGTCTCGGTTTTAGGGTGATGAGGGGATGGTGGTGTTGGTGGAGGTCTTGTTGGTGATTTCCTGTTGAATGCTAGAAATTGATGTTCTAGCATCAATGGTGAAATCACAATGAGATTGAGGGAGAGAGAGAAGCTTACCCAAAATGATTGCTAGAATAGTAATGATGGGAGGGAAATGAAGGTGTATGAATAGTAGAAAATTAGGGCACAAACTTCTAGGTGGGTAATTGGGCCAAGAAATTGGGATTTAGGGGTTTTCTAATTGGACCTAAGGTAATTGGGCTAAAATGATTAAATTCTGATTTTGGACCTATTTAATTGGACTTAAATGGATTGGGCTAAAATAAATAATTTCGATATTGGATTTTAAATAATTGGGCTTCAATTAATCATAATATATATATATATATATATATATTTTACTAAAATTCGGATTTAATCAAAATAATAAGGAATCGATAATTTAAAATTATTCGAAAATGAATTCGTTTCAAAATAATTTAAATTTGTTTATAACGGCTAGACGAACACGTTTTCACTTTAACGTTAGGGTTTAAAGTTTAGCGACATGTTTTTCGAGAAAATATAATTTAATATAAATTTAAAATTTTTGGTCGCTACAACTTTAACCCCTTAAAAATAATTTCGTCCTTGAAATTTAAACTTACTTGATCTAATATATCTGGATATTTAGTCAGAATCTCTTCCTCTTTCTCCCAGGTTGATTCATCGCTATCATGTCTACCCCATTGGACTTTGACTAAATGAATCTTTTTGTTTCTTAAGACATGGACTTTTCTATCAATAATGCACATATGTGTCTCCTCATAAGACAAATTCTTCTCTCACTTACTTCATCTCAATAAACTGGTGATCGACATCGTCGTCCATAAAGTGCCTCATATGGTGCCATACCAATAGTAGCCTGAAAACTGTTATTGTAGGCAAATTCCACTAATGGAAGATGAGTCTCTCAATTACCACTCTAGTCTAGTACACAAGCTCTAAGCATATCCTCTAGTGTCTGAATAGTGCGTTCATACTGTCCATCGGTCTGGGGATGGTAAGCAGTACTAAAATTTAATTTAGTACCCATAGCTACTTGTAAACTCTTCCAAAATCTCGAAGTAAATCTCGGGTCTCTGTCTGAGACAATGGAAACTGGTACTCCATGAGACAAACCTTGCAATGCAACCCTTCATGTTTCTTCACCAAAAAGTATTGCGCAAATCACGATACATCTTTGTCCCTCCTGGGTGGCATGCATATGGTTCTGAATGAGCTTCTGTCAAAATCTCATTTTTGATATGCTCAACCTTCGGTACAAAGAGACGCCCTCTGAACATAAGTGCTTTATCCGCGGCAATCTCGAAGCCTATTCTCTTGCCAGTCCCAATTAATTTACAGAATAATTGAATACACACTTATGAAATATATATAACGTGATATCATCATCTTCTTTGGCTCATTTTCTTGAAAATCATAGGCTATTTAAAATCATAGGGTATGGATAGTCTTTCTTTCTCGTGCATATAAAGCACATAAGTTATGCATAACATTCTCATCTTATCTCATAAGAGATTCTCGTCTTTTTCATGCATTAAATCATATAAGTTATAGCAAGCATAACAATATCATATATCTCATATGACATATTCTCATCTCATGCATTAAAGCATATAAATCACGTAAATTCACATAAGACATGCAATTATAATTTAAACTAATTAATGGAGGCGAGTCTACCTCAATTTTCTCGAGTTTCGTGAAAAATGGAGCGAGAAGTAACTTCAATCTCCTAATTGTCCGTACGTTTCGTCTAGCCAAATGGAAAATAAGTTTGAATTAGTATTTCGAAATTCTAAAGTTTTAAAGTGTTAAAATATAGTTTCGGGACTTAATTGAAAATTACCGAAATTGTAATAAATGGTTTAAAATGATAAAATAAATTTTATGGGCTAAATTGAAAATTTATTAAATCTGAAAATAGAAGTTTAAGGGCTGAAATAGTAATTTTTGAAAGTTAGGGACTAAACTGTAAATCTATTAAAACTGAAAATAAAGACTAAAAGCTGAAATAATAACTTTTAGAAGTTTAGGGACTAAACTGCAAATATAATAAAGCTGAAAATAGAACTAAAGGGCTGAAATAATAATTTCTAAACTTGGGGACTAAATTGAAATTATTTAAAACTGAAAATAAGAATTTTAGGACTGAAACAGTGACTTTTAAAGATTTTAGGACTAAAATGAAAGTTTTATGAAACTGTAGTTTAAATAAATAAAACTTTAAAATCGAAAATGAAAATTTCTAAACTATGAGACTAAACTGAATAACTTTTAAAACTGAAAATGAGAAATTTAAGGACTGAAATTAAAACACTTAAAACCTAAAGGTTAAAATAAATCAATTTAAAAACTTGGGGGCATAAAAGACAATTTTCAAAAATAAAAAATAATAAAATGTTTCATTTCTCTCTCTCTACAGAGAGAGAGAAGACGGGCGAGGGAAGGGGCGATGCCCCTTCCTCTGTGTTCTTACCACTATCGACCGGCGGTGGTGGCAGCGCCACCACGGCGCCGGGCTCATGGGTAAGTGGGGGGGTTTATTTGAGCAAAATGGTGCGCGGTTCGATGGTGACCGAGGCTTTAGGGATTCGAGGTTTCGGGTTTCTTGGCGGCATTCAACCGAAAATGGGTCGGAAAACGAGGTAAGGTAATGGGTCTTCCTATTTCTTGAATTTTGGTGGTGGTTTGAGATGGATTTTTGGGTTAAATGGTGGTGTTGAGGTCTCGGTGGTGTTGTTTGGTGCAGTGAGTTTGGTGATGGATTGGTTTGGTAGTTGCTTGGTGGTTGGCTTGGTGGTTTCTGTTATGGGTGGTGATGAGATGGTGTTGGGTGTTCTTAGTTTTGAGGTGGGGGGCTTCGGTTTTGATTGATGGTGTTGTTTTGGGTTTGAAAATGGTGGTGGTTTTGGGAGTGATTGAGTTGGCGTTTTGGGCATTAAGAGGAGGTGGTTTGGGTGGTGAATGTGGTGGTGGAGTTGGGTTTTGAGTAGGGTGTTTGCAGTTGGTGTCTTGCTGTGGCTTGAACTAGGCTACGGTGTTGGGAGATGGTGGCATATGGGCTGCATCGTTTATTTTGTAGCTTGTGAGTTCTGCATTGATGTTGGTGAATGGTGTTGTTGGTTTGAGCAGCTTCGTGGTGGTGTGGTTTGAGGTGATTGAGTTGGGCAGTGGTGACTTGAGGTTGAGTCTCGGTTTTGGGTGATGAGGGGATGGTGGTGTTGGTGGTGATTTCCTGTTGAATGCTAGAAATTGATGTTCTAGCATCAATGGTGAAATCACAATGAGATTGAGGGAGAGAGAGAAGCTTACCCAAAATGATTGCTAGAATAGTAATGATGGGAGGGAAATGAAGGTGTATGAATAGTAGAAAATTAGGGCACAAACTTCTAGGTGGGTAATTGGGCCAAGAAATTGGGATTTAGGGGTTTTCTAATTGGACCTAAGGTAATTGGGCTAAAATGATTAAATTCTGATTTTGGACCTATTTAATTGGACTTAAATGGATTGAGCTAAAATAAATAATTTCGATATTGGATTTTAACTAATTGGGCTTCAATTAATCATAATATATATATATTTTACTAAAATTCGGATTTAATCAAAATAATAAGGAATCGATAATTTAAAATTATTCGAAAATGAATTCGTTTCAAAATAATTTAAATTTGTTTATAACGGCTAGACGAACACGTTTTCACTTTAACGTTAGGGTTTAAAGTTTAGCGACACGTTTTTCGAGAAAATATAATTTAATATAAATTTAAAATTTTTGGTCGCTACAACTTTACCCCCTTAAAAATAATTTCGTCCTTGAAATTTAAACTTACTTGATCTAATATATCTGGATACTTAGTCAGAATCTCTTCCTCTTTCTCGCAGGTTGATTCATCGCTATCATGTCTACCCCATTGGACTTTGACTAAATGAATCTCTTTGTTTCTTAAAACGTGGACTTTTCTATCAATAATGCACATATTTGTCTCCTCATAAGACAAATTCCTCTCTCACTTACTTCATCTCAATAAACTGGTGATTGACATCGTCGTCCATAAAGTGCCTCATATGGTTCCATACCAATAGTAGCCTGAGTACTGTTATTGTAGGCAAATTCCACTAATGGAAGATGAGTCTCCCAATTACCACTCAAGTCTCGTACACAAGCTCTAAGCATATCCTCTAGTGTCTGAATAGTGCGTTCAGACTGTCCATAATCTTTTTCCAGCTCTAAACAATGGTGTAGTCATAATCTTTTTCCAGCTCTAGCCATCGACGTTGTCTCATATTCAGTTCCTTCTGAGTGAAGAAATACTTGAGACTCTTGTGATCGGTGTAAATCTCACATTTACTACCATACAGATAGTGCCGCCAAATCTTAAGAGCGTGCACTATAGCTGCGAGCTCCAAGTCATGCGTCTGGTAATTCTTTTCATCTGGCTTCAATTGTCTTAAAGCATAGGCTATCACTTTGTCATTCTGCATCAATACACAACCTAAGCCATGTTTGGATACATCGCTGTAAATAACGAAACCATCAGACCCATCTGGTATAGTCAGCACTGGTGCTGAGACGAGTCTTTTCTTAAGTTCCTGGAAGCTTTGTTCACACTCTTCGGTCCACAGAAACTTAACTCCTTTCCTGGTCAACTGAGTCATATGACCTGCTATTTTAGAGAAACCTTCTATGAATCACCGATAGTATCCGGCTAATCAAAGAAAACTTCTCACATCTCCAACATTTGCAGGTATCGGCTAATTCGTTACGGTTTCGACTTTAGAAAGATCAACTTCGATGCCCTTGGCTGTAACAATGTGACCCAAGAAACCTACTCTTTCAAGCTAAAATTCACATTTCTTGAATTTGGCGTACAACTTTTTTGCTCTCAGCGTTTCCAATACAATCCTCAAATGTTCTTCATGCTATGCCGAATCTTTGGTGTAGATCAGTATGTCATCGATAAAAACAATAATGAATTTATCAAGATACTGATGGAAAACTCTGTTCATCAAGTCCATAAATATCGCAGCTGCGTTCGTGAGTCTGAAAGGCATCACTACGAACTCGTAATGTCCATATCGTGTCCTGAACGCTGTCTTTGGTACGTCAGCTAGCGAAACCTTTAGCTGATGGTAACCAGATCTCAAGTCGATCTTGGAGAAAATAGCTCTACCTTTCAATTGATCGAATAAGTCCTCGATATAGGGGAGATGATACTTATTCTTTATAGTCAACTTGGTAAGTTCTCGATAGTCGATGCACATCCTCATGCTTTCATCCTTCTTCTTTACGAACAGAATATGTGTTCCCCATAGAGATACACTTGGTCTGATGAAACCCTTATCTAGTAATTCCTCCAATTGTACCTTCAGCTTGCAATTCCTTTGGCGCCATACGGTACGGAGCTTTAGAAACGGGGGCAGCTCCTGGTACCAAGTCGATGAAAAATCCCACTTGTCTATCCGACGGAGTACCGGGTAGATCATCTGGAAAGACATCACCGTACTCACATACTACTGGTACTAATTCCAGAGTAATCTCCTCTATGGGTTTGTCTTGCAAACTAACCAAAAAGCCTTGACAATTGTTCTTGGCTAAAATCCTCTTGGCCTGTAAAGCGGAGATAAGGCGAGGAAGTGACTTGATCCTCGTCCCATAAAACCTGAATACTTCTTCACCATCTTTGCAAAAAATAACCTATTTCTCGTGGCACATGATTGCGGCACGATTGGTGCTGAGCCAATCCATACCCAGAATAATATCGAAGTCTTTCATTCGAATAATATTCAAGTCTGCCTCTAGAACTTGACCATCAAAATCTATTTGTACGGCCTTGACTATCTTATTAGTATTGATAGTACTTCCTGACGGCAAACTAACCTCGAGAGTACTACCAGTCTCTTCTCATATTAGGTTCAGTCTTTCTAAACATGCATCAGATATAAATGAATGTGTGGCTCTCGAGTCTATTAGAACATATACGGGGATACCAGAAATAGATAGTATAACTATTATCATATCAGAATCGTCGGCTGCATCTATAGCAAATACTATTGCTTTCCCTTCTCTGTTCTGGTCCGTGTCTTTCTACTAATTGAAAATTAGAAACTAGACATCATTTCATTCATAGCTCAACTTCTTTTGGTACGGGTACATGAGTCGGAAGGCATGTATGTCGAACATTTCCATTTTTTTTATTTTTTTATTTTTCAATAAAATGTTAAACATACTCTAGATTATATCTTTCTATTCTCTTTCGGTTATACATGATTCAGTGTCTGAGAATTCTCCGAGCGCTGGATCAGCGTCTTCCTCTGGTTCTTCTTTCGGGTCTTCTTCCGATTCTTCTTCCGGTTCTTCCTCGGGTCTTCCTCGGGGTCTTCCTCGGGTTCTCCTTCGGGAACATCCTCGAGTACTAACCCATCTTCTTGCCCAAGTTCGGGCTCGGGCATTGGCTCATGTTCTGGCTCCCCCTCAGGTGCAACCCCAAAGCGGTGCTCAAAATACGTGGGCCAATATGCCACAAATCTCACGCAGAAGGTGTCATACTAAATCTCCACATTAGGTGACACTAGAGCATCTATGCATATGCTACGAGCTATCTTCGCGTTGTCGCTTCGAAAAGTCGAGAGTAAGTAATGAATCGATCGGCGATTTCAGGTCACGTAGCCATGTTATATGGCCCGATTATGTACAATATTCAACTGCTCTACGTGTTGGGCAATTACCCAATCGAGTCTAGGCCTGAAACGGTCGTAATCTCTAATGGCTTGTTCTGCGTCACTGGGTGCATTTCTACGGATGGGTGCCATGTCCTAAACCAATTATGCAAAGTCCAATTATGCGGGATTATTCATCTCTCTTAGTTAAAATTACAAGGATGTAAAAATTTAAAAACTCTTGTAAATTATGCACAAACGCGTCTTTCTTTTTTTCTTTCTAATTCGGATATATTTCTTTCTCTTCTTCTAAATCTCGTAAATTGTAAAACAAGTATCCGAAATAAAATAAAGTTAAGTTTCATAAACTTCTTTTACCTTCAGAGTTGGTGGATCGAATGATGGCAGTGGCGACTTTCATTATTGTTGTAGCGCCCCGAGTTCCGTTAACCTGGATTGCCACATCATCGTCTTTTGCCCTAATTTAATAATAAAAAATTTGCGAAAATAACCTAATTTTTAAAATCATATTTGTAATTGAAAACTTCGTCAGCTAGAAAACTCATAGGATGATTGTTTTAAAATTTAAATATCATGTTTTTGGAATAACGGAAACGACAAATACGTTAACAATGTTCAAATACATAAATTTCAAAATTTAATAATTGCGATAATCAAATTTTATGCCACCACTGCCCATCAATCATGATCGCCTCCGAAATCTGCAAATATTGTTAAAATAACAGAGTGAATATTTCTAAGAAATACTCAGTAGACTCATCGATGATAATTAATTTACAAAATAATTGAATACACACTTATGCAATATACAACGTGATATCATCTTCTTTGGCTCATTTTCTTGAAAATCATAGGCTATTTAAAATCATAGGGTGTGTGTAGTCTTTCTTTCTCGTGCATATAAAGCACATAAGTTATGCATAACATTCTCATCTTATCTCATAAGAGATTCTCGTCTTTCTCATGCATTAAAGCATATAAGTTATGGCAAGCATAACAATATCATATATCTCATATGACATATTCTCATCTCATGCATTAAAGCATATAAATCACGTAAATTCACATAAGACATGCAATTATAATTTAAACTAATTAATGGAGGCGAGTCTACCTCAATTTTCTCGAGTTTCGTGAAAAATGGAGCGAGAAGTAACTTCAATCTCCTAATTGTCCGTACGTTTCGTCTAGCCAAAATGGAAAATAAGTTTGAATTAGTATTTCGAAATTCTAAAGTTTTAAAGTGTTAAAATATAGTTTTGGGACTTAATTGAAAATTACAGAAATTGTAATAAATGGCTTAAAATGATAAAATAAAGTTTGTGGGCTAAATTGGAAATTTATTAAATCTGAAAATAGAAGTTTAAGGGCTGAAATAGTAATTTTTGAAAGTTAGGGACTAAACTGTAAATCTATTAAAACTGAAAATAAAGACTAAAAGCTGAAATAATAACTTTTAGAAGTTTAGGGACTAAACTGTAAATATAATAAAGCTGAAAATAGAACTAAAGGGCTGAAATAATAATTTCTAAACTTGGGAACTAAATTGAAATTATTTAAAACTGAAAATAAGAATTTTAGGACTGAAACAGTGACTTTTAAAGATTTTGGGACTAAAATGAAAGTTTTATGAAACTGTAGCTTAAATAAATAAAACTTTAAAATTGAAAATGAAACTTTCTAAACTATGGGACTAAACTGAATAACTTTTAAAACTGAAAATGAGAAATTTAAGGACTGAAATTAAAACACTTAAAACTTAAGCGCTAAAATAAATCAATTTAGAAAATTGGGGCTTAAAAGACAATTTTCAAAAATAAAAAATAAAAAATTGTTTCATTTCTCTCTCTCTACAGAGAGAGAGAGAGAGAAGACGGGCGAGGGAAGGGGCGAAGCCCCTTCTTCTGTGTTCTTACCACCACCGATCGGCGGTGGTGGCACCGCCACCACGGCGCCGGGCTCATGGGTAAGTGGGGGGGGGGTTATTTGGGCGAAATGGTGCGCGATTCGATGGTGACCGAGGCTTTAGGGGTTCGAGCTTTCGGGTTTCTTGGCGGCATTCAACCGGAAATGGGTCGAAAAACGAGGTAAGGTAATGGGTCTTCCTATTTCTTGAATTTTGGTGGTGGTTTGAGATGGATTTTTGGGTGAAATGGTGGTGTTGAGTTCTCGGTGGTGTTGTTTGGTGCAGTGAGTTTGGTGATGGATTGGTTTGGTGGTTGGCTTGGTGGTTTCGGTTATAGGTGGTGATGGGATGGTGTTGGGTGTTCTTGGTTTTGAGGTGAGGGGCGTCGGTTTTGATTGATGGTGTTGTTTTTGGGTTTGAAAATGGTGGTGGTTTTGGGAGTGATTGAGTTGGCGTTTTGGGCATTGAGAGGAGGTGGTTTGGGTGGTGAATGTGGTGGTGGGTTGCCTTGGTGGTGGAGTTGGGTTTTGAGTAGGGTGTTTGCAGTTGGTGTCTTGCTGTGGCTTGAACTAGGCTACGGTGTTGGGAGATGGTGGCATATGGGCTGCATCGTTTATTTTGTAGCTTGTGAGTTCTGCATTGATGTTGGTGAATGGTGTTGTTGGTTTGAGCAGCTTGGTGGTGTGGTTTGAGGTGAGTGAGTTGGGCAGTGGTGACTTGAGGTTGAGTCTCGGTTTTAGGGTGATGAGGGGATGGTGGTGTTGGTGGAGGTCTTGTTGGTGATTTCCTGTTGAATGCTAGAAATTGATGTTCTAGCATCAATGGTGAAATCACAATGAGATTGAGGGAGAGAGAGAAGCTTACCAAAAATGGTTGCTAGAACGGTGATGATAGGAGGGAAATGAAGGTGTATGAATAGTAGAAAATTAGGGTACAAACTTCTAGGTAGGTAATTGGACCAAGAAATTGGGCTAAAATGATTAAATTTCGATTTTGGACCTATTTAATTGGACTTAAATGGATTTGGGTAAAATAAATAATTTTGATATTGGACTTATTTTAAATTGGGCTTTTAATAATTGGGCTTCAATTAATCATAATATATATATTTTACTAAAATTCGGATTTAATCAAAATAATAAGGAATTGATAATTTAAAATTATTCGAAAATGAATTCGATTCAAAATAATTTAAATTTGTTTATAATGGCTAGACGAACGCGTTTTCAATTTAACGTTAGGGTTTAAAGTTTAGCGACACGTTTTTCGAGAAAATATAATTTAATATAAATTTAAAATTTTTGGTCGCTACAATTGTCATCGGCTTCTTGCTCTTTCAGGTTAAATTTTTTTCCACTTCATGAGTTCCTCTCAAGTTACTCATAATTAGCTGTTGGAGCCACATATTTGGTATTTAATGTGTAGCAGGGATCTCTAGGGCTGGACGAAAGTTTTCAAACCGCACCGAGCGGTTCTTCATAAATTAAATACCCGAACGAGTATTTGAATCGAGAACCGATGTGTATGACTCGGTTCTCGGTTGTAGGCCAAGAACCGAAGAATCGAATATAAATAGTTTTTTTAATTTTTTATATTGAATTAATTAAATTATTTTAATTTTTTAAAACAAATTAGCAAACTAATTAGGTAAATTTAATTTTTTGTTTGTTAATCGTGCTTTTTCAATTATGCTTGTAGAGTTTCTTACTATGACAAGTCAAGCAGTTGACGATTAAATCAAATAGTTGGTAAGTATTATAAACACTTAATTTATATTTATAACTTTTAATTTATATTTCATTCTTTTATATAGGCTACTTGAAACAAATGAATTATTGATATAGATCACCAATATTTTAGTATTAATATCTACTTTTTGGTATTTGTATATATTGAATTAATCTTATTGGATATCTTGTTATTTATATATTTTTAAATTATACTACGTTAATTTGTAATAGTTACGAATGAACATGTTATTAGTTATATTTATGTAGTATTGTTGTAAATATTAAAAAAAATTAATTATGGTACAGAACCAAACCTGAACCCGGACGGTTCCATAATTATATTTGGACCCGACAGTTCCATTTATTAAATACCCAAAAAATTTGGGTCAGTTCGATTCTAAAAAGAACCGGACCATGTCCTGCCCTAGGGATCTCTGAATATTGCACTGTTTTAGTTTGATACTCTTGTAGTCCTATGAAGTTTAATTGTATTATCTGATCGTGTCTCGTAATGCATATCCAACAAATCATTATCTTATGCTTGACTATTGCTAGTGTGCACATCTTTGGTACGACTATTGTAGTATGTTGTTGGGTGAGAAGTTAAATTTTTGATAATTTTATTGTCGAGTTCCTTAGATCTCACTGAATGACCTTTTTCTAAGACTATAATGTAGGTAAGTTCAGTGTTGTAAGGCCTGTTTCTCGAACATTGGTTTGAGACATTATCTCTCCTTAACTTGAAAATGTAAGAGAACATTAGTTCTTGAACCAATAAACTGTTTTTGGCTAATCTAGCTTCCCCTGTCACATTTCAACCTGATCATAGGCCTTGATTTACCCTCCGAGAATGAACCTGCCGAGGAGCTCTAAAGTTTTTAGGACATTTTCTCTCCTTTCCAATGTTTGCATCACTCAGGTTGACGTTCTCGTTTGTGTTACATTATACTTAGGTTTTGTACACATCTTCAGTATGATATTCTTGTGAAATGTTGTGACAAAAAAGTAAATATTTCTTTTATTCTGGTATTTAGCACTACATATTGATCACGCCCTTAAATTTCAACTCCCAGTTAGCGTTACCTTTTGCTTGGGTCTCATCTTCAACATGTTTTATCTTATCCAAATTGAGTTGCTGGGGGGATTAAACTACCATGGCAACTAATATATTAATGTTGTTACATTAGCATACATCATACTTTACATTAGTACCGACGTACGTTATATTTGTACGAAACACGAATTAAGAATGATATGTTTATCACCTCTCGTACTCTTCGAAGAACATGAACAAACTGATCCTTGAGCTTAGAATTGGCCAATGTTTTTCTAAGTTCGCTTTGTAACCATCGAATTAAGAAAAAAAGATGCTTTCGCCATAGTCGACGAAACTTAACTAAAACAATGGCATTATTGCTAGATACAATGTTGTGAGCTGGCTTCAATTTGTTTCCTTTATTCTGGCTCTTCTTTTCTTAGTGCACATGTAATGTCCCAGATTTTATATTCTTAATTTGGTTGATGTAGCCCATTTAAGAATTAAATTATGGAAGCTCGACTCATTTAAGGTTTTGAAAGTACAAGCCATAAGTTATTTATAAACCCAATAATTTAAGACATTAAGTTTAAGTAAATTTGATTACAAAGATTTAATGAATAACTGAGTTGCCACAATGGTCTTCTGCATGGTATTTCATATTGGAATCCCAAGTTTGAATAATCATGCAGATGCTTTTATAAAGTATTTTACAAAATTATTTTTTTGAGCTTAAAACTCTTCAAATTCCTTGTTAAAGACTCAATTTAACAAGATTAATAATAATATAACTCTCCCATTTAGTTTTCCACTAAAGAGGGATGTTACAAGAAGAGGAAAAATATTTTTTAACTACACTTCCCCTCAAATCGAAAATTGCTCTTATTTTTTCTAAAAAAAATCTTATTGGGTGAATGTGTGGTTGAAAATGGAGTAATGAATAGTAGTTTTTGGAGAATGTGTGGTCGAAATTTAAAATAACTTTATTGGTTTGTGTGTAGAATATTTTATTGGGTGAATGTGTAGTGGATATTGTTTACTGTAGCAAACAGAGTTTGATAAAATGGTAGACAAACAAGAGCTAACTAAAGTTTAAAAGAATAGCAATTGTGTGAAGGAGAAAGTGCACACTTTGATCAAAGAAATAGATTTTCAAAAGAATAAGAGATGAGCATATTTCTAAAAGTTCCGGTGCCGTCGGGAAGCAACAACCATTATCCAATATTATACTTTCAAAAGCTTTTAACGAAGGTAGGTAGATGTGCAAGTGTTTGTTTTGTTTTTAAATTATGACTTTTCGTTAAAAGTCTGAATGAATTGGTTCCTTCGGGCACGATGTTACGATACTACTATAGTTTGAATGATCATTCTCCAGTTCTATGCGTTATGTTAATTTATAACTCCACAGAAATTGGATTTTGTCGAAAATCCTACTATGTGCGACGGTATGAATATATAGTTCGAAAATGTTAATTTGAAAACGAAATGCACCAATGATATATATTGAGTTTCAAACTCATGGGTTATTTTCCTTCTACAGGTTGATTGGTTTTCCTCGGGGACGTGGATGATGGTAGAGGATGATGCAACATGCTATGGAGAAAGCCGGTGACTTAATAACTTTAAATCCAATTATAAAATGTTCATGTTGTTTCTTAAGAATTTCTATGGACGTCATGTGTGGAACTATGATAAGAATATTTTTCCTTTCTATGAATAAATTATGTTTGAAAGTAGATATGTGTCACGGAAATTAATTTAAATATCATTGTTTACAAAAGAAAAGAGTTAGCAATTTTAAAGTTCTGCCGTCTCTTTTAAAATTTTAGTTTTATGCACTTGGTTCCAAAATTTATATCTCACTCGTTACTTGAAATTTTTGGACAAAACCAATTGGATATGATAGCCTTACATGTTAGCTACTGAATGAACTCGAAATCATGTCAATCCGATGTCGGTAAAATTTTATACATCACTTTAAAGTAAGCTGCACATGGTATGGATCTGTTTTCAACTTCAAAAATTCATAACTCAAACGTTACTTGGAGTTTTTATACAAAACTAGTGGGCTTTGATAGCCTCATGAGTCAGTTATTGAATAGATCTAGAATCATGTCATTTCAATATTCGTAGGATTTTATATAGTACTTAAAATAAATTGTGCCGGGTTACTTTCCAAACCTAGTCATTGCGGGGTTTTGAAAAATATTTCATACTATAAGAAGTTTTCTACTTTACATTAAGATTTCATGAAGTTTCGAAGTCGATAGCTATACAAATGAATTTATTTTGTCATTTGTCGCTTAAGATAGAAAACAAAACAGCAACTTTTATTTTTTAAAGTTTTGCCTAGAATTTGACGTCAATTGTGGATGTATGCATGTTAAATATTCTAAACACATTTTTGAATTGTTTCTTTTGGTATTGAACTATTTTGTCTTAAAAAAAATAATAAAGTCTTGATATTAAATTCAAAAGTTAAATTTTTATACTTTCCGCTAAAAGTATACTTAATTATTTTATTAAGTCTACGGTCTACAGGTAAAGTAAAGTTAATCTAGTGATGTTTCGATCCATGAGGGTCGGGGCATTACAGCGTGGTATCAGAGCAAGGTTTAGTCGATTCTGTAGACTTAGTGTATAAAAAAGAAAAAAAAAGAAATGAAATATTTAAGGCACTCCATGGCATCTTGCAGCCATCAGTTGACCTCATCTGACGAACCCAAGGTACGAAGTAAAACATTGTGTTCCACTTTAATTTTGAGCATGATTTATAATCGTTTTAACTTGAATCTATGAAATGCTTATGATATCTAGAATGAAATTAGTTATGTAAGTTATATTTTGTTTAATATGCATGAAGAAAGATTATTGACCATTTTATAAAAATCCCAAGAAAAAAATTGTATAATTTGATATCATTAATAGAGATATAACATAATTGGACACTTATGTGACATACATGGTTAGAATTTACCAAACTACTAGAAAGACCACAGTTTGTAGAGCAGCGCTGAATCCTCACTCGAGCGACAACCTGTGGTTTTGAATATTAACGTTGTTTTTAAGGGTTTTACGCATTTTATCTCCAATTTTTGCTTGATTTCTCTGAAATCTTCATAACCCAAGCCAAATTGGAGGCTTACCTACTACTTAAACACTTAAAATCATTTATTGAACGTGTTATTTCATAAAAAAACATCGAACTTAAAAGGTAAATTTTGAAAATCTTGGTTTTTTTTTTCTCTCATTTTTGCTTTTTTCTTGGTTTTTTTGTATTGATCATTCTTGCTTGAGTTTTTGATAGCGCATTACATGTTTTGAACATTGTCATAGATTATTATTAATTGTTGCATGATATTTCAACAAAAGTCGGACTTTTGATGCGTTTTTGGCATGTTTTTGATAGTTTATTGTGTGTTTTTCACTATAGTCACTCGAGTTGCATGTTTAGTTAATGTGAATTGCATTGGATTTAGTGAGTGGTTTGTGAGTTGGGTGGTTGAGGTTGTGGTCGTGGTCGTGGTTTGGGTGATTTTGAATTAGGTTTTGATTTCAAGTCGTCTTTGGTCTTTGCAATTGTATTGAGGTTGATTGTTTGGAATTTGGCTTGGTCCGTTGGAGTGTCAGGTTGGTAGTTCGGAGTGTGCATTATGTTTTGTGCATTACGGTTGATGTTGGCACCGCAAGATGATGTCACGTCACTACGTCATGACATCACGGTACGTGTTGTCATGTCTTCATGTCTAGGCATCACTGTATGTCGTTGTGCATTCATGCTAGGGCACGTTGCACGTTATCTTATATGTCTCGGTTTGTGTGCATTCATGCATCTTATGTATATCATGAGTTTGTATCTCGTTTATTGAGGTTTTAATGTTTTGATTTAATTTATTTCAGATGCGCCTAAGAGAGCACGCATTGACGCTTTCACTCCTAGTACCTCCACTTCTTATAGTCGGACTAGGTTCATCTCTGCTGTCATCCAAGACATTTTTGGGTCGCAGTTTTCTCTAGGTCCCATATTATTCGAGCGCGAGGTTATCATGTCTGACCTATCCCCCGACCTCGCTATTTTCACATCTCGGGGTTGGGAACTTTTGTTAATTGAGTTAGTCCCTCCACTGAGTCTATTAGTTCAGGAGTTCTATGCGAACATCCATGATGTTAGTGGGTCGTTCTTTAGGGTTTTTCTTCCGGGTAGAACTGTTAAGATTACTCTGGACGTTATTTCGAGTCGTCTACCCCTTATTCCCCTACTTGACTCCTGATACTCTTCTGGCGGACTCTTTAGTCCATTCAACGGTGTTTAACACACCGTTGGAGGGAGGTCCAAGTACGATTCGTATTGGGTCTCTTTTGACCGATCGCCAGATTCTGTTGCGCATTGTGTGTACGAATCTCGGCCTATCTCCCATACTTCTTCGTTGCCTATAGAGAAGGCACGTTTTCTATACGCCCTGGTGTAAGCGATTCTATCAATTTGCCTTCTTTTATATGCTACAAGTTTTGAGGGCTTTTCGAGTCACGGGGACGAGAGTAGGGTTTCCCTATGCTTGCTTGATCTATAGATTAGTGATAGCCTTAGGAGTTAGTTTCCTGGATGGGGTACCAGGTGGGTTTCTCGACCGATTGGCCATACTACCATCACCCATAGTCGATCACATGCTTCACCTAAGCCAGCATAGCTCGTTGACCCGACTGTACTGTCTGATATTGATGACCTCATTTTTTTTGACCCTTTGGATTTCCCTTTTTTTCTATTGCTCTTTAGCCCTCTGACATCCCGTTGACTTTGACTTTGGCTCATCTTCCTTTAGAGTCAGTTTCTCCTCCTACGGAGTCTGCACCTTCTACTTCTGCTTCCATTGACCATTTGGTTGCTTTCATGGGATAGATGATCGTGCTAATCGAGCAGCAGACTCGAATGATAGCGAAAATCACACAGCTGCGTGCTATAGTTGATCGACACACTACCAAGTTCACTATACTTTGGGGTGTTGTTGGCTATATTCAGCGTGGACTTCGATGTATTCACCATCATTAGGACGACAATGCTGCTTCTGAGGAGAGGACAGATTCTGATGATTTAGCCGGTGATACCTAGTTTCTAGATTTACCCCTTGTCATTTTGTGACAAAAAAGGGAAATAATATATTTATTTTTGAGTGACGTTTGATTTTCGGGGTAGTATACGTATATCTAGATTTTTGATGTATCTTTTTCTAGATGTAATTAATACTCTTGATATAAAGGCATTTTACATTTTAATTTCAGTTTTGCTAAATTAAGTTTGATGTTTTAGTAGTATCAGTATCAATGTGTCTTCTTGATATGTTGGGCTGCATTGGTACTATATATTGATTTAGCATACATGATTGAAACTGAATAATCCTATATGTTTCGTAGATTGCCTTATTCTATAAACTGCTTGAACTGCTTTACTTATACTGTTTTCTACATATTTTACACTAGATGTTGAGTTGTCTATTTCAGAAAACATGTGCTAATTGAAATGCAAAATTTGTTCAATTCAGTTAGTTGTGTCATAGTTTTTTAAGTCTATAATTCATATTTGATTATTGCATTGACTTTAGTTAGTAGTTTTGTCATAGAATGCCGAAGGAGGATGTTGTTAGGTTTTAATTATGTAATTGAAAATTCTGTAACAAAAGGGATTTAATTGTAAATGTTGTAAAAATTCATGGAGTAATGTGCAATTATATGAAAATAGGGTTTTTAGGTCTAAGGTTCGAGGTTCGAGTATGGCAAAAGAAAGAAATATAGCACGGATTTTCGCTAGACTATCGTCATAGATTGGCTCGAGCGTAAAAAACAGAACCTCCGACGCTTGACTATCTCCCCGCCTTCACTGGAGCGACAGCCTCTCACTCAACTATCGTCGAGCCCTTGCTCGAGCGACAGTGTTGTCTGGAAAATTTTTATTTCGCGATTTAAAGAATTTTTCCCCCGCCCATTACTTTCCTAACCTACCTATAAATACCAAAACACATCTGAACGTGATTTGACAATGTTGATCATTGAAAGAGCTTCATTAGAGAGAATCCCTACATGTTCCTTCTTTCAACTTTCGTCCCGTGAGATTGTTTTGGTGAGAAAAACATCACTTTCATAATCTAAATACCAAATTGTTCTTTCCTCTGCATCTGTCATAGTTGCTGAAGACCGAGGAAAGTTGACTGAAGTTCCAATCAGTGAAGAACTGGGTGTTCTTCGTGATCCACATGAGATAGATGATTCCACAAGGCTATGAATGCTGCAAGGTAGCAGATTCTAGGAAAGCTTTGAAAATTGCAGCTAAGGATTGGTGCAAGGGAGCACAGTTTCCAGGAGAGCTGTAAGAACTTCAGTCCAAAGATCAGATAGTATGTGTCATCATTTAGTCTAGTAGACTGTAAGTGTCAGATCGTTTATAGTTGATTGACTGGTAAAGTGTCTGGAGTTTTTTCCAGTTTGGTTCCTCCATTATCATACCGTAGGTTTTTGCTATTTTTTATTGATTATATTAATTGCGGTATTTAAACATAGGTTAAATTGACTTGCATGCTTAATTATCTAGAGATAATTAATTGGTAACGTGTTGCTAATTAATTAATAATTTTAATTCTGCATAATATAATTATTCACCCCCTCTAGGCATTGTTAGGATCGAACTACATAAATTTCAGTATTTTTTAAAGCCATTAATTAATTTCTTATTTCTACATAAAAAAAGTATGTTCATAGTTTCCACTTTACAATGCCAAAAATTCCTAAAAGGAACGCAAATTGTGTCTGTTGTGATTCGAACTTGTGATCACACTATTAAATGTGTGCTTCCATTAATTATACTAAAGTCGTGCTTCTGGAATTGACACTTCTATTAATTGGAGACACTGACTGAATTGTTGACACTTGACACCTCTCTTACCGTTGGATGAAGTTCTAGAGACTTCTGGCTATATCTTGTGTGAGACATTTGGCTGGCTGTTCAGTTCATTATTCTGGCTTTTGGGCTCTCACATTTGTTCTCTTCCTTTTAGAGAGAAAACTTCATTCTTATCTAGGGTTTACATTCTTGAGTGTTTGAATAGTGTAAATCTGTGTAGTCTCTTAGATCTACTTCTGATTGTTGAGAAGTGATGATTCTTTGAGTGTTTGGTGCCCTGAATCTTTGTGGTTTGAGTGGTCTTGTGAGGTATTTGACAGAACTTTGTGATCTGGCCAATTTTGTGCTTTGAGGTTGTGTTTGATCCAAAAGCTTGTGTAAAAGATAAGTCTCTGTGACTTCGATCTGTATTCTTGAGCTGATTGTAATTGTTGGTTGCCATTTTTGGGCTATTAGTGTAACCGACCAATATCCATATTATTTGGATGCTCAATGGGGGATGTAGGCGTTAGATGTGGTCGTCGAACCTCCGGGGCTTAGGCCAAAAGAAATCTTTTGTTCAATCTTTACTTTCTGGACTTTAATTTCTGTTTTGAGATTGATTCTTTAGATCTTGTTTTAATATCGTGTGTATTGGGCCTTTTGAGTGTCTTCTCTTGTCTCGCAAATGTACAAGAAGAGTATTGTTGTATTCCACTTTGTGAAGTAGAAAAAATGTCTCTGTTGAATGATCTCCTTAACTTGAACCTATCGGAATCTACTGAAAGATCCATTGCAGAATATATATGGTTAGTTCCTTCTATCAAATCTAACATTTCTTATATCTGTTCATGACATGTACAGAATATGCTTGCAGTTTGTACCGCTCTTAGATTTTTTTCTTTTGTTCTTCGTGTTATTTTAATGAATGGGTGGAAGTTAACATATGTTTGTGTTTTTCTTGATTTTTGATTAGGATTGGGGGATCCGGAATGGATCTCAGGAGCAAGGAGAGAGGAACACACACACCAAACTTTATCTCTTGAGTCATAATTCTTCATGATTGTTAATTTTACTATGCTTTGAACCAGACGCTCCCTAGACAAATTACTGACCCCAATAGGCTTCCGATGTGGAACTACGATGGATCTAGCATGAGTCAAGCACCGGGTGAAGACAGTAAAGTCATATTACGGTAAGCTTCCTCTTCACCTTCCTCTTTTATTTAAAAGTTTATTGAGGGTATTAATCTATCTTTGATGCTTGTTTAGCCCTCGGGCAACATTTCCTGATCCTTTTAGAAGAGGAAACCTCCTCCTTGTAAGGGTTTTTTGTCTGTTACTTCAATATACTTCTGATCCTTCTTATAGTGGACTGGAACAAAAGACCAGTTTTTTCTCGTTCAATGTATAGGTGATGTGTGATGCTTACACTCCGGATAGAGTGCCCATCCCGCAAATAATAGGTATTAGGCAGCTGAAATATTTAACCATCCTGATGTTAATGCTGAGGAACCTTGGTATGTTGTAATCCATTCGGCTTTTCTAGTTTTTCGTGTTACCATTTGTCGAGAATCTGAAATGAATATACTGAAAATTCATCAAGTAATAATAATACAGGTTTGGTATAGACTTTGTTACGGCAACATGCCAGATGGCCACTTGGGTGGCCAGTGGGAGGATTCCCTGGACCTCAGGTAATTCTTGACTATCCCATATTGTCTAGCCTATAATGATTTTTGGATAATTCTTGTTGTACATAATTTATGTACATAAAGGACTACATAATATGATGTGTCAATCATCCGGTAATTGATGTGAAAGTGTGATATTTGAATTAAATGTTGGATATGTGCCAGTGCCACTTGTAATTATGTAAACCATTATGTGAAAATTTATGTACCACGTGTGGTTTGTTTTATAGGGACCGTACTACTGTGGGATTGGCGCTGATAAATCGTTTGGTCGTGAAATAGTCGATGCCCACTATAAAGCATGTCTTTATGTTGGCATCAAAATTAGTGGTATCAATGGAGAAGTTATGCCCGGCCAAGTAAAAAAACTACATTAAATTGTATCATAAGGATTGCTTCTTTCCTTTACAAGTAGTATATTTGATTTTTTGTACTCCTAATGTTGCAGTGGGAATCTCTGCAGGAGATCAGCTATGGGTGGCTCGCTACATTCTAGAGGCATTTCTATCATATTCTGTTCAAATGTCGAGCACTCTTACATCCATAATTGCCCGAATTTTGTCTTAGGTTGGAGCTCAAATGCACCTTATGTGAGTTCTTTGATTTATATTGACAGAGGATAACAGAGATTGCTGGAATTGTTCTCTCTTTTGATCCAAAGCCTATTCCGGTCGGACCTTTTTATATTGGCTATTGATTAAGCAAGAAAAGCCATCTTATGTCATGCACAATTTTAGGGGCTCGAATACTATGCCTCGTAATACGACCTCCTCAACTTATATTATATTATATCTTTTCCATGTCAGGGTGACTGGAATGGAGCCGGTGCTTATACAAATTACAGTATGAAATCCATGAGAAGCGATGAAGGTTATGAGGTTATAAAGCGGTCCATCAACAAGCTCGGATTGAGACACGACAAACACATAGCCGCTTATGGAGAAGGCAATGAGCGTCGCCTCACAGGAAAACATGAAACAGCTAACATCAAAACATTCAAATGGGTACACTTTTATTTAGTTTCAATTTAATGCATGCTTCTTTGTGGAATTTTGGGTTTTTTCCTTTTCAATAGTCATTGCATGAGATTGACTGAGTGCAATGGGAGGGGGTAGATGATCGTTTATGCTGTTCTTTTTTGTGGCATTACTCTTATCACGTCATATTTTATTATGAGATGCATGTGCAGGGACGGACCCAGGATTCGGGGGGGGCACGTAAAAAATAATTGGAGTTCTTAATCCGGGATCCATGGGAAGTTGTACAATATCAATATGCTCAATACTTGCTTTCTTTACCTTATCATTTTCTTGAAAATTAGTTTCATTAATATATGCTTCCTTTGCCTCTTCATTTTCTCTAATAGTAACATTCTCAACACTTGCTTCCTTTGCCTCGGCATTTTTTTCAATAGAAATCTCATCAATGCGCCGTTTCTTTGCCTCAACATTTTCTTCAATAGAATTTTGAGATATTCGTTTAAAATATCTCAACATATCTTCCTACAAATCAAACAAAGAATGCATAAATATACCAACAGTGAAATCTCAATGTTCAAGAGAAAAATCAGCATACATTTAAGAAACATATCCATCATAAAAGTAATTAGGAGATGAAGATCAGTTTTAAAAACACTACAGAAGACTCAACACAGATATATAAACTCAATAGCTCAGACTTCTCTGGAACTCAGATGGAATGCCCTAATTCTTCTCACTGCTAGTATGGCTTGTAAAGTTATGATAAAATCATCATTTTACACGTCAAACAGCTCAATCTGTGAACAATATCAGTTCCATAACAAAAAGAAAAAAGCCAGGCATAAGTCAAGGCAAAAAGTTAATCTGTCAAGTAGTTCAACCAATTCTACAGTTAGAGCAGGTTTTGCTAGCTTAAATGCTAGGCTGGAAACATAAATTTTTGCAAAAGAAGCCAAGCTCGGGTGAACCTAGAAAGGTCACTTTGTGGAATTTTCATTGAAATGTACTGCTTAAAATGAAAGATTCTCCACATCTCATTATCTTAATCAATATAGCCTGCAATCTAGTAACAAATCACTGTCTTAATCAATGCTTTCTCAAAATTGGTTCCTTGTCCTACAAATCAGCTAACGAACTTCACTTTTACGTCCTACATAGTAATAACATCACACGATTCACAAGAATACGAAACTAATTCTAACTGCAGGAGAACATTACATTCTATTGTCCTCGAGCTTCACACGCTGCACAGACCACCAAGAAAGCACATCGTAAATGTGAGAACATACACTTCTATCCTAGAACGATCCACAATACAGAAAATAAGGACATTATTTTGTAACTTTAACGAGGCATATAGCTAGTTATGATGCTATCTACATCATAATTATCAGGAGGTACAACCACCAATAAGTAGTAAACTAGATAAATTTTTACAGCTTCTACATTGAACTATACATGGGTAATACCGCTATAGCCAATAGGTAAGAAGAAATAAGCTACTCTCCAGAGAACCAATTCCATTAAAGCCTTGGCTTGTTGAAGATCCCCATCTCTCGGTAAATCGGTTATTGGAAATTTGGAAAGGGAAGAGATTAAGGGAATTGGCGGGAAAGGGAACGGCTGGGAATTCGGGTGAAGGGGAAAGGGAAGGCTAGGTTTCTTTCAAAATTGTTAAAAGACTTGGGCTGGGTAGTTGGGCTGGCCTTTTTTTTTCAAGGTAAAAAATTTAAAGGCCCAGTGGCCCTTCGTGGGTCCGCCCGTGAGCTTGTGCATGCTTAGTTAGTACTTATTAGATGAGGAAATTACACCACCCTACTTTTAAATTACCATTTTCATAAATCCTAATTCAAGTTTCATATTGCAAAAATCAGGTTTTAATTAATAATTTCAAAACATTTTTAATTTTAATTTATATATTTATTTACAATAAATTAACTTATATATACCCCCACCCATATATACCCCAAACCCTAAAATCATTAACCTATATCCTCTCAATTCTTCCTCCCGTCTCTCTGTTCCACTTCGCCACCGCCGTCATCGGCGATGACGGCGCTTGTGCCCTCTTCCATATCTGTTGGCTTCTTTCTTCTCTCTTCCGTGGATCTGAAATGCATATACAACCGTCTCTTTTCCTCTACCTCATCGTGCTTCTCTTTTGATCCGGCGACATAGCAGTCGCAGTCGCGCCGTGACGGTGTCTTTACGCGGTCCATGGTATGAGGTGGGTCATATCTGTTTTTTTTGTTTTTTCATTTTTAATGGTTTGATCGATTTGTATGTTCTATAATCTGTAAGTGCCGTTAATTATTGATTTTTCCCTATTTTTGTAATCAGTCAACAAAAGCCCAAATTTACAAATCGTGTGTGTATGGGTGTCATGGCGCAGTTGGGCGTGTGTGTGGTTGCGACGGTTGGGTGTCAAGTGCGTGAGGCGGCGGCTATGGTTCCGTGGTGTTGAGATCGCGGTTTTTATTTTTATTGGAGTGGTAGTGGCGGCTGTGGTTACGTGTTTTGGTGGTGTTGGGGTTTTTGGGGTGGTGAGTTGGAGCTCAGAAACAGTTGTGTTGGTGTTGGTGGCATCGTTGTCGCTGCCGTCTCGGTGATGGTGAAGTAGTGGTGGTTTTTTTTTGGATGTGGTTTTGGGGGTGGTGATGGTGGTGATAGTGGTGGTGGGAGGGTGTGTTGTTTGATTTGTTTGAGATGTTGATATTGGACGGCAATGGTGGTGGTGCTGCTAGTGGAGGCAGTGGCGAAGTGGTCACAAATGATTTGGTGGTGGTCACAAATGATTAGATTGTTTGTGACCAATAATTTGGTTGGTGTGTGACCAATGAATTAGATAAATGGTGACAAATACATGTTGTGTGACCTAAAAATAATTAATGTGTGCCCAATAATTTGATCAATTGTGACTTAAATATAATTTATGTTCAATTAATGTGATGATTGTGACCATGAAAAAAGTAGTGTGACTTATAAATTTTGTGATTTGTGATCGATGAACAAATTGTGATCTTTAAAATTTTAATTTGTGACCGATGAACAAATTGTGAACTATGAAAATTTTGAATTGTGACCTAATTTCTTTTTGAATTGTGACTAGATTGCACAGATCTGTGACGTTAATATATTCGTCGGAGTTGGAACACTTGTCGAAATTGGAGCAGCTCTCGGAATAATGCGACGAAAGAACGGTCATCGGAATAGTCATCGGAATCGGGGCAGTTGTCGGAATGATCGTCGGAGAAGTCGCTGGAGAAGAGTTGTGACTGTAACGGTAGCCAGATTAGTCCTTGGAGCGATAGGGGTGGTGGAGGGGAGGTGGGGGTGGGGTGGGGTAATTATGTTATATTAGAATTAAATATATAATAATAAATTGATTTAATAATATATTATTTCATAAATAAAAATTTAAAAAACCTGATTTTTGAAAGTTGAAACTTGTTTTTGTATTTTTGAAATGGTGTAAAGTAAATACCTTAAAAATGTATTGTTCCCCTTATTAGATTAGACAAAATGCGGAAAACATGTACACATTCTGCGTAGTCTTGTCTTTATACTTCCGGTGCTTTCGAATGTTTATGAATTTATAGGGTGTGGCAGATCGTGGAGCTTTGATTAGGGTTGGCAGAGAAACATAGTGGGATGGCAAATGTTGTTTTGAAGACAGGCGACCAGCTTCAAACATGGATCCCTATGTTGTGACTTCCATGATTGTAAAGATAACCATCATCTGGAAACCTTAAAAACAACATAAGTATTATTTTGCCTATTGCAATCGTTGTGTATTCAAATTTTTAATTGATCTCTTAGGCTAAATTTGTGCCTTCCCATGTCTTTGGTCTTGTTTGGTGTTTTGAATTTGAAATTTGATTGTAATTGTCTTTGATCATATTCCTTATCGTACTTCGTCCACTGTTAGTGGAGACCTTGATTAATGAGAAAGTTTGTTTTTGATTTAAAAAACAAAATATGACTCTAATACCAGTTGTTAGTTTCAAAACTCAAAAGCCAAGTAGAAGTAAACAAGAAAAAATGGTAATTTTTCTTTCAAAACTGATAATATCTATTTGATGCCATATAATCTTAACCACTCAGATTTAAAAGAATGAGACTACTTCGAATGCGGCAACACATCTCTTCAATTGTAATCAAAATGCTTCTAGTTCTCGACCATTTAATCTCCTTTTGTATCCTCCAAAAACTGCCTTATAGCGCTAATAGCATTTGGTCGATCATGTGTGTAGTCTTCTTAATTATGTAGGACTAGTGTGGATCATGCGTTGAACGATAACCGTTATAATTTTTGTAATTCCACAATTGAACAATGACAAAAATAACATTAAATTGTTTCAAGTAATGAATATTCAGGTACCCTTTAAATTACACCATTTAAATCTCCACTTCATTTACAAAAAGGAATCCCATTTTATTGACGAATTTCATCATCTCAAACAGAATAGAAACAAAAACAAGCATTTGAACCTAAAAAAGAATTTAACCTTCGACTAAAGTTCATCTTTAAAGTGCCCTAAACAAATAAATGATAAAAACATGACTATAATAAACAACATTTCTCTTATCCTTTCCTCATTTTTTTATAATTCTAAATACTAAATTTTTTACGAAAAAAAACTAAAAATAATAAGATTATAGGATTAGAAATAACAAATCTATAAGAAAAAGTATCCCCTTTCTGATTTAAGACAACAAAAATGTTTTCTTTTGCTTGCTTAGAAAATGCCATGTCAATTTCATGATTGGGTCTCCTCCAGCAATACTATGAAAGGAATATAGCATAATTATAGAAATCTAAAGTCCCATATTTAGATTGCCAAGTTTAAAATTTAATATAATTCGTTTCAATGAAATGGTCGGTCTACAAATAGCTAAATCTCAGTTCCAAGTGTGTCAAAATCATACAAATAGAAGATCTGACTTCAATTACTACAAAAAATCATAGATTTCCCAAATGCTACTCTACTTGAAAAACTAACAATATGAATTGTGCTGCAAACATAGATGGTGTATAAGAAGTTAAAAGGAAACTAAGGATGAGGAAGCATAGTTCAAAACAAGCAAACTACTTGTATGTTTCAGTAATTAACTTCTTAGGCACATATCTATAGAATAAGTTGGTCCGTTATACTGCACCCTTGTTTCTTATTAGACCCTAGGTAGTTTCTTTCATTAGCCAAGAATACTAAGGTTAATAAGGTAAGAAATGCTCATCTCAATACTGTGTACATAACTCTTAATGAGAAGGATTCACAAATTGCTATAGCTTTGTTATAATGATTGAAGAGACGACATCTTACTTGAAGCAGGTTACCAATCATAACCAAGGGTGCCTAGGCAAAGCTATGAGAACACAAATGACAGCTGATAACCAGGCCACAGAAACAATTGCAATACAAATTTTGAAACCTTCTAATTTCCACGCTACAAAAATGATTCACAAAGGTTTCAATGTGCAAATTTTAAAAATTTACAAATGGAAATTTAAGTAAGTCGTAAAACTTAGAAGTTGAGATTTAAAATGCAGTAATTTAACTATACTGGTTATGCTTCTTTACGATTAGAGGTTTACGCAAGAAACATAGCATGATTGGTAAAGATTCAAAGTTAAATGGTAAACAAGTTCTTTTGAGATAGGCAATCTTGTTTATCAAATGACTTTTTCACAAAGAAAAAAATGTGAAACGATGAAAAAAAATTAGTTACCCAATCATAAATTAAAACTTCGAACAAGGTCAAAGCAATGAAGAAAACAACATGAATGGAGAAAGATACATCATTGGGAGCCACA
Organism: Fraxinus excelsior; assembly: GCA_019097785.1. NCBI lineage: Eukaryota > Viridiplantae > Streptophyta > Magnoliopsida > Lamiales > Oleaceae > Fraxinus > Fraxinus excelsior. The sequence continues at coordinate 23,887,233 of CM032623.1, forward strand.
TGTATCACTAATTATTCCAACAAAGTAACATAAAAAGGAATGAAACTTGGAACCCAGTAGATGAAAACCGAAACATCTATTAATTGTTCCTTGATAAAATTTCCTTGAATCAACGGTAGAACCTAGCAAGTCCAGCTCTGAGCTATAATTTTCTATTCAACGGAAACACATAAACATAGAACAAAATGAAAAGAGGGCTGCTTCGACATGGAGAATGAATGACAGATACAATAGTCACTTGGAAAAGTAGAGAATAAAGAGAGAATTCAGTCATACATTACTTCACTTTATTTATAAAATACGAAGATAGTCATCCCAGTTCATGACAGAAATCTAGCTTCAAAATCTGAGCTGAAATTCATCACATGTACCAATAATTTTATATGGTACCATACATCAAAGTCCATTAGCCAAATTGAGTTCCAAGAAGAAATATTCTCTTCTTTAAAAAGTTTGTTGTTACTTCAATTCACAAATGATTTCTGTTTTCAACGAAAAATAAAAACCAACTTGATTTCTAATTTGAACTGGTGGAAGTCTGGTACATTATTTCGAGTTGGATCCACAATAATGCTAGGGGGAACTCCAATAATTTCTTCAACAATATGTGTAACGACCCAGGTCCCACTTAACGGGTTATCCCGGTTGTTAGATCGACGACATATTGTTCCCATTGTACCAACATGAATCTTTACAACATACTTTATCATCACTCACACGCTTCTCGAGAAAACTTCCCAGGGGGCCACCCATCATGGAATTGCTCCCATCCAAGTACGCTTAACTATGGAGTTTCTAACGATGGACTTCAGGAAAAAAAGGTGAACCTTGTTGGTATAAGTAGTACCTATCAAATCTTTTTAATCTTTCTTAATCTGGGTATTACAGTAGGTTTGCTAGATGCTATCATCTTTTGTTTCTTTAGTTGCTCAATGCTTTCTTTTTCAAACACCAAGTTTCTTCGAGCATTATGTATATTGGTGTGAAATGAGACATTCTTCATCTTTGGTTCATATAGAGACATCATTGGAGATCCCTTTGTAGGCCCACAATTGTTATTGAGAATGTATACGACATCAAACCTTGGTTGGTTCGTTTTGGGATCCAAAGTTCCATATTTTATATAAATGAAAGAGACTTCACTTACATAATTCAAATCACGAGCATTGATGACATGTTCTGACTGTATGAAAATTAATAAAGATACTATCAATATATTTAAGTAGAAAATATTAGCAAATGTAATAGATCATAATGAATACTTTAAAAATATTAGCAAATGTAATAGATCATAATGAATACTTTAACGTTATACAATCCTTCATCAAAGTTTCAGCTAGCAGTTGCAGGAATTTTTCAGCCAATTCACCAAATAATAATGCAAAAATAGATCCGGTATTATCTGCAATATGAACATTGCATCTTGCTTCGGGAAGAAAAAAACAAAATTAGTGTCGTAGACATTTTAAATTTACTATTAGTTACATTATATACATAATTAATATTTTGAGTAGATGGTATTAGAATAGAAGTTATTACCTTGGAACTGCTCTTGCATGCATGTATTTGCAATAATGCGAAAATATATTTCATTGAATTGAGCAAATGACATCCAACCACAAGTTTCACAAGCCATATACCAAAATGATTGAGTTCTTGCCTTCAATTCTAATTGACCTTTTATCTAGAATGGTTTGAGCTGCAATACGTAGAACGAATGTTAGATTTGTTTTCGAATGTAAATAAGTGTATGGTAGATAATTGAAGAAAGTTTAAAGAAATAAGTAATGGTTTTACTTTTACTTCTTGTAGTTAATATACCGTCAATGAGTATTTTGAAATATCTTTGATGTTGATAATTTTGTTCTTTGGAAGTGGTAAAATACTGGACGTGTTGGCAAATCATACGTCTTTTAAACGATCATTTCGTCAGTATGTCTTTGTTTCTTTGAATCCTTATATAGTATCAAAATGAAGTTAAAAGATAAAGGAAAAATGCAAAATAATACGATGATGTAGTTAGGTTTTTAGTGGAAACAAGCGTATGTAAAATGCATGAAGAGTGAACTGACCATTCTCTTATTTCAATAAGTTTTTCACTCTAGGATTAATAAGGATCGAACTGTTTGCTTTAGTCGATAATGACATCCCTGTTAAGAAGGATGCAAGCATATAATGAAGTTAGATATTGTTAACAGTAGAAGCTTATAAAGATGAAGATTAAATTGGGACTTTGTTTACCTTTGAATGATGTGACTTTCAAATGGTTGCCAACGATCATTAGTTTTTTCATAAGGTAGTCACTGATTTCAACGCCTTCATGGTCAATAAAGTTGTCTCATATAGTTAAATAATTGCTTGCAATCTACACATGGAGATGTCAAATTTCAGATTAATTGGCATAATAGATAAACTATTGTTTTGTGCGCGAAGATTTATATTTATTTATGCATAACTTTCGTTCACAAGGACAATGTCTTGGACATTTGCATTCACATTCTTGTTGCTTGGAATTTCTCGTTTTAGCCTAACGTCAACAACAATGCCAACAAATGCTACACAGGGAATTTGAAATAGTTGTGCAGAAAGTAGTAGTTTGAAAATATAATGTATAGCAAATTTTTGAAAAATTACTAAACTCATAGTAAGTATTATCTATTTTGACATCAACATCATGTAGTTTTGAAGTTCATCGAATGGTGTAAATTGAAAGCATGGCTCTATAAGAGGGCTATGGTCTTCATTTGATTCTTCAATTCGAGTTGAACCATTGATGGTCCATTGTGTATGTCTACAAGTTGATTTGAAGCGTTCATCTATGTTTTTGACATATGCATTCGAAATCAAGTATGTCTTTGATGTACTAAGGTGTTTTCAAGAGTTTTGATATTCTGAGCAAATATGGTTGCTTGGACTTTGTTTTCCTACATTAAATGATATGACATTAAATATTAGTACACAAATACATAGATGTGCATTATTAACCTCAAGAAGCATGGTCTAAGAATATTACCGCAATATCCATCAACCAAAGGTGATGATATGTTCCATTCCCCTTTTGTGATGTCCGTGAAGTTGTTTTTTTCTACAACCATCACTTTACATGTCCATCCGACTCTTGGTGCAATACTTGGAATTAGTTTCAGTTTGAATGCCATTTTTATGGCAGGAATCATAAACAAATATCAAACATTAATACTGTAAAAGAAGAACAAACTAATGAAAATACTTTTTTTTTTCCAGGAAGAACATTGATTATAAGTAAGTTCATGTTCTTTAAACAAATAAATGAATCAATTGTGAAGTAAGAGAAGAAGCATCTACCTTTTTTTGTATTCCTTAGCATGTAGTTAAACCTTTTGTTGGCTTTTACAGTATATATATTGCGGGTAATAATATATGTGTACATATATAGATATAGGACATGCATGTATGTGTAGAGATACGATGTCAGAGTAGGTAGATGGACATGGGAGTGGCATGGTGAATATGAAATTCAGATTGACTGCAGACTATACATAGACCATAATGTCCTGTTTTTTAACGATAAATAAAGTACATTATGATCATTTATATATTTACTTTTACAATACATAATCAGAATGCATGTAATTTTGCAGAAAAAATAGATTCTTCTAGACTTGTATTTCTAGTCCTCACAATATTAAGCATTGGTTGAAAGTTTCGAACACATAAAAGGGTCTAAATAAGATGAAAATATTACTTACAAGCAGCAAATACGGTAAGTAATCAATGTCCCCATTAAACTCCCTATTCTCTTTCTATGATATGAGAAAATGAAATGAAATAATCTTTACCAGAGCGACTTACATGAAAACCCCATGCACCCCATCTGACAAGCTAATAGTAGCCATATTCTCAAATAAGCATAAAGTAAAAATAAACAATAATAGAAATTTGATTGATTTAATAATAAAATGTCATTTTTTTCAAAAAAAAGAGAGCAAATTGAACGTACCTGACCAAGAAGAGCAAGAACATAATCATGATCTCCGTCCAATACAATCTTGAAAGCATTAAATACTTATTCAACTCACATATGTACTAACTACATAAACCAACACTTCAATTTTGCAAAGAAATAAAACAATAGAAAAGTTTAGCATCTTGAGTCATTTTACACATCACATGGCAATCCTCTCATAAGATAAGATAAGGTTTTAACCGTAATCACAAATTCGCTGAATTCCAACTAAGGAAATTACTTAAATGCACAAGCACGCATGCATATCTTTTTTTCCTATTATTTCCTCAAAATAAATGCTTCATTATTCCTCTTTTAGTCGGTTCGTATAGACTTGGCCGAGGGAGGCTAACATTAACTTTCAAACATGGAAATTATATATGAGCTTTACGTAAAAGACATTCAGAGAAACAAAGTATTGAGAAGCTTTTAAAAGTGACAAAATAATGCACATTGTAGCAAGTGATGCTAATGTTAATCGTAGCAGAAAGTCAATGGTTACTGAGATTACTAGTGGCTATGGGGTAGGAAAAAAGGCCAGGGTACATGTTATACCATGATATTTGAAGCTCCTCTTCAATAAGAGACATAGCCACATCATCCGGAAATGATGGAACCTATACCAATGATGAGACAAAAAATTAGCAACAAAAGAACAGTTGAGGACGAATATTAGAATAAAAAATACACAAAAAAGACCCTTGCTAAAAATATAAAAATACCTCAGATTGAATTTGTGCACAAAAGTATATAGTAAATGATTACAGGATTGACAGGAGTGTGCATAGATTTTGAATCTCAATCATCTCTATGACATAACAATCACCAGAGATGGATACCACAAGGATCCAGGAAGGTCAACCATCCTAGTATTTAAAAATATCAAGATGATACTTGAACATCATGGCCTCCACCATATATAACAACAAACTATGCAAAAATGGATCCTATCATATATGCTAGCTAAAATATATGCATTTGGTTTCTGCACTAATATGAACAAATATTTTTGATAAAGTTGGTTTGCCATAACTTCTATAGACTATAGTTGGCATGTCAACAATGTTTTTGATAAACTTTGACTTGTTGCCTCCATTTGAAATCTTTTTATTTATCATTGATTAACATTTTTGGCGATACTTTTGGCATGCCAGTTATTTAGGGAATATCCCACAACACACATGAAAAGAAGAAACCAAGACAAAATTTCCATTTGAAAGATAAAATATCTAGCTTTAAATATTGGACAAGCAAATTGTTTTGCATCCTCACTCAAAGCAAGTCCTTGATGTAAAATTTAGTGCTAGGGAATACCAAGATCTCAAATTCAAATTTACACATTTTTTTTGTCAGATCAAGGGAGAAATTATCATTTCCTATATTACATCATGAAAATATTAAAATAATCCTATATAATGGTAAATTATTCATAAATCCTGCATATAAAATAGTAGGAATAAGTTATGGGCTAAACAAAACTTCTTAAGTACATGAACACAATCTAAAACTAAACTCAAACACCAACCTATGAGACAAAGATAAAGAAGGTTTAGAAACAATTAAGTATTGAATTAGTTGATTAATACAACCATACCTGACCAATCATGTTGTGCTTGTGAACCTTCTCTTTTGTCAACAATATTGATGGCTACACTTACATACCACTTGATGCCCATCAATAGTCTTCATGGGTTCAACCAATGAAGCTTTTGCACCTTCCCTAGTTGTATAAACAAAAAAGGCAGAACCTTTTGGTTTCCTAGTCTTCTTATCAAACCTTAAAACTAACATTTGGGGAATTTACAGTTAACTTTTGCGATGATAAACTATATAAACAAATGGAGGATAAAAAAGTTCCCCATAAATAAAAAGTCAATAGGTTTTTTTAATCGTGTGGTGCATATGATTAAGAGGAAGCCATAGACAGAAATAAATATATACTATTGTCAAAATTTGGTCCATGTTTAGATACTAAACCTTTGGTTCCCTTTAATCAAAATGGTGTGTGCTAAATGAAGAATTTTTCTTGACATAACAAGTAAATGTATAAACGTAAGAAGATAATATACATTATTGTTCATATGGAAGAAATTGCATATAGAACTTCTTTATATACAATATTCCTCGTAAAGGTGTAATGCATTTTTTTTATTTTCATTTGGTTTCATAGGAACTTTAATACATTTACTATTTTTTGCTCTTGATAATGTATGAACAACTTTATGAAAATACAGGTTCAGGTAAATACAATCCAACAAAATCAAGAGTTTGACCTTGAGCTTTATTTATAGTCATAACAAAGCATACACAGACTGAGAATTGAGTTCTTTTGAATCGAATTGGACTCATATCATTCTCAAAAGGCATAAATGGTATACGGGGTAGAAAAACTCTTTTTTTTTTAAATATTGTCCAACATCAATTTAAGCATCAATTATGTTCCAATCAAATCTTTTACAAATAAGCCTAGATACATTGCACAAACCTTCAGATGGATTTATGTTCCTCAATAAAATAATAGGGCAATATTTTTTTTAAAAAAATTTAATTCATGTGGTGGAACACCATAAGGAGTTAAAGTATTGAAAAAAATCATCATCAAATGATTGTGCATTAATATTTATTGGTTCATTAGTATTTAACAGAATCACCGGGGAACTGTTCTATTAACATAGCATTTATAAAATCAACACTCTCATTTTCTAGACTTAATATGATTCTATTAATCATAGTTTCAATATTATTTGGGTAAGTATTTAATTCAGGGAACACAACGTCTATCAATTTTCTTACAGAAGTGGTTTCATTATCATGAGCAATAACCATTTCATTTGGAAATTTAATCATATTGCATGAATGTAAAGGTTCAATCCCATTTCCAATTCGTAGTAAATATTCAGAAAAAGGAAAATCTATTTGAGCTCTCATATTTTGAACTAATTTGATTTTTTTAATAAATGGCCATAAATATGAATTAACAAATGTTGCATCAACAATATCTTCTTTTTGTCCTTTGGGAACAACGAGTAATATTTGATAGAAGTCACCTCCTAGAACTACGACTTTCCCTCCAAATAGAATTTTAATTTCTATTATATCTTGTAACATCTCATTTAATGATTCAATAACCGCTTTATTTAGCATATGAGCTTCATCCCATATTATTAATTGTGTCATTCTTAGTAATTCAGCTAAAGATGATTATTTACTAACTGGAGTAGTTGATTTACTACTAACCTGAAGTGGGAGCTTAAATCTCGAGTGAGCAGTTCTACTTTCAGGAAGTAATCCTACTGCCACCCTAGAAGATGCAGCAGCCAAAGCTATCATTCCTTTAGATCTTACAGCTGCAAGTGAAGAGCGATATAAAAAGGTTTTTCCTATTCCTCCATGACCATCAATAAAATATACTCTATTGTTTTTCTCGAAGATATCATTTAGAATTATATCATATGCTTTTCTTTGTTCTAAATCTAATTTTGTTTCACTTAACAGATCTTCATCTAAAACTACTATCTGTAATTGGTCAGCAATAATTTTCGCAACATGATTATTTTCTTCTAACAAAATATGATGCTGGACATTTCGATAATCATTCACAGTTCTAACCGAAAGTTGTAATATTTCATTTAAATCACTTAAGACCTTTAATTCAGCTACTTTTGTATTTATACATTTTTTTAATATAATCTTCCATCATATATTGCTTAAAATGATTCCATAATCTTTGGGGGATCATGTGGATCGCACATTGTTAAAATTGTAGTGAATAGTTCACACAATGTTATTGGCATTTGATATTGAGAAGCTTCTTGCAAACACATTTCACAATCAATATCACCATTAAGCAAACCATGTAATAATGCAGTTTCACAAAACATCGAAGCATGAATTCCATTAACATTTTTCAAATCTTCATAAGAAATAGCTCCCATAACATGGTTTAGCAAATTTCTTAAATAATACATTTCCCCTTCTATAATATTTATAGAAACAATTCGTCCTACTGAGAAAGTTCTACTTTTTCTTTCAGATCATGTTCTATATAGTGAATTCCAGGCAAAATGTTCCAGGAATTCTCCGTATAACAAAGTTTTCGCTTTAGAAATAATAATGTTCATACGAAAGTATTCTGTCAACATTGATTTTTTGTAATAATCTTTTTTTACAATTTCTTCTAAATCATCAAGTTCTTTGTATGTAATAAATTGATAGTTTTCTAAGTGCAATTGCAGAACAATAACAGAAGGACTCATATCATATAAAACAAATCCAAAAAATCTCCATATAATTTCAGGTGGAAATACCCATCTAGCTGATTGGTACATTTTAATTTCATCACAAACAAAATCAAGATCATTTTCATTAACAGTAAAATCAATTTTGTCGTGACCTTTATAAACATATTTAAATAAATACTTAACGTAACGACTTGAATTGATGAACATATCTCAATATTAATATGGGAATTATAATTCGTTAATAAGTATGCATTGTATAGAACAACCCACTTGTTATCTAAAAAATGATTTCTAATCTTCACTTTTTCCCCGTTATTAGGTTGTTTATATTTAGGGTAATATTTTTCATCAATAATTGTGTTCACACTGATTTTTTTGGAAAATGAAATCTACATTTATTTTTATTATTCATACAAATATTTTCTGGATTTAAAACACCACATGGGCCATGCATCATATGTTTAACAACAAGAGAATGTAGATAATAATATTGAATCCTATCAGGAATCTCAGCACTAACAAATTCATCAACCAATTTAGGAGATGTAATCTTACAATCATTTTTTAGAATCGGTAAAAAATGCACATGTGAGAGCCCTCTTTTTTGAAATTCTATAACATATATATGTGAGGCAACCCATCCAAATATTATTTCTTTCAAAATATCTTCCTTTAATTGTTCAATTTTTGCTCTAAAAATACGAGCTATTAAATCATGTCTATTTTGATCTTCATCATTATACTTCAATTGTTCCTTAATTTCTAGCCAATTTAAATTACAGGTCATTATTAAAAATATATCAAGCTTACCAAATCTTTAGACTAAAGACATAGCATCCATGTAACGTTTTCTTAAATCTCTAGGACCACCAATAAAAGATCAAGGCAAAACGATCAAACGGTCAATTTTATTACCTTTTCTTTTCACCAATTTCAAGCATATCTACAATTTCTTGATACAATTCAGCTCGAAGTACACTCTGATTATGTCGAAAATAATCTAATCTAGATGTTTTAATTTTTACATACATGTCAACAACATATTGTTGTAATAGCCTTCCTATTATTATAAACTACAAATAAGATTATCAGAGTTGAATAGAATGATTTTCTAAATCAGGAATAGTTCCCAAACTTCGAAAAAAACCGTGTAAGGATTATTCACTAAGATTTAATCTATTTAACACTTCATTATCCGTATCAAAAAAGTAAAGTTGCAAATGAGAAGGATGATCGTTTCTTGGAATAATTTCATTTATAAAATAGTATATCTGACCCTGAATTCTAAATGTATAAATACCATTATAGATTGTGCATAAATCTTTATCAAAATTCACACCACATGATGCCATAGAGAAATTACAATTATAGCTTCGCACCATTTTTCGAAAGTTTAAAGATTTTTCAGAATTTGAAGTAAACAACATATATAATTCTACAGACACGTCATTTGTTTTTAAGATAATTTGTCCATTTAAACAGGAAAATCCCTTAGTTTCTCTAAAAAATTTCATAGCGCTACATTGATCACACAGTCGTTTAAGGTCACACGAAAGGTTTCGAAGAAAGATTATCATCATAGTGCTACATATTTGAACACCCTAATAAGGAAAACATGAATCTCAAATATTTAATATTCAAACATATATTAATATTACATTTTTTCAACCAATTTTACCATAACAAATATAACAAAACAAAGAGTAATAAAATGAAATATTATAGTACCATTCTCACCAGATTGTTTTCTAGTTTTGACTCTTTTCTTTTTGTTCTTCATCGCATGTATTTTCTGTTAAATTATTAATCTTTCGTGCTCTCTAACTATGAAATTCAGTTACCACTGAACTCTTTGAAACTTTTCCTTTAAAAGAAGAACTCATATTAGAAGTGAAAATAAAAACGTATATCTCAAGATTATAATTTATAATTGATACAACTCAACTCGTAACATAAAATAAAAAAAGAATTAAAGATGAATCAACAGAATCAATAAACTATAGATATAGATACTAACCAGCAAAAGTGGTTGGAATGTAGGTAATCTCCCGATTCAAGAAAAATAAGCTTATTCAATCGGATGATCTAACAGACTGCCCACAATGTTGCGAATAATATTTTCTTCCATAGACTCCTTGCAACTACTCTATACAAAGAACATATTTAGCTCCTTAATAAACAATGTGTTTAAAATGACGTTTCAATGCGATAAAAGCAATTTTTTGGATGAAATATGTAATCCTTTTAACTTTTTGTTCATGTTCAAATTTTGGATCATTTCTGATTGAGAATTACAACATTCCAATGAACAAACTCAATTTCTGTCAATTTCAATCAGACTTTATATAAGCGAAATGCAGAGCTAACAGTGCCTTCATAGAGATTCACAAGAATTGAAATAATAGTTTTAAACAACAATATTTAAAAGAAATAAAGACTTTCAATAGATATGATGTACCTCATCCAAATTTGGTAGATATTCAAAGGCTTTTATAAACGATTTTACCCATTCCCTACAAGTAAACCTGAAATATCCTCTACCCACTACTTCTTCCAACTCGTACTTGGTATAGAAATTATCCGGAAAACCAAATTTTATTATTTTAAGTGACTCAATGTGCTCTGTCGGAGATGACACCGAAAATTTCACTTTTCCAAGTGATGTTTTGCTTCAAAACAGAGAGTTTAAGAAAATAAGGGAAGACCAAAAACAAATATTTCAAAAAAGTAAATTGAAGGTAAAATTTTAATATGTCAAATCCTCAAATATCAAGAACCCTACTATTATTTACTATTTCAATCCCCTAAAAAAAGTGGGAACGGGAAACCATTGATTAAAACTTGTTAAAAATGGAAACTATATAGCCTTACAACACCTTCTTTTGTTGCAAATAGATTCCATAATTTTAGTTTCTATCCAGTAGCTAGTCATACATAGAAAAAGCAGTAGAAACATTTCGCTCCAGTTAGAAGGTCAACCCATCCATAAAGTATGAAACAACACTGATGTAATGCAAGTAAAACTTTAGTATTGAAGTAGACAAATGACGTTTTGTTGTTGATTTCTTGTAAAGCAATTAGAAACAACTTAATATAAGGTTGTGTTAAATAATAAAATTATTCAGAATGAGATTATACATTTGAAAAGCCATGCAATGCAAAGTAGACTTGTAACCAAAAGAGGAAAACAATCAACAGAATGAAATGTTCTAAAATCTAGAAATTAAGAAATTCATCAACGGTGATGAGAAAATCAACGAACCAGGATCGGATATTAAGATAGAGGAATAAACTTCCAATAAATGTAACTATAATTAGTTGATGGTAATTAAAACGATGAAAAACACTTAATTATTTGTATTGGCCCAGAATGTTGGATAACCTCGGGTCAGCACTTTCTGATTTTTTCCTTAGAGTCACTATATTATTTATATGGAGTTATAAACATATTGAGACCTCAACATATTTTCACATACTATCAATAAATCATTACTCCTCCCCCTCCCCCATATTGTTTTTCTTTCCTTTGTTTATCAAGGATTCATTAGACAACGTCTCTTAAAATCTCACCAACCAAAATGACTCATTCCTTGACATATTGGGCAAGCTACAAAAACTTCATTTCCTGTACAGGTTACTCTCTTTGAACTTTATGCTATATAATATTATTTATTTTTGAATTTTTTTCTTGAGCTTTCATTCCTGCTTGTTGGATTGAAACTTTGCCCTTCAAAAATAGTAGACAAATGGGCCTCGGTGTTTTTTAGGGGACCAAACACATGGTAGCATTATTTTCATCGTTTCTCATTTTTTTTTTTTCTCAAGCTCTTTTTTTTTTTTTTTTTTGGTTATCTAGCAAGCTCACAAATTTCATTTTTCTGGGCTCTTTTACTTGTTATCCAATTATCCTCATAGATTCTCATGAAAAATCAAGTATTTGTAAGGTTATTGAAAATTTAAATCCATAAAAGTTTGTTAATTAAGAATTTCCTTTTTATGTAATATTGATTAATATTCTGCAATCTCCTCCTCCACTAATGGATGATTTTACTTCTCTATGCAGCCTCTAATCTAGATTGCTGACTTTTGAAAAGTGCAAAACAATCCTTACAACACTATTTTTCCTCACAAAACTTACAGATCTAGGCAATACATTTATGCATATACATAAACCTGCACTAATTCACAAATGCATAATTTTTGTTTTGCATCACAAAGGAGAGAAATACAGAAATAAAAACAAAAGTTCTTAACAAACAGTTCCTACTAAAAAAAATAGTTCAGAAATGTAGAATTTTTGTTTCGCATCACAAAGGAGAGAAATATAGAAATAAAAACCAAAGTTCTTAACAATTATAATAAAAAAAAATAAAAGAAAAAGTTCTATTACCAAGAGATATAGATAGACTTATGTTTGAGGGAGAAGAAATGTCGAGAGAAAGCAAAAAATAAGGGGATGTTCTCATTACCTTTTCATCTCGTTTTCTGTTTTCAATTTTCCAAAACAGTGTAAACACGTTTACTTACCTATTTTCAAAAATGAATTTCTGAAAATGAGTTTAAAATTTACAAATAAAATCAAAAACGTCAAAAATGTCGTTTTGGGTGTTTCCAAGCAAAAATTTTCAAAACGCGTTTTAGGTGTTTTCATTTACGCCACCAACAAAATCCACCACCATCGCCACCTGCACCATACCACAGTCGCTACACTACTACACCGCCAAAACCACTGTCGATGATGTCGTAACCCATAGCCACCGCCATCGCCATCGTTACAACCACAACATCAGAAGGAAAACCACCGCTACACTACTGCTACAACCACAACCAACCACCAACAGACCAACACCAACACCACTGCCACAACCAACCACCCACGGACCAACACCCTCGCCATACCACAGCCACAACCAACCACCCACGGACCCAAAACCATCACACACCACCGCCACAGCCACAACCAGCCACCATACAAAGAAAGCCACCGCCATCACATCCAAGCAACGTCGCCACATCCAATAGCAGAAGAGGCTGATCTTTAGCATTGGAGGACTTGCGAGGTGTCGTGAGAAGGTGAGAAAGAGAGAGAGATAGATGGGAAGAAAGAAGAAAGAGAACACATTTTCTAATTTTGGGTTTTTGAAAATAATTTTTCAAAATGACAAAAAAAATACATTTTCAACAATTTCAAAATGGACACTCAAAACACAAAACTCAAAATGATTTCAAATCTGAAATAGGAAGAGAATAGTCCATAATGTTTCCTTTCTACTGTAGAGAGAGAGACAGAGAGCGTTTGTGATAGATGAAAAAATGCAAATACAAATGGACATGATGTTCAAATTTACGTGAAGAAATCTAAACAGATGAAATGTAAATGTAAATGAAAACGACGATGAAATTTACGTGAAATGATGTAATAATGTTCAAATTTACGTGAAATGAATGTAAATGTAAATGTAAATGACGTTGAGATTTAGGTGAAATGAAGCATTAATGTCAATTAAATTCCAAGATATTTTAAAGTAGAATTTCAGCCATGTTTGGATGCCATTTTCTCCAAGAAGGGTTTAGTGCATGAGGTATGGTTTCAACCAAACTAAAATAAGTTTGATTGTCAAAAGTTTCAAGAAATAAATAAAATTAGAACACTAAATAATTCATATACACATATGACATCAGCATGAGATAAGAATGATGTCTTATGAATAGTAACCAACTCTCCTTTTTTATATATTGTAACACTTATCGTTGTTTCACTGCTAAAGACTCAACAATCCCTTGTACTACAAGCTTTAATGACCTAACTCATTTCTGGTCAATTCTTGTCCTAATGATTTATATCACCGATTTAGAGTCCATTTGCTAATTTGTGTAAGTTCGTTAAGTAGGGATTCATGTTCAATAGTGTTACAACATGACTGTTGTTATTGACATTTTGTTTTTTATTATTAAATAATTAATAATTATTTATTTAGTTTTGATTTAAATACTATTACATTTATATTTTTTAGCATGCCATTGATTGTCTTGATTACTTTTGCCATAATATAAGCTAGGGGTTTGGGCAAACAATTATATATATAGATATAATTCATATTTCAATCAAGAATTAATTTATCTTAGGTCAATGAATAAGGGTTGTTACTTTATTCTAATAAGGCCACATGGTCAGATACTCTATTAATTGGGGTACATGATTTGTCTAGTCGCGTCGAAAGTTTCATCATGAGTATGACTAGTATATTGAGTACAAGTGTATTGGATATGACTATTAAATTGGTTTTTATATTATGATAGTGCCGCATAAATTAATATATGCTTGACTGTTTTATGGATAACCAAGTCTGCTACAAGATAGTGGTCGCTATAATTCTATTCGTGGAATTGCTCTTGAATTTTCTTGGTGCTTGTCGACGATAAAAATCATATTAACAAGTTCCCTTCACCTCCTAACCTCAATGATTTCAATGCTCCAACCATAGCAAGATGAGAAATGACTATTTTAGAGGGAAATATTTGAATTTTGCATGGTTTCCTTCTCTTAGGCAGGATTACTTATATATTTCCCTCAAAACTTTGGGATGATTAAATCATTTAGGAAAAATAACATATAGTAGCCTCTTATTGGCTAACTTATAATTGATTCTATTATAGTATCAAGTTTTATTCATTAGTTTACGCTCCTTTCATTCACTGGCTTTGAAGTCACGCTTTGAACACTTACCCACATGCACTTTAAGGTTTTTAGCCAGCTTGGATGGGGGAATGGCTCACCTGTAATTGGTGTGAGCCTCTTATGATTTAACTCCACTCGCATATTGCTTATAGTTTGTAGGTTGGGGATGTGTTCGCGAAATTGGATTTTATTTGATTCGACAAATAGTCCCCAAAGTCAATTTTATTATTCATATTAAAACTAGGTCTTATTATCCTGTTAAATTGCAAATCTATAGATGACATTATTGGTGTATATTTCTCCTTGTTTGTTACGGATGATATGGGCTATTTGAGAGGAAATGCTATGATTGTAGCAATTTTTTGCGTGCGCTACAAGATCTGTTTGCACGTTTCTAGGTTAGTGCTCTGTGAGGATTTAATGTGCGTGTTGATCACGCGTAATCTCACCTATTCATTTTGAAACTCGGTTAGGTGCCTCTTAATATTCAATGGTTGTGATCAAATGGGATAACTTGAACGGTCTAAATTGTTACTGACACAATATGACGGTTCACCCCTTCTTTCAGAACCTATAAATATACCATTTTTCTTAATGCTTTTACTTTTTTTGTGTTATGTCTTGCCTGCAGTACTATATTATCCTTCCGATGATCTTTCCTGCTTTCTTTCAAAAACTTTCCGTTGGGTACGTGTTCTTATTTTCTGTTACGCTCGTTCATTTTTTTACAACGTCTCCTCAAAGTGATTCTCAAAATGTATCTCGTAACTCTGAGGTCGAAAGTTTTAAACTTAGACACCTTCTCTGGTGCTATTACTTCTTCTAAAGAAGTTCAGGTACTAGAGCGCTTCCTTATGCTGAAATTATTCCTTCCAGTTCCGGAGTTATCCTAGAACTTCTTAAGCCTACGATAGTTCCCAACTTGAGGTTGGGGTATGTAATACAGAATGCAAACCCTTAAGTGAATCAAATGAGCTTAATGTTAGTCATGATAGGGTTTTTGAGATTGCATAGATCTTTACCAAACTTATCGAGAGGCATGAGTGCAATTCGGGATCAGTTTAACATCCACAATAACATGGAAATACTGTGCCCTGAGCCATCCCAAACTACAAATTGTCATTCCCATGATTGTATAGACATCCATTACCATTCGACGAATATGAGGCTTAGAGTCCCTTTTCACAATTTCTTTCGTAACGTTTTTCTGCTTTTAACATCGCTCTCATGTAGCTTACTCCTAATGAGTGGGTGCAAATGGTGGGATTTTTCTTATTGTGGAAACTTGTGGGTTTGGATGGGGAGCTTTTGCCTGATGTATTTTGATCTATTTATCATCATGTGAATGCATGAAATAAGGTAAACCCGAAAAGAAGGTATTATTATATTTCCATTAGAACTCATAAAGCATGCTTAAAACTTGTAATTATCCCTAATAATGTGTATAACTAGAAAGAGTGTTTTTCTTTGTTTGAGACAACTGAGGATTTCAACCTAATGACCCCAACCCTTATGTTGTTATTCCTCGATATTATGGTTAATATAATAAGTTTTGAGTTCCTTAGTTTTTGATGTTTCATTTTTGATGTTTTCTTACCGTACTTCATTTTTTATGTAGATAAATCACGCCCACTCTGTGGTCCCAGCTGGCACGACTCATCCCAAGTCACCCTAATGGACTTGACACGTGTCATGCGCCGATGATAGATACCAGCTAAGTGTCGGAACCACTACCAAGGCGACTATGGCCTGTTCTAAATGTGACACTTTAATAAAAAAAATTGGCAGAATTTCCCCTGTAATATGGATTAAAACCACCTGAAACAACAATCAATATTCTCAAACTAGTACATATAATTCAAAACACGGTACGCTAGCCCCTCGCAACTCCAACTATTTACAATACAATACTTAAAAGTCGGCTTTTACAAATACTTAACAAACAAAAGTCTCAAATGTACTCAAAATACTCAAAATGCAATGATCCCATGACATGGATGCATGAATTATAACTTTAACTTTCTAACAACAAATGCATGCATCCCAAAAGAAATATGTACTAAGTGAATTTGACAAAAGGAGTCATACAAAAATAGACAAAACTTGGCTCTACTCGGTGGATCAATACGCTCCAATGCCGCTCAACTCAACTACTATCTGATAAGAAAAGAGTTGACAAAACATATGAGCTTTTAACTCAGTGAGTGGATATTATATAAATAAGAATATTTTTCTTTCATTTATGCATATTTTTTGAAAATTCTTCCACTTTTGGAACTTTGAGAAAATCTGAAATCTAATAATACTTTTAAAAACTTAAACATGACTGCATCATAAAATCCTTTATATTCTTCATTCTAAATAATATACTATAAAGCATAATGAATATAATCAATCTAGTACAAATGAAAATCTATGAAATCTTTTGTTGTTCAATGCTATAAGCTGAAAGCTATTTACTGAAAACTGAATAATATGCATTGTATCATCATACATCCAATAAGCTGTAGAAATACTGAAATGTCACACCAAAAATGTACCCTGAATATCCTCACTCATGTATCGATTAATACCGATATACATGGCAAAGCTATTCTACTTTGAAATTTTGTAATTTTGAAATTTTGTAATTCTGAGTCATATGCTCGCAGAGCTATAATCTGGTCATACACTATGGAAATACATTCACAATAGTGCAGAGTGGGTAAAATCACCATAATTGATCATACAATGTGGAAACACATTCACACCAGTGCAGATCGGGTAAAATAATCATACGATGTCATATAATGTGGAAACACATTCACACCAGTGCACACCAAAGTAAAATCACCTGGATACTTCCTGGTGATTTTTAAAATAACTTTAAATATACTGAAATATGTAATATGAATGTAACATGCTGGAGAAATGATTTTAATGAACTGAATTTAACTTTAGAAGAACTAACTATAAAATCAATCTGATTCTGTAAATCATACTGTCAAATCAAGTATATGAAATAATTAACTTTCTGATATGAAATAAATTTAATAAATATTTATTTAAAAAAAAAACTTTTCCACTCACATAGAACAAGCTACAGTCTATGACGATCGATAAGTTTTTCCAATTTCTTTGTCACCACCTGAAATTTTATACAAGATAACTAATTCAACCTCTATCAAGTCAAGAAACATTTAAAATCTAATGCTATAATACTTAAACTACATTCCCTCAATACTTGAGTAAATCTCCCAAACTTATTCGTTTAATCAAGTGGAACTAATTACACCTTCTAATCCCTTTACTAATAACCAACTCATCAACATAACCTTCCTTCCAAACATAATTATACATATCCACTTCAATCTAGTAACAACTAATAACTACTATCCAACCAATTAAATTTTCATCTTATTCCATAACTCCAAGTAATTATTTCATCATCACAATCATATTCAACAATAATCTTCATTCAATAATCCAACTAAAAATCCTAGGGTTTGCTCAAGAAATAAAATTCATTACCTTGAAACAAAGCTCGTTTTCACAAAACCAAAATATCACCTTGAAATCATACTCTTTCACAAAATCTGAAAATTACTTCAACCAATTAGAACCCTAGAAATCAACATAAGTAATTCCTTTATCTCTTAAAGAGATAGATAATTGAACCCAAGAATAAGGAATCCAGCACTCACCCCGATTTTTCTTCCTTTTTTCCCCTCTTTTCTTCTCTTCCTCGACTGCCTTCTTCTTTGCCTATTTATGGGACGTGTGCGCGTGTGTAGTGGAATAGAGAATGAAAGAATTAGCTCTCAATTTGCCACTTGTTCTCCACTAAAACCCACTTTATAAGTCATGCCCTTCACTTCCCATGTTACATAAATAAGTCCACAACTTTAAATTGTATCTATTTAAACCCTCGAATATCTTATCCATTATAAAATAAGCCCAAAGAAAATAATTTATTCCAATTAAGTCTCTAATTGACTTTGACTTTGACAATTCAACGATTGACTTTGACTAAGAAAAGATGGGTTGTCACACCAGCAATCTCCATTCTTTTGTAGTACACATTCTCGATTTAAGTCCTCAAGTTCGCGAGGCTAATAAATTACTCAACCTTTCCAATTTGGACTTTTATAGTATGGTATTAAAACCATCATGGGTGAGTTTATGCTCTGATTTCTTTTATTCTTTTGTGTTATCTTTGTTCATATAATTTACGATTTCTTTTTCATTTGTAGTATGAATTAATCTCAATGTGGCTTCTAAATGCTAGAAAATTTTAGCTACCCCACCTCCTAAGGTCCTGGCTTCAGAAGGTTATAGAGGGCTAAGATAGTACCTTCGCGTGGGGCCAAATGTATGACTAGGCAACGTCCATCCTCTCATGGAGATGGTGGTTCAAATTCTGTTGTTGTTGCTTCGAGTCTAAGGTCTTTGTCCTTGGAGTCTAGGTTTCATTCTTCATCGGCATTGGTTAAAGATGAGTAAGGGAAAAAAATGCTGGGTGGTTCTGAGCCACTTCTGGACTCTTAAGCCTTTATTTTTCCCTTCGCCTTCACAAGGAGTTATATTTGGGGGCCTTATTAGCACTTTTTCCCATTTGTTTCCATGGTTACCAGATTTGCCTATTTGTAGTTTAACCCTGTGTGGGAGAAATTTATGAATTGGCTTAACCCTAGGCAATGAGGAAAACTGATCAATGCTCATCTCATGCAAGGTGTTATACTAGGTCTTTTTTACAAAAAGGCTTACCTGGTGGCCAATGTTAAGAGGGTCTCCTATGATTTGGAGCTGGCTAAGGAAGGTCGTGGGACCTACGTTGTAAGACTGATTGCGAGATTTTGTGCCTTAGAGGAGAACTTCAATCGATGAAATTTATGTTTTTATCCACTGCTTCAATTATCTTTCCTTCGAAATGCAGCTTCCATACCTAATCCACTAAGTTCACCAATTTATGACTTTCTGATTCCCACTGGCTAGTTCAAGAATAACCACGCCATAGATCAAAACATGGGCTTTCTCAGTTGCTTTCCTGTATTGAAGGTACTCAGAAGCAAGATATCCCATAGTTCCTGTCGTGAGAGTTGAATCACTTGCTGTTCACATTCTTGATGGGTTGGACTGTGATGCCATTATTGATAGTTGTTAATTTAAAAATGGGACCCAACCAAATCCGATTCGAGTCGGATCGGTTTGGGATAAAAACCAGGTCGGGTCGGTTTGTGAAAAGCCCAAAATCGGGGGTATATCGGGTCGGGTCAATTTTGGGTCAAATTCTACCCGACCCGACCCAATGCCCATCCCTAACTGAGATAAGATTGGCTATTGCAGAGTCTTGCTTTTTTGAGGTGAAAGCTCGTGAAGCAAGGCTTGTTGAGGATGCCAATAAGTTTCTAGAAATGTTAGGAGTTTTTAAGCTAAGTGGAACATGGAATTTTTGGAGGCTCGTAAAGGGGATGTTGAGGACATCCTCTCTCTTAAGAAAGCCATACTAGCCCATGAGGTTTTAGATACTCCATCCACCTTCGTCAAACCTTCTTATATTACAGACCCTTCATCATTCGTCCTAGCAAGGTCACAGCTACTGCTAAGCCAACGACATTCCTGTTGTTACTTTTCCTCCTCCCCTCGAAGCAAGAATACCCTTTGAGGGTAACGCCTTAGTTAACCAAGACGACCATGCTTTCGGGAATCATTTTCCATTGGTTAACTTAGAAAGATAGCCTATTTTTGTCATACTAGTGTTGGACGTGCGTTGCACGACTCAACGTCAAGTGTATGTATCGGTAATAGTTATGTTGGGATAATTTTTAATCTAAAAAGTGAAAACGGAAAAGGATTGGAAAAGGTTTACATAACTTCCAGAACTCAAACAAAATAATTAGTAGAAAATAAAACTACAGAAAATATATGCCTTCCTATCATGCTGGAAGCTAAATTTACATAACTTCGGGTATCTGTCTAGGTTTCCCAACTTTCCCTTTATTTATGAGTTATCATCTTAGCCAAAGTAAACTACATTTCTCAAGGTAGTTAACACTTTCTAGGTCCTAAGAAATATGTAGAATCGTCAAAAGTCAAAAAGTATATAGCTAAAGCAAATTTACATACTCGATTCGCTCTCTAAGTTCATTTAGAGACTTAGCAGCTTCATGTAGCTTTAGCTTTGCTTCCTTTTCCTGCTCTTTGGGTTCCATGTATTTTGCCTTCTTGATGTCATACTTCAGCCATGGTAATTTTTTCTTCATAGATTTGGCCTGGAACCGCATAAATGGAATTTATCCCAAACATGCTAGAGAAATATGATTAAACCAACCTGGACAACAGTTTGGCTGAACCAAGAGAAGAGATGAGACCATATTTGTTAAGGTAATCAGCCATAGCAATAAGTGCAGCAAACCAGGTAAGAGTGTCTGAAGCCACAGATTCATCTATGCATTCCCCCCACATGAAGTTGCATAAACACAAGCAATTGCAAATCTTTAAAAGTTATCAGAAATTAAATATGTCTCATGATTTAGCCTAGCAAATAGATGTACACCATATATGTACACTGTGCGAAAAAATAAAATTGTTGGACTTAAATCAAAAGTGACATAAGAATACTTCCTTTGCTCCCATAATTGAAAGATACTGGCTCTGCCACTGGGAAAAAATAATTACTCGATCTCTGGAAAATATGCTCATCTTGCTTTCCTTATTAAGCTTGAGGCTGCAAGTCCAAATAAGAATATTCCATTCAAAATTCAAACTTACTAAAAACAAGTTTCATTTCAAAGCTCCATACTTGATAAACAAGACGATTTTTATGTTTTTATTGCAAAAATATTAGATTAGAATCAACTTTAATAAACTCAACAATAAAGAGAACAAATGAAAATATAAACCTTCAAGCCGCTCTTTCCACACAACACTCTTTTGACTTTTTCTTCAATCTCTCTTGCCTCATTCTGCAACATAACGCAATTAGTGATACTCATCAAAGTGCAATTTCTTACCTCAAGACGAACAAAGTACAATTTCTTACCTTAAGAACGCATGAAGAAGCAACAATAAACACATCAGAAATGATTGTGAAGTTGAACTGATCTGCTAGATTTAATTCTTGGCATAAATGCTGCATAAATTCAAGGCATATGGGGAAAAACATGATTTCTTATTTCAAAACAAATTCCATAATACAAAAGGTGACAGTGTCTTCTCAATTTGGCATCACCATTCTCTTCTTTGAATGTGCCTATTATAATAGTTTGCGAGGAAACTAAATCCAGTGTATTCTAAGTGGAAACATAGCTCATACTAAAACCCAGAACAAATGTTTCGTGAAAAGCAGAAGTATTTCCTTTGACATTATTTTCTCAAATGAATCATGTAAAAGTTCGCAATAGAAGCAAGATTATGATGACCTCCAATCGTTACATGCTAACAAAAATATTCAACTACAGAAATGGAGTCATTCATAGTACACGGAACTTGGAAATTATAACGTTCCAGAAGAAGGGGATAATAAAAAGGAGAATACATCTACAAGTATCAAATTACCTGTATTGGGATTTCAAATTTTTACCTCAAGGTAGACCGACTTTTTCCCTCGATTGCCTTTTCCAATTGCTATGACAAGAACAAGAAATGAACAATCCGTCAAATAAATTATAGAATCATTCTTTGGCAAGTGAACTTGATTCTAGAAAACATGACAAATGGGGCATCTTGCCAATATTTGGTAAAATTTATTACGTGAGAATATCTTCTGAGAGCACATTGAGTGACACCAAAGCATAAGCCATCCTAAAGTCTAGAATAAAGTCATTTTAAAAATTGGGACAGCTTCGATGAATTAACATTAAATTTATGTTTATCTAATATTCATCCATGTAGAAAACTGTTCTCTATGGTTCCGTAATCGTACATCGTGTTCAAATTTATATTTGTGGTTATAAATATTATTAAACACAAAAAGCATGTTTTTAGGTACAGACACATTTCATGGTCACTGTATCATTTAATTTCCTAAAACTGATTTCATGCATCAAACATATGCACAAGATTAAGAAATAGAATAAATAAATAAAACAAAAGAAGATGAAAAATAATTCATAAATTAAATGACTCTTCTTCCAAACATCATGACACCTACTCGATCCTTCTTTTCTTTGCATGTATAAATCTCAGTTTTTTTTTTGCGATTTTTTTTATTTTTGGTTCTTCCGAAGAATTTCGAAATGGGACGAAAATGGGAAGAAGAAAGACTGTGGATAGTCTGAAGAAGAGAAATGTTGCGATTTTTTTTGGGTTGTTCTGAAGAATTTCGAAAAGGAACGAAAATGGGAAGAAGATCGACTGTGGAAAGACTGAAGTAAGAAGAGATGTTGTGTGTCGATGGGAATTGAAAATGGGAGACAGGTTGCCGTGTGTGAGAAGGGAAAAGGCACAACTTAAAAATCTACACGCGTCAGCTTCTGTGGCTCGGCTTCCATGGCTCGAAAATGGCTAGCTTACTTGGCCAAATGGCTTATGAATAGTGTCACCAAAACTCACTCTTATACTAATGTAGGATGTAGGATATGCAAACAAGGTCTTACACCATAATTTTGGGACAAAATAGCCTGACAAATAGTTCAGTCTGATTTGGGTGCCCAATTACGTATCAACTAAACCAACTAAACTCAAATATTGATATAAACAATATAGTTTCGGAAACTATACTTGTTTTAAAGAATCCAAGAAATTCCACAAAACTTACCTCCGAAATTGACAGCCCATCACAAAATTTCAACAGAACATGCTCACATGTTAACATTGCAACACATCTAGATTTCCTCTTTCTCATTTCATACGCTGCAATTCACATCAGATTATTAACAAAACAAAAATTAATAAAGTCCGAGACAAAATCTTTATAGAAGCTACTGAAGACAAAAGTATTATATCCTTGTATAAAAGAAAACCAGCATCTTCTTCCCCTCTTTTAACATACAGGGGATCAAGGGACGAAAAACAGAGAATCTAATAGTCATAGCACAGTATCTTCAGTTGTTTAACCATAAATATACAAACACAAATAATTTTAATTTTTCAAAAGGGAGGAGCAAGTTCCTTAGGCAAGTATTGCCAAGTCACTTCTCCCACCTTTCATCAAAGTCAAACCATTAGCTACCATGATGCTTTTATTGCAAAATCTATTTCTCCACAATTTTTTCTTGCTGGAAAAATCTTATTGCAATTTCTTTACAATTCTTCATTTAAAATGTGTAAAATAGATTATAAAAAAGAGACAATTTTAGCAAGGCAATTTGAAGAAACAATACTAAAAATGACTATAATTTTATCAAAAAATAAGCAAACACAAGAAATTACGTACGACCCAGGCGGGTGGACTCTTGGCTTCTTCGAACATACGTCAGTTTTAAAAAAAAGGAAAATGGAAAGGGAAAAATATAAAGTGAAAAAGAAACTGTGAAGAATATTATAAATTGTATATAATAAACTTGTTTCTATTACAAAGTAAAAGACCCTATTTATAGGGTTACAAATAACTGTAAAAGGAAATAAATATAAAAGGAAATATTATGCAATCTACTACTAAGGAAAGTAATCCTACACTAAAAGAAAATATTATAATTGTAATCTTTGACGATCTCTGGAATCTTATTCAATATCCTTGACATCCCCCTCAAATTGATGCTGGTAAAATCATCAATTTGTAATCATGAATTGACGACGATAACAATACTTGTGCCCACAAAGAAGAAATCCAAATCAAAGCAACCAACGACGAAAAGTACTGACGATGAGAGATCAAGAACAACAAAGAACCACTCCAAAACCACTTCAAGAACACTCCAAAGAAACAACGAAAAATCACGAAAAACTACGAGAAACCACCGAAGAAGAGTCACACGTTGAAAAAAAATTCAGTCAACCGTGGACGACCAGAAGAACTCACACCTAAAAGGTTAAGTTGTGACCCAAGAGAATCGAAGATTCAACCACTGCAAAGACACTCCAGAGAGCTCACTCACCAGTAAGAATTTCCAAAGGAAATTGACGAAGTGTGCCGACACACAGCGAACTCTATCTGTCGGGAAAACTTAGTTGAACATATAATTCATGTTCCAACAAAAGTTCTAACGCCAAAACACCGGCCAAAACCAAAACACCGGCCAAAACTGGACATATACTAAACCAAATTCCAAATAAACTGGACCAAGTTCCAGATTACCAAAAGCTGAAGAAACTCCAAACAAACTGCAGAAACTGAGTTGTGGCCACCGGAATGTGATGCGACTTTGTAGTGATACATCCGAAAAGAAAATAAAAAAGAAAAACATTGGTAGCCGGACGAGCGGCTTAAAGCCGCTCGCCGGAAACGAAATTCAAAGGTTAATTTGTTTAGGATCAAAACTGCTCTGATACCATGTGAAGAATATTATAAATTGTATATAATAAACTTGTTTCTATTACAAAGTAAAAGACCCTATTTATAGGGTTACAAATAACTATAAAAGGAAATAAATATAAAAGGAAATATTATGCAATCTACTACTAAGGAAAGTAATCATACACTAAAAGGAAATATTATAATTGCAATCTTTGACGATCTCTGGAATCTTATTCAATATCCTTGACAGAAACAATTGAACAATTCACCTGGTTTACAAGTTTTCCAATTCTGCTGTAGAATAAGGTTGGAGACAATTTCTTATTTTTCTCTCACAGTGAAAACCTTCAATTATAGAGAGGAGGAATCATAAGGGTTTTATTGTTTCTAGCCTACAGAACAGCCAATTTTGTTGTAGAATAAAGTTGGAGACAATTTTTTTTTCCTCTAGCAGCGAAAGCCTGAAGTTCCCTACTCTCCGTGTGTCACGGAGAGTGAACTAATCTTCCAGCGAAAAGGGTGTTTACAAAAATAAGAAATGATAGATTCATATTCAAGCAACATTGACAACCACTGAAGGCATATCAAATCAACCAAAAATGATCAAAATGGTACAAAATTATAAATACAATGGGGAATAATAAAATTACGATAAACTCTACAAAAGGGGGTAAAGGAAAAGTTTAATTCAGCATTTAGCAATATGATTAAGAAAGTGCACCAGACAATGAAACCGCTGTGTATGGCAGCATTGTTTTTATGTACCCTTCACTTTTTCAGCAAGTTGTTATATTAATTTGAAAGGCTAATCCAACTATATATAATGTAGCTTAAACAACTGGGATAGAGCATTTTTGGCTAATTTTAAAAAGATTACTTAAAAGTAAATTTTAAAATAAATAGACTTATTTAGCCCCTGTTTGACACCCATTTTAATCTCATTCTCATTTTTTTCTCTTTCTTTATTTCAACCGCACATTTTCCAAATAAAATAATATTACACACAAATCTAAAACTTTTAATCACTTTTCCACCACACATTCTTCCATCAATCACTATTCTAAAAATTCTATTATCATTTTAATGAGATTCAAACACACACTTATTAGCGCAGAGTTGGAAATAAGTAACTTATTGTGATAGTTATTAGTTAGGTAAGATTTACTTTCAAAGTAATTTTTTATAAAATAAATTAAATTATCCAAACATGCTTGGAAACAAAAACTTTCTTAAAAAATAAATTCATTTTTTTGTAAGCTTCGCAAAACAGACTCCAAAGAGAAAACTGAAGGACTCTTTTCAAATGGGGAAAGCTGAAAAGTTATTGAAAAATACCAACCAAAACAGTTCCCTGTTAACTGTGTAGTCATATAGCAATCTAACCACACGCAAGTTCAATAATTTCTATGAGAATCAATTACATAATAAATAAATTGATTTATAGAAAGGCAAAAAAAAATTAATAGAAGAAAATATACCCATCAGAACTTATACAGTAAAAAAAAACAGCAGCAAAAATTAAACCATCATGACACCTGCGCAGCCAAGCATGCTAAAAAAACTAAACCGACAATAACAATCGTAATCTGATACGGAAATAAAACAAAAAATGCATATTAATTCAGAAAAAAATTATTTAACAAAAAATGATCATAAACAAATAACTAACAATCAGTTTATTTAACATAAAAAAAAAGATCATAGCAAGACGTAGATGGTTCATCAGATTAGAAAATAAGAAAAATGAAAACAACATAGACCAACAAATAGAAATTTAAAAAGTATTCAAAGATTACTATTAACGATAAAAAAAAATTACAGGTTGGAGACAGATTTTTTTTCCTCTGGCAGCGAAAACCTGAAGTTCACTACTCTCCAGCGATTTCCCACGACTTCGTTATTTACTGTCGAAAGCCTGAAGAAAATGATGGGTTTTTGGAGTACCAAATGGAGGAACGGGGTTGGAGAAGGGAACGGGATTGCTAGGGTTTCTAATTTGCTTTGGATTGGTTTTTTGGTAAGAGATGAGGCAGTGAAAAAAACTGCCTCTTTTGTAGGATTAGGATTAGGGAAAAATTAACCAAACACAGAAAAACCACACGGGAAGACTCGAACGTTTGACGTCCGCGCGAGATGTCCTCAGAGGCGCCTTTGAAACCGCTGCACCACCTGTGAACAGGTTATGAACAGTTAAATGAGCTTAGCCTCTTTTACATATAGTTAGATCATTTAATGATAATGATATTTCATTTCTCTTTTGTGTAAAACTGCTCATTTGGCAATTTATTAATGAAATTTCTTTGCTATTTTGTATTTCGTCGCTCATTTGTCCATCTATTTATGTACTTTACTCATTTGATATTTAATTATACCTCGCACAGATATATTTAAAACAATCGCATATCAACAACACAATTCGTTGAATACAAAACTTTATTAATCATTTTTAGTAAAATAAGGATGAATGATTATTATCCATCCATTTCCATGGCTTTTCAATAAATTAACACTTTCGTGCATGCTTACAATATGTCATAATATCATCTTCAAATGCAGGCGAATGTGGTCTCACCATTGGTAACAAGTTCTTTAAGGGTGAAATTTAGTCTCCATGTTTCTTTGGTAGATTAAATCTGACCATTAGTTGGATTTTTTTTTTTTGGCAAAATGAGACTCCTCGTTGATAATCTTTAAATAATTGGTGGAAAGAGGTTTGCCTTTCATGTTTGGGTGGGTATCCCATAGTGTTTTCATTATTGCCACCTTGTTTAAGGTCCAGTCTTGGTTTGTGTTTCGAGACCCATGCTTTCTCTAGTACCCACGAAGTTATCCTTACTAGCGGGCATGTCTCTAAACCTATCCTTCACATCATCAATTACTTACTTTCCTAAATAAGGGCTTTCAGGCATGTTTTTCTTTCTTTCAATCATCATTATACTATTACCCGCTGGGGACTTTGAGGCTGCTTTTCTCAAGGTGTTAAAATAACATTCTCACAATAGCAGCTTGATTTCCTTTAATACTAGCTACCCTTTGGAGAGCTTCGAATTTCATTCATAAGTGATGGATGGGTGTTACTGTTTTCATCCCATTATAAGTAGATGTGCCATCCATGACCAAAAGATCCATACATACTTGAAATGCAATGGGCTCTTTACCCAGCTCAATTGCCAATATAATTTATCTTCTTAGGATTAAAATATCTCTGGTACAACCATACAAGAGTTTAGCCATAGTGATCAACCTGTATTTGATCAAACGCACTTTCAAACAAAATATTCAGAGAGCTACCATTATCTACCAGCATGCGGTTAACATGGTTACAAGCTATTATGGCTTGCACTACTAATGCATCACAGTGGGGATATATGATTTTATATACATCACCACTATTAAATATAATTGGAAGAGATGCAGTTTTAGGGTTATCTCGAATCCAAAACACTTCTGATGCAAGCTTTTTGGTGGCGCGAGCATCGTTTCTTTGTGCATTCATTTTCCTTGCCTATGTAAGGGTCCCAATTATGGTGTTGATTTTCCTTATTGGAGGTTAAAATCTTGAAGCGTTCACTAGTACTCTTGCTACCTCTGCCTATTTTGCTTTGATTTCTTGACCTCACCCCCTGGTTAGATAAGGTGGTCTTCTACTTTCAACCACTCCATGCGAACCTCCTTGCTGACTTTGTAGTTTAACCATCTTAAGTATCTTATAACATTTATTTGTATTATGATCCCCGGAGTAATGAATTTTTATAGAACTTAGCCTTTTGACTCCCAGGAGAGGGGTGTTCCTCACCTATGGACTATGAAGGGGATGGAGATGTTGCATGCACCATACCTTTGGGATTGTCGAAATGCAAGTATTGCTGCTTTGGTAATTTAAAGAAATATGTCGAGGTTTTACATTTGAGCTTTTCTGTACGAAGCTATTCTATCTTCTATCGATTAGTGATGGTGTCTTCTATTTGGATCTTGCTCTGGATCAAACTTACCAACTGATGATAGGAGGTTGGGTTTCATTGTGGACAACCAAAAGGGAGTCTCCGTTAGTAGACCGTTCCACAAGGCGTCTTTGGCCTTTTTCTTGAATAGTCTTGCAAGAAATTAATCCAGCACTGAACTATACAAAATAGTTTTTAAGGGACTCACTGCTTTCTACATCATATAATTTATTTGTGTAGATACTTGTCCTATTCTGCTCACGGCCAAAGCCTCTAGGAATGCTTGCTTCAGTTGCGGCTCTCTTCTAATTGACATTAGCTGCAACTTACTATACCATCACTTAGTAGGTCCATTCAATGTTAGGTGGAAGCCTTGGCAATTGAATGTTGGGCTTGCCTTTTTCAGTCTCATTTATGTCATATACTCGAACATATGATACATCGAATCTTATTTTGCATTATAATTCTTTATCACAGGGCGAACAAAGTTATTTGAAATTAGCAATTCTTTGATCTCTTTTGAGAACAACAAATATTCATCGTTGTCCTCTATCTCATGTGATCTAGTAGATTGACCTTTATACTCCTCAAAAAAAAATAGTGAAGTATGAAGTATTGACAAGGTTTTGTACTCTCCAGCCTCCCTAATGATAGTACTGGTTAAACTTTCTATTGTGTGAGCATACTTCATCCGTAGGCTTCTTCGAAGTGGATTTACCTTTACGTTGTTCCTTTCGTTTCCTTTCCAGCACACTGTCAATAGTATCAACATCCACAAGCTGCTACTATCTCCGTGGTAGTAGTATGCTCTATTCTCTGTTCTCTAGAATTTACCTTACCAATTTTCCTTTTGATTCTCAATTTTTGTGCGCAACGATGCATTCTCTGCCGTTAAGGCCTTCAAACTCTCAACTATTTTGTAGATCATTTTAGCAATGGACATCTTTTTTCACTATTTTGTAGATCATTTTAGCGATGGACATCTTTTTTTGTGAGTGGTGACATTGAGTGGGAGAAGTGCCAGCTTGTGACTTTGCCGACATTTTCTACCATTGTTACTTCGGATTCACCTCCGATTTTAATTTTCGACTCTATTTTACATCCATTTGTCTCATTTATGTGGATTATGAGGATTTCTTAACTCTAATAGAGATTTTAGTGGTTTACTTTGCTCAAGTTTTCCACCGATGCCACCAATTTGACAATGAAGATTAGATTAATAAATTTCTCTTACCTGGCTAGAATTTCCCCCCTATACTCAATGATTTTGATGCTCAAATCAGAGTAAGATGAGAAATGACTATTTAGGATGGATATATTTAAATTTTTCATGGTTTCATTTTCTTAGGTGGAAGTATTTATAGATTTCCCTCAAAACTTTGGGGTAACTCAGCCATTTAGGAAAAATGACATATGGTGGTCTCTTATTGGCTAACTTATAACCGATTATGTTATATTATCACGTTTTATTCATGTGCTTATGTGCCTTTCAGTCATTGAGTTTGAAATCAAACTTTGAACACTTGTCCACATGTACCTTAATGGTTTTTAACCAGCTTAGATGGAGGAATGGCTCACCTATACTTGGTGCGAGCCTTTTATGATTTTGCTCCCCTCGCATATTACTTGTAGTTCGCAAGTTGGGGATGGGTTCGTGAAATTGGATTTTATTTGATTCAACATTGCTAGTCATATTATTTGGATAATTAACAAAGAAGACTTGGGGATTGGAAGCTTGGAGATCTAGGAAGATATTGTAGAACAAGGAAGTAGATTGGAAGCTTGTAGTAGTTCGGTCCGTGTTTTGGAATATAGAATTAATCACACTTTTGAGGGTAATTTCGCTATCCCTTTTGTGTGATTAATTCGAATTAATTGAGACACAAATCTAATTAAGCCCATGTTTGGTGGTCATTTTTTTTTTTCTGGAAAAACATGTTTTGAATAGTAAATCTTTAGAGAGTGCATTGTTAAAAAAAGTAGAGAAAAGTTTGGATGTACATGTAGAATATTTTGTTATGTGAATGAGTGATTGAATATGAGTATGTAGAAAAAAGAATTTTGAAAGAATAGAAGATATACACGGGCTAATTAGTAGATCTTGAGACCAATATTCTTAAAATAGTATTTTTGAAATTTTTTATTCTAGAACTTATTTTTCAACAACTGATATCGGAGCAAAAGTAATATTTATTTTTGCGTAACAAATCGTTCTGAATATTATTGCATGTTTCATAGTTGGAAATATCTAAGGAAATCTTTATGTAGTGTATGATGATTGCAATTATTGTTTTGATTGGGATGAATGAATGAATAGGTTTGTTATATCAGTTGTGATCCATAGGAGTTTTGGTTAGATTCTTGTGAAACTTGTATGGGTATAATTTATGTTTTATTGTAATTTTGGAGAGCTGAAGTAGAATGGGATGTTCTCAACCAAATCTTCCCACTTAATATTTGTTGCCACCTGAAATTAGATCGCGTATATCTGGACATAGAAGTACGACTAGAATATCATCCATCGGAAAATTTTCCCGGCCATGTAAGTGAGAAGAACATGGCATATTCTTCAATTTTGTACTAGTCAGGTTTCCCTTCTTAATGTTGACCTATGGTTGATTTCATCTTTAATGTTTTGATCATAACAAACAAGATTAATATTGTTTCTAACAATTGATTTTGAGTAATAATAATTCAATGCTAAAATCAATCAAGCATTGCCAAAATTAACACATCATAAATCGGACTCGAAATGAAGATCGAAGTGAAAATTAAGCATCTAAGTCAAATCATTCGAGACAAGAGCTTAAAAGATCAAAATCAAGACTATCAAATCAAGCTCATGAAGAAGATCAAGATCGAAGTCAAGCATTAAAGCTAAACATCAAGAAAGATCGAGATCAAGAGTTTAGGAGATGATAGGAAATAAACTTCGAAGTAAGATCGAAGACTAGACTTTCGAGATCATGTGTAAAAGTATAACACTTTGATCTTTAGTAATGAATGACAATAGCTCAAAAATCATTTTGTGCACGAAAAGTTAATTTCATATTACTTGCATAAAATATTTTTGATCAAAAGTAAGATTGATCTTTCAAAGTGATGCTTGAACTTAGATTATATCCTCTTACAAAAAAGTCAACGGTAAACGATCAATCGAATGTTCAGTTGACCAATCGGACCATCCGGTTTGACAGAAAAACTTTTGTCAATCCAAACGTCCGGTTCATCCCCAACATTAGTTTTTTGACCATTCTGACCACAACGACTAGTTGGTCGTCTAGATGAGTAGCGGACATCCGGATGGTCGTCCAGTTGGCAGAATTTATTGTGTTTTGATTGCTATAAATATCACTTCCCTTTGCATTCATTATTACAACTAGAATAGAGCTTTCTTGTGAAATATATTTGTAAAATGTCTTCTTTGAACGTATATTTTTACATTCATTTAATTTATTTCTTCATAACAAAAACTTTGATTATTGAATCAAAATTTCTTGAATTATTTCTCTCATCAAAGTTTTTTCATTTCTCTTTGTGCTTAATTTATCTATATCTATTTTAAAAGAGATATATTTTTGAAAAAGATATTTTCACTTATATTGCATAAAAAATTTCTACTTCTTCATATTGAAACTTTGATTGAATCAAACTTATAAACATCATATTAATCAAAGTTCTAGTTTCTCTCTTAGTACTTAATTTATCACAAATTATTCATTGAAAAAAAGATGTATTTTTAAGAAGATTTTTGCACTTACATTGCATTAACTTTTCTTCTTCTTCTTCTTCTTCTTCTTCTTCATATTGAAACTTTAATTGATTGAACTAAACTTGTAAAATTGTCATATTCATCAAACTTTCTCATTTCTCTCTTAGTACTTAATTTATTACAATCATCTATTAAAAGAGAGATATTTCTTGAGAAGACTTTTGAATCTACATTGTATTTATTTCTTCATCTTTTCATTGAAATACTTTGATTGATTGAATCTAATTTTTTACTATCATATTCATATAAGTTTCTCATCTAACACTTGAGCTGTCATTTATTACTATTCATTGAAGTGTTAACCTCTCTTAATACTTAATTTATTTGTATTATTTATCAAGAGAGGACTTCATTGTAAAATCACTTTGATAAAGTGTGGGTCGTGTTGAAATCCTTTAAAGATCTACATTGTATAAGGATCGACGCTCCTTGTTGTAAGTCACCGTGTGGGTTATATTGACGTCCCGTAAAGCTCAACATTGTATAAGAATCGGTGCTCTTTGTTTGTAAGTCACCGGAAGCATTGTAAAAGTTGGATTACACCATAAGTCAATCAATATAGTGAAAATGTCTTGCTCGTGTTGGAGAGCTTGGTAACGAAGGACGTAGATCATTATTTTGGATCAAGCCTCTATAATTATATCGTTTACATCCTCTCTCCCTTTTACTTATCGCTTTTATATTTGTGCTTATTATTTGAATTAATCTATTTAGTCTTTACTTGCTTAAACTTAGATTAATTTTTCGAAAAAGTCTTAAAAACCAATTCACCTCCTCTTGATTAGTTATTCTTGGGCTATCACTTAACAGTTCCACGAACGTGTAATTTATGTTTTAATCTTTAATTGCATGTTTTTATTTTCATAAAATATTCACAATCTATTGTGTAATATTTATTATTTACAAAGAAAAAATAATTAAATTAGAACACAAGTCGCCACTAAATCTATAATATTTACATATTTACAATCCGCGCATACAATGGACTGTGGATCACAATTATATTCACACAAATATGACGCTAACTTCAACCTTTAGTTGAACATGTGAGCCGCGTTGATTAGTTCTTCACTACGTTCGATGCTCAAAAACTCGATATACTTGATTGTAAAGATAGCGCATCACCCTTGTACATACATAGTAAGATGTTAGCCATTAAATAAATACGACTAAACCCCAAGCTTACAAATGTAAAAAACTTATGATATCTATTGTTGGTTGTCGTCATCTTCCTTACAACAACTAGGCTATCCTCAACATGAATGTTTCTTCCCTAACTATCATAGGAATGATGATGCCATCGACTATAGTATACCTTTCAATTGGCCCTGTGTGTGACATCCATTGTCGAAGCCATACACATATACCATCGATTCAGCAAAAAAGATCTCTGCTGCAAAGTAGTATGAGTTCGTTACCACTAGAACGTATAGATGTGTACAGTCCATGCCTTTTCTCATCTCGACTTGACCCTCTAACATATTGAAGCATCTAATCAAGCAACATATACTTATTCTGGTCACTGTCCCTCGTGTACTTCTTAATATCGATAGCATTCTTGAATGCATAGTATATAATAACTCGTCCAAAACAGTCAAATGACTTTGGGTATCTCCTAGTCAAATGGCACAAAAGTTTCATCCCCAAGTCACTATGCAACAACAATAAAAAATGAAACATAAATAAGATCACATATTATGTGAACAACATAGATAGGAGAGATGTGCTTACATCATCAATGAGCTACGATGTGATAGTGGTTACATCTCGAAACCATGTCAATGCATCTAGAATGGTTGTATTCCCCACTTGGTGCGTGACTCTAAAAAACGTTAGAGAATGCGTAGTGTTGGAAAATGATTATTGTTCAAAACAAATAAAATGTTGGAATTAAAAAAAATTGTACCATGCGGCCGCATGAGTCTTTACAGGGACTAAATGTCCTGGTATGGATTGAACCACGCGGTCGCATGGTACAATTTTTCAGACCATTTGAAGGTTGGTTTTTGCCCGTTTGGAATTTAAATTTGGTGGCTTTTGGAGAGTTTTTTGCACCACTTAGTGTAGCATTGTTTCAAGGCTATAAATAAGTGGTTTTGATCAACTTAAAAAAATAAGAAATTGTACAAAAACTATAGCCCCAAATTTTGAGTGAACTTCATTCCAAATATTCATATTTTCACTTTCATATTCAAAATTATTTTGTGTTCTTGAGTTTTCAAGGATTATACTTAATTGCTTGAGTATTAATCATTGCAAGGCTTGTTTAAATCTTGCAAACCATTTGCCATCAACCCTTCAAGCATTAAATCATTCCTAGAGGGGGCAAATATTGTTTGAGGATAACGGTATTGTGATCAAGTCTTTGGTGGAATTTATCAAGTTTGATTTCTTGTCTTCAAGTTCGTGAATTGTTGATGCAACCTTAGTTCGTTTATTCTTCAATTCCAGTGTTTTCTCCATTATTTTTCAACATGTAGATGAGTTAGTATACTTTTAGGAAAACCATAAATTACTTTAAAGACTGTTGAACCATCTCTTAAATGCTTTCTTCTTTAGCAAGTCGACATCACGAAAAAGATTGATGTGTCTATGTACGTTCTATTCTTAGCCTTGACCATGAAGGGAGAAACAAAGTACTGTGGTGGCAATCTCGACTTCTTGTCAACTACCTCTAGCATCTTATTTTACACAAACATAGTATGATTCTTACCCTTCGTTACCTCTGTCATCCCTTCCGACACAACCGCGACATTCTTCATCATGTCTGTCGTCACTGTCCCTATTTCTTGCTATGTAACTCTATACCCCCTATTCCATTGTCCTTTTGTCGTCCCTCCCATCCAACATAGATGTCATCCATCAGATCATTTGTCCAGCCCTCCGTCATTCTCCCTCAATGTCTTTATACCCTTATAACGATGGGGTCTTACCAACTTAATAATGGAGTCTACATTCTTATCTAAACATACTTCTTTGGACCTATTCCCAACAGTAGGGATAGCCTCGTATGCCAATATCAACTATACATACAATTATTATATATAGAAATTAAAATCATAAAGTTTAATATTTACCTACATGACCAATGGAAAGTCATATTCATCATAAATGTGTTCGGCTTTCGACGACTTGGCATCGGATGTCCCCCTTGATCACATGCAATGTATGCATTAAACATCTTCAACCCTACTCATAGTTGTTGAACATATCTAGATCAATAACAACATCCAGCAAGAAATGATCAATCGATGCCTTATGGTGTTTGCACTTGAGCACATTCTCTAGAATAAACAACAATCGTATCTTAATCTTGCATGTTTGAGCAGCTCTTGAATGTGGCTCTAACTATGTAAGAGTAACTATAGTCCTGCCTCCAAAATATTCATTCAATAGCCACTTATTTCGTTGAATATTGGGCCTCACTGTTTATTCACTTCCACAGTTTAACCCTATAATGAGGGTAAATTCAAATATCGAGAATGAACTATCTTCTCATCCTTCAACCCGAAAATATAACACCTCTTTTTCGACTGGCTTAAGTTAACAAAGTAATAGGTCATCAATGACTTGCTCAAAACATTGTATGTGCCTCATTGGGTATAGCTTCCAAAGGTATGATTGGCGCAAAAGACATTTATGATCATTATCGGGTCCATCCATTAGGGTCTTAAAGCTCAAATAGTTACAATCGCATGTAAATTTCCCGAATGTTCTCTCAATTTAATGTCGAGAGCATACTTCATCTTGCAATAGCTTACAAATGTTATTAACTTACTAACGTATATAAGAAATTATGAAAATTAAACAATGCATAGAAACCTAAATAACCAATTATATACTACTGATAAGCAAGAAAAAAATTCATTTTATTGCAAAATTATATACTACATATTATTTCAGAAGGAAAGAAAAAAAATTGCATAAAAATTACACCTCACATTTGTAAGGCGGTGAAGACCCCTTATCGACACCATAGCCGTTGTCTGATGCTCCCACTCATTGCATCATTTTTTTCTTCGAGAATCCAAACTTATCTTATCAACAGAAGAAAAAGATTCTCTATGAAGCTAAATTATATTACTGGGATGATCTGTACCTATTCCGAAGAAAGGCAAATTAGATCATTTAAAGATATATACCACACGATGAGATGAAACCAATTTTAGCATGGGTTATTGCATCAGCTTATGAAGGTCATTTTGGACCAAAGAAAACAACATCGAATGTGCTTTCATGCGATTTCTATTAGCCAACATTGTTTAAGGATTTTCATGGGGGAGAATTCGATTAGCAGCTAGGCTTGATCAAATGTCAAAAAACCATACTGTGGAAAAAAGCTATATTGTTTAGTTGAAGAAGCCTCTGTCAAAGTGCTTTTATAGGTCATGTAGATGCCACTAAATAACATATTAGAGGTGGGATTTTTTATTTCTGGGGCATTATTTTCGTGGATCCTTTTCCCCATCCTACACCAATCGACATATTATAGTAGCGGTGGACTATGTATCAAAATTGGTGGAAGTAAAGGCTTGCCTTGCCAACCAACAATGTAAAAGTAGCCATGGACTTTATAAAAAAGTGCATATTCAACGAATATGAGCAATGATAAGCAATGTCATAACTCACTTTTGCAATTGATAATTCAAAGTAGCACTTTACAAATATAGGGTACAACATCGAGTAGTCATGGTATATCAACCGCAACAAGTGGACTTGTTGATACTTCGAACTGGCAGCTAAAAAAGGACCTTGGAACTCATTATGAATGTATCCACGAGGATTGGTCCAAACAATTAGATAATGAATTATCGACATATCACAACTCTTTCAAAACACTAATTGGCATATCTCTATATCAGTTGGTGTTTGGAAAAGTATACCATTTATCGGTGGAATTGAGCACAAAGCCCATTGGGTACTAAAGCAACTAAATATTTATTTAGAAAATTCTGGAAAACAGGTATATTACAATTACATGAAATGGAAGAATTCAAGCAAGAGTCTCATTTTTTTTTAAATGTATTTACATCAAAGAAAAATTAGAAAGGAGTTTAGTTTCATCCCAAAATTTCACTTTCTTCCAAACCTCTTTCCTCAATTTCTTCAATACCCTTTCAATAAATCACTTCTTTAACAATCCAAATCTTCTCTCATCTCTCACTCTTTAAGATTAAGTTGTTGTTTTCATTACCACTACAAGAGCAATTTCATCTCTTCTTCACTTATTCTACAAGTCTACAAAGATAAACTTTCTACTTTTCAAATTATGATGAAGAAAGTGATCACTATCATGAGACTTATATGAATGGAGCTTGGGTTCCATTGAGCCCTACCTTTACCTAAGACTATTACAATATCGAAGAGGGTTTTGAATCACCAAAATCACTAATTAAAATGAATTTGTTGAATTTATGTATCTATTGAATAGGCATTGTCAGTGGCCACAAACCAATGTAGTGAAAGATTATTGATTCAAAAAGTTAAATGTTTACGGAAATATTTGTTCGTTTTAAATCACCACAAGTGTACAGTTCGTAACAAGTAATAAAGTGGAATTGAGAATTTCGAATATCGTTTCCATAGGGATTGAATTAATTTGATTCTAATTACTGAAACCTTAACCGGATCTATAGACATTAAGATGACTGTGAGGATTTGTAACTAAACTAAACTATGCAACTCAACTAAATTTTACCAACTAAATGCAATTAAATGTTCGAATGCAATTTGAATTTTTCTTAAAAATAACAAACGAGTACTAGGATCACAAATCCTCATGCAATGTTCACCTTAGAAGCTAGTTCTACAATATCGACAACATGCTTGATAGTTTGAAAAATCAATGATCATAACCTATCCAACAATCTCTCTCGAGAATTGTTGGACCTATTCATGTAAACCACCCGACTATATCTCTATGACGAATGTAAATTCACAAGAATACATGTATTTTTATGATCACTTAAAGATTTACACAAAACATAAAGATATATCTCTATCCCCTATTGGACCTTACGATGACTAATACCTCGTCAAGTCTATTCCCCTTCTCTCGAATGCATGAAATAGACCACCACATTCACACAATCACATGCATAATAATTGTTGAAACAAATAAATGAATAAAAGTCATTCAAACCTCAAAACATGTTATAATTGTCAATAATTGTAAAACTAAAATCCAAGTTTACATAGCAAAGTTCATCGATCTCCTAGCACCAATAGATCTAGCCTAACATGGAGAAAATAAGAAAATACAAAATTAAAGTGAAAGAAGACATTACCAAAATTACAATTTTCTTGAAAAATCTGAGAATTCTTCTAGTTCTTCTTGAGATCCTTGCCCCAAATCCTCCTTCTTGATGTATTCTAGGGTTCTCTTTGTGTTGTAATGTCTCCCCCTCTTTTTGGATGGCCTTATGGTTTTAAAATACCCCCCAAGATTTGTTTCCATGGGAGTTTGAGTCAAATTAAGAAACCAGAACTTTTTCTAGGAAATTGCCTGGGCAGGCCAAATTGGGGTGCTCGCCCAGGCCAATATTTTGGCTTCTATTGAAAACTTTAAGGTTAGGGCAACCTTCCATCAATTATGCCTGGGCGACCTCCTAAGGTTGCCTAGGCTAAATTTTCAAAACTTTCTTTTTTCGCTCATTTTCTTCGTTCTTTCTTCTATCTTGGTCCTCCTCATCAAATTACTTTAATTTTAATGTTTCTACTCTTACCCAAATGCTTGTTGGTCCCCCAAACTTCCATCAATTGACCGATTTATCCTTCTTTCTTTTTCAATTGTTTAGAAACATAGGTCCAAAACTGAAAGAAGATAAAAATAACTTAAGTTGAGTAAAATGCAATAATAAAACGACACAAAAGGTTAGTAAAATGGCCTCGAATAAGTGCACAAAAATGCGCTTATCAAACACCCCCAAACTTAAACCTTTGTTCGTCCTCAAACAAAACTAAAACTTAGTTCCATATAAAACATGGTTCAACAACATGCTGTGTCGCAGAATTGGACTTAGTACTAAACAAAATGAACAACTATAATCGTGCAAAATCAAATCAATCTCCATATGTTACATGCATAGCTTGACGTGTATGTGTATGAGAACTCGTGCTAACATATTATGATCATGATTAGCTCAACACCTGACCCAAAGTAGGTAAATATTTCATTACTTCGCTCGAGAGATGCACACATCCCCAAACTTATTATTTTCACTCAATTATCCCGGGATGTGCATCTAAAGTCGAGCCCATTTACATCTACTCATTACCCTCTCTTAGTTCGGATGTATCAGACTATTATAAGTTCACACTTTAACAAGTAGTGGTTTTCCTATTTTTAATTTCTTCAACCACTAAGATTAAAATAAGCTAGTTGCCTCACATTAGAGATAAAATCTTATCAACCGAGTATCTGGGGCTAATCAATACATTTCGTACATAAGAGTATGTATGTAATTTATTAATAGATAGACACCATTTTGTTTTCATTTCTTTAATATAACATCTTTCCTTTGCTTTCTATATAACCCCTGTAGTGAGTTTTAGGCCGATGACTCCCAAGTGAGATGACCATAGGGCACCGAGTTTTAAACCCTTGCAGGCTTAATCATTCGAGTTATACAGGCTCGAACATATGTTTTTGTTTATTCAATAATTAGTGCAATACCCCTTTTATTTTAGACACAAAGTTTCTAAAACTATACCCTAACTTGAAACTTTCACTTCGTTTTCATCTCAATAGTTTTAGATAATCCACACATAACATCATGCACGGAACCGCTACTTATCTCAGTGTTCTCTTGCAACAGTTCAAACCTCCAAACTATTCTAGAAATTGGTCATGGTTTAGTATAAAAGAGGTTATTTGGGTATATTCTCTATGTTCAACTATTTCTAAGCAATGAGTCAAATCATTAGCCTAATATGCATGCACGAGTGTCATGCATAAAATAAATCAAGTTTCACATAAACATGTATTGATCAATTTAATGAAGTACAGTTTTCATCATTCACGGTCCATGTACAGCCCAATATTAAACATCATGGTCGACATAATTATCAAACTCACACAAGCACAAAAAATTCTAAATTAATGCTAGTAAATAAACAACTAATAATATTGGAAACTAATGAAAAATTGCACATAATAGTAACTTTTTTTTCATTTTGTTTTTTTCACAGAAACGAAAACTACAGTAACATGATGAATGACATATTCCCACCCCCAAACGTATACAGAACATTGTCCTCAATCTTTAAAGAAAAATAAAATGCAAACTTAGTAGCACATAAAATTAAGGACAAATTCACAGAAGATAAAGAACAAAGGATGAGGAATACTTCCCTAATCGATGGGGATGCGAAGGTGAAGATGGTGGAGGAAAAGAAGTGTAGACCATGCATAGACTCTTTTATTACCTGTAGAGACGATGAAAAAGTAATCTTATTAAAAATTATAAAGAAAAATTGAAAAAGAAATTACCAATCGAATGCATAAGGCACAATGAATAAAAGGGTAGAAACGATGGGTTGTCTCCCATCCAACACTAGTTTATAGTCTATAGCTCGACTATACCGTTTTAGTTCGTTAAGGTACGTTGAATATAGCCTTGGAGGTCCTGACTAGCTTTTTCAGTGACATTTTCTTTCTTACTCCAGCGTTCTTCCAAACTTTAGCCTTGTCTTTATCAGTGTCATCTACTTCTCCCTCATCAACTGCCTCAAACTAAAAAATGTAGACTTCTTGCTTCTCATGATTTTGTTTGGGTTGACAATGCACATTATGGTCATCAACAGTGTTTGAAATGTTTTGAAACACAATTTTATCCTGTACTACCTCCTATACCACATCAATTTGATAACAACTATCTGACTCGACATAATAGTTCATAACATTGAAAACGTTGAAAGTGATTTGTTCCTCGCCAAGTCTCAAATTTAACTGCCACTTTTGAACATCTATTAGGGCTCTGCTGGTAGCTAGGAATGGTCTGCCCAAGATAAATGGGATATTCTTATCTTCCTCCATATCCAGAATGAGGAAATCGGCTGGGAAAATGAATTTGTCCACCTTGATTAGCACGTCCTCAATTATCCCCCTCGAATATGCCAATGATCGATCGGCTAATTGCAGTGTCACAGTGGTTGCTTTGGCTTTGCCTAGTCCAAGTTTCCTAAAAACAGATAGAGGCATTAGATTAATACTTGCACTAAGATCACAAAGAGCTTTATCAAAGTAGCATTCACCAATAGTGCGAGGTATAGTAAAACTCACTGGGTCTTTCAGTTTTGGTGGGAGTTTTTTCTGAATTATGGCACTGCACTCCTCTATTAGCATCACTGTCTTATGGTCCTCTAACTTTCGTTTCTTGGAAATAATGTCTTTTAGGAATTTGGCGTAGCCAGGCATTTTGAACAGTACTTCCGCAAATGGGATATTTATGTGGAGTTTCGTGAAGATTTCGAAGAACTTCTTGTATTGTTGCTCCCATTTATGCTTCCTCAATCGTTGTGGAAATGGAATGGGTGCGTCATAAGGACTTACCGAATTATCTGGCATTCGATGTGACATTGTTGGACTTTCTTTTACTGACGTCTTCTTGGTTTTGTCAACTTGCTTCTCACTCTCTTCTTTAGAGGATTCCACTTATTCTGTATTTGCACCCAGTCTCTTGACATGTATCTCAAGTAGCTGAACTCTGCTTCATGTAGTAATGGCTTGAACATGCTCCTTAGGATTTACTTCTGCGTTGCTCGGTAATGTACTAGGTACTCTTCCTGTCATAGAGAGAGCTAATTGTCCCACTTGAGTCTCCAGATTTTTAATAGCTGCCCCTGATTTTGGAAGTTTATTTCAGTCTTCCTCATGAATTGATTAGTGGTTTCCATGTATTTATTCGTCTTTTCCATGAGTTTTGCAAACATCTCCTCCAAATGGGGTTTCTTTTCCTGATAAAACTGGTCATGCTGCCTATTCTGATTTTGATTAGTCCACAATAACTTTGGATGTTTTCTCCAGCTTGGATTGTAAGTATCTGAATGTGGATTACTTTGTTGATGTTGTCCCCATTGTGC
The DNA here is from genome assembly GCA_019097785.1 of Fraxinus excelsior. NCBI lineage: Eukaryota > Viridiplantae > Streptophyta > Magnoliopsida > Lamiales > Oleaceae > Fraxinus > Fraxinus excelsior. Next base: position 23,930,309 of record CM032623.1, read on the forward strand.
AAAATCCACTTGCTCCATGTCTTGTGCCAGAATAGGACAATTTACTGTGTTATAATCTGCTCCACACTCCTCACAACTTGGCATTTTTGCTTGTGCAACGTTAGTTGTTTGTGATATGCTCTCCACTTTATGAAATAATGAGTCAATTTTAGCAGAGAGGGCTGAGTGGGTATCAACCTCGTAGACTCCAGTTGGTTTCTTTGTACCCACACGCTCAGAAAACCACATAACTGAAGTGTTTCCCATTCTCTCAAACAATTCCCATGCTCCATCAATAGTTCTTGTGACTATGGAGCCATTGGATGAAGAATCCACCATGCTTCTAAAAAAATGAAGTAGCCATGTGTAGAAAAATCTGATATGTGTCTTTCTGTCAAAACCATGTTGAGAACATTTCCTGAGCATGTTTTTAAACCTATTCCAAGCTTCATCAAATGACTCAGACTTACCCTGACTGAAGATTGATATTTCATGCCTCGTCTTCGCTACTTTGGCTGGAGAGAGAAATTTAGTGCAGAATTTGTGAGCCAGATCATTCCAAGTTGTAATACTCGCTACAAAAAGTGAGTCTAACCATTCAAGCGCCTTATCCCGTAGGGTGTGTGGGAACAACCTAAGCCTGATAGCATCTTCAGATATTCCCTAGTATTTGAAGTGTTGACGCATATCTAAGAACTGGGATATATGTGTGTGTGGATTCTCATTAGCTAACTCGTAAAACTGATGCCCATTCTGAAAGAGTTGGATGACATTAGTTTTCAGCTGGAAATTTGGTTATTCGAATGGAGGGTATACAATGCTAGATTGACTCTGGACAACGAAGGGTGATAAGAAATTCCCAAGTAATGTATTTCCGTCGTCTCCTTCCTCTGCATTGTCTGGAGCTGCAGGATTCCTTATTGGTTCAATCAATTGATTTACCATTGGTAGTTGTTCTTGATTCTCTTGATGTGCTGCTCTAGCCTCCCTTTGCCTATGATGAAATGTCCGTTCGATCTCCAAGTCTGTTGGTATTAGTTCACCTCCAACTGATCTTCACATGCAAAACCTGAAGAAGCTAAAAGAAATAGTAGCACTTAGCTCAACCTATGTAATTGAACTTAATAGAAAATAAAATAAAACGAAAAGAAAAACAAGTTCGAATTAGTGTCCAAATAACAAAAATAAAATTAATATTCAATCCCCGGTAGCGGCGCTAAAAATTTGCTTACAGAAATATTTGTTCGTTTTAAATCACCACAAGTGTACGGTTCGTAACAAGTAATAAAGTGGAATTGAGAATCTCGAATATTGTTCTCACAAGGATTAAATTAATTTGATTCTAATTACTGAAACCTTAACCGAATCTATAGACATTGAGATGACTGTGAGGATTTGTAACTAAACTAAACTATGCAACTCAACTAAATTTTACCAACTAAATGCAATTAAATGTTCGAATGCAATTTGAATTTTTCTTAAGAATAAAAAACGAATACTAGGATCACGAATCCTCATGCAATGTTCACCTTAGAAGCTAGTTCTACAATATCGACAACATGCTTGATAGTTTGAAAAATCAATGATCATAACCTATCCAACATTCTCTCGAGAGAATTGCTAGACCTATTCATGTAAACCACCTAACTATATCTCTATGATGAATGTAAATTCACAAGAATGCATGTATTTTTATGATCACTTAAAGATTTAAGCAAAGTATAGAGGTATATCTCTATCCCCTGTCGAACCTTACGATGACTAATACCTCGTCAAGTCTCTTCCACTTCTCTCGAATGGATAAAACAGACCACCACACTCACACAATCACATGCTTAATAATTGTGGAAACAAATAAATGAATAAAAGTCATTCAAACCTCAAAACATGTTTTAATTGTCAATAATTGTAAAACTAAAATCCAAGTTTACACAGCAAAGTTCATCAATCTCTCAACACCAATAGATTTAGCCTAACATGGAGAAAAAAAGAAAATACAAAATTAAAGTGAAAGAAGACATCACCAAAATCACAATTTTCTTGAAAAATCTAAGAATTCTTCTAGTTCTTCTTGAGATCCTTGCCCCAAATCCTCCTTCTTGATGTATTCTAGGGTTCTCTTTATGTTATAATGTCTCTTCCTCTTTTTGGACGGCCCTAGGGTTTTAAAATACCCCCCAAGATTTGTTTCCATAAGAGTTTGAGTCAAATTAGGAAACCAGAACTTTTTCCCATAAATGGCCTGGGCGGGCTGGGGCGCTTGGCCAGGCCAATATTTTGGCTTCTGTTGAAAACTTTAAGGTTAGGCAACCTTTCATCAATTATGCATGGGCGACCGAAACTAAAAGAAGATAAAATAACTTAAGTTGAGTAAAATACAATAATAAAACGGCACAAAAGGTTAGTAAAATGGCCCCGAATAAGTACACAAAAATGTACTTATCATTAAACTTACCGGATTCACACTATGCTTATTTGTTTCTTCACTCCTTACCGGATATACCATTCACTTACCAGTTTCTTGATGAAATACTGAACTTACCGAATTTACACAATGCTTACCGTATTTGCAAGATGCTTACCGATTTTGCTTAATGCTTATCGAATTTAACAGAATAATGGAATGCTCTATTTTTAAGCGTGAAGAATAAGAGAAAAAGGAACCACACTTGGCTATGCTTTTTGCTAAATATATATAAACTTTTACAATATGGTTTAAGTACAAAATGTCATCCATAATTCACCTACTACAAGACTACTTACTTGACAGCTTTATCACCATAACTTACATAGTTTATAATTCAAAATATACTACCAAACATATACTAGAAAAATCAGAAAATGATGATAACAAAAAGTAGGTAGGTTGACAGCCAAAATGTCATGCTACTTCAACATTTCTCCTTAACATTTTTGCTGGAAACACCAAGAAGATCTCTTAGTGTTTCAAACTCTCCTTTTCCCCATGACTTGGTTAGAATATCAGCATGTTGTTCATCAGACCTACAATATACCAATTCAATTTCCTTCATTTCTTGTGCTTCCCTGATTGAATGGTATTTAATCTTAATGTGCTTCATTTCAAACAACCATTGCTGCTACACTCTGATTTTCACAAAATATGGTTGTAGCTTCATTTGGTTTATGCTTCAAATCCTCGAGCACTTTTCTTAATTAAACAACTTGGTTAGTAGCTTTAGATGAAGCAATGTACTCAGCTTCTGCAGTCGACTGAGCAACAATTTTTTGCTCCTATGATTCCAGCAAATGATGCTTGAACCCATGTAGAATATATATCTTAGAGTACTCTTCATATCCTCTGGACTTCTAGCCCAATCATTGTCTGTATAACCAGTTAAATTCCAAATTTTAGACCTCCTAAACTGGATTCCAAGGTTATCTATTCCTTTACCATATCTTAGGACTCTTTTAGCTACTTGAAAATGTAGTTCACTAGGCTCTTCTCTGAATCTGGAAATGATATTAGCAGCATAAGTGAGGTCTAGTCTGGTTGCAGTGAGAAAAAAGTAGGCAACCAACAATACTTCTATACACATTTGCATCAATTTTCTTAGCATTATGATTCTTTAACAGATTTAGATTCTAAACTGAGGGAGTTGCTACTGGTTTACAATTCTCCATGCTAAACTTCTTCAAGATTTCCTTAGCATACTTCTTTTGGTATATGAAAATCCCTTCATCAGATTGGTTGATCGCCATTCCTAGAAAATACTACATCTCCCCCAAGTCTATCATTTCAAATGCTTTCTTTAAATCAACTATCACTCCTTCAATCAATGTAAAGTTTCTTCATGTAATCAGCAAATCATCCACATATAATAATATGATTACCAGCTCATTTTTCTCCTCATTTACATAAAGAGTATGTTCATTCACACTTTTAGCAAAGCCAAGACAGGTTAAATGCTCATCAATCCTATTGTACCAAGCCCTTGGAGCTTGCCTTAATCCATATAAAGCCTTCTTTAGAAGATAAACTTTATCATCCATTCCATCAATTACAAATCCTTTAGGCTGTTCAATGAAGATTTCTTCATTTAAGTGGCCATTTAAGAATGCTAATTTCACATCTAACTAATAGATTTTCCACCCTTTTTGAGCTGACATAGCTATCAGCAACCTAATTGTCTCATACTTTGCAACTCGAGCAAAGGTATCTATGAAATCTACTCCAAACTATTGTGCATACCCCTTGACAACCAGCCTTGCTTTTAGCTTGTTAACTGATCCATTGGGGTTCAATTTCATTTTGTACACCCATTTAAGCCCAATCACTTACTCATTTTGAGGTCTCTCTGACATTTCCATGTGTCATTCTTCTCTATCATCCTGATTTCCTCCTCCATTACAGCCATCCACTTAGATGACTTAGAAGCTTCAACAAAACTTGATGGTTCTACAATTGCAGCATTATATCTAGCATAGACATCTACTAGAGGTCTCATTTTCACCATGCCTTCATATGTTTCAGAATCATCATCATTGTCACCAGGTTCTAATTTATCCTCATCACTTTCTTCATCTCTGTTATGAGGAATCACGTAGCTATTGTTTTCTTTAACTACAGAGTTAGCATCCCAGTTCCAAGTAGCATTCTCATCCACCTTGATGTCTTTGCTAGAGATTACCTTTCTTGACTGAAGGTTACACACCCTATAACCTTTGGCATTGTTGCAATAGCCAACAAGTATTCCAACTTCAGCTTTCTCATTGAGTTTGTCCCTCTTTGCATCAGGAACAAGAGTGTAACACACACTCCCAAACAATTTTAAATGTGAGACTTCAAGTTTGCATCATACCAAGCCTCATATGGTGTCTTTCTTTCCAAGGATTTTGTTGGCAAGCGGTTGAGAAGACAGACTGTTGTATTGACTGCCTCTACCCAGAATTCTTTAGGAATTTTCTTCTCAATCAATAAGCACCTGGCCATCTCCATTACCGTCCTATTTTTCCTTTCACTCACACCATTCTACTGAGGGAAATAAGGAATGGTTAATTGATGCTTAACTTCTTCAGCCTTACAGAAATCATCAAACTGCCTACAGTTGTACTCAGAACCATTATCAGTTCTTATGGCCTCTATATTGCATCTACTTTCATTCTCTACCATGTTTTCTAATGCTTAAAATATAGCTGCAGCCTGAGACTTAGCCTTTAAAAAATAAACCCAACACATTCTAGAGAAAAATCATCAATAAAAATGAAGAAGTACCTGCTGCCATTCAATGTAGTGGTCATCATTGGTCCACGGATATCTGAACGCACTAATTCAAGCTTAGTTGTGGCTCTCATTGATTGATTTTTTTGGAAATGGTAGCCTGGTTTGCTACCCAAGTTGGCAAACATTACACACATACAATTCATCGTTGATTTCAGGCAGATTTTCAACCACACTGAACTCATTTAATTGCTTCAATGAATTATAACTAACATGGCCAAAACGTTTATGCCATATAGTAGAATTATCTAAGACAGAAGTAAATTCTTGTGTGGTGATGTTTTTCCAATCAATAGGAAAAGTTATGTTCTTCATTTCAACTGTCATTACTTCACTTCCAGTTTTATCTAGTATTGTGCAGGCATTTTCCTTAAATATAAATATAGGGTTCTTTTCAAGTAATTGCCCTATACTAACTAGATTTTGATCAATCTCAAACACATAAAGAACATCAGCTGTGTGTTTAATACTTGCAGATGTCTACACTTCAGTTGCTCCAATCCCCTTCACATCAACATAGTCTCCATTGCCAACATTAACCTTAGGTGAGTAAGCTTTGTTCAATTCAACAAAGATTCTTGGGTTTACTGTCATGTGGTGTGTATAACCACTATCTAGGAGCCCTTCACCTCCTTTGTCATTGGCCTGAATAATAGTAAATAGGTGTTCATCTTGCAGATCTTGCTGATTCTTTGCATCATGAGCCTGTTGCTTTGTTTGCTTTCCTTTTTTGGTTTTGCGCACCTTTTCAAAATGGCCAAATTGTTTGCAGTTCCTACATTGAACACCAGGTCTATACCAACACCATTTAGGAGAATGGCATGTTCTTTTACAATGAGGACAAGGTGCAAACTTATCCTCTTTGTTTCCAGTTCTGCTGCTTTCAGGTTCTTTATTTTCAGCCTGAGGTTTCTTTACACCAAAGCTCGTTCGTTTGTATTTTCCTTTAGCAAACATGGCTCCTTTTGTTTGTTCTTCTTATCTCATCAACCTTCTTTACTCTGTTACTTTAAGGGTATTAACCAGTTCAGCCAAAGTAATTGATGACAGATCTCTTGAATCTTCAAGTGATGAAATCTTGGCTTCAAACTTCTCAGGTAAGCTGATCAAAACCTTTTCCACCACTCTTTTGTTTGGCAAATCATCTCTTAACAGCCTAATCTAATTTACAACCTTTATTAACCTGTCTGCAAAGTCTTTAACCACCTCAATTTCTTTCATTTTCAAGGTCTCAAACTCCCTTCTTAGATTGAGTACCTACATTTGTCTAGTTCTTTCATTTCCTTGGAATTCCTCATTGAGTCTATCCCAAGCTTCCTTTGCCATTTCACAAGTCATTATCCTTGTGAAAACGACATCTGATATTGTAGACTGAATGAAGGATAGAGCTTTGAACTTCTTGGCAACATCTTCACTATGTTGTTTGATTTGAACAATTGTGGGATTAGCTCTCAATGGTGGAGGTTCAATGCCTATCTCAGTTATCTCCTAAAGGCCATAAGCTTTGAGATAAGCTTTCATCTTTGTAGCATAGAAGTTGTAATTTTCTCCATTGAAGGCTGATGGTAGTGGTGCTGAAAAACTAGTTGATGCCATCCTCTTTTTTGTCAACTCTATTCTTTCTGTTGATGGTTTCTCCCTTCAATTTTTCTTTTGTCTTTTTGTGGTCCCTTTCTAATAACTAGGGAGCTCTAATACCATGAAAAATTATTGATTCAATTAGTTAAACTTACCAGATTCATACTATGCTTACCGGTTTCTTCATTCCTTACCGGATTTACCAATAAATTACCAGTTTCTTGATGAAACACTGAACTTACCGGATTTACACAATGCTTACCTTATTTGCAATATGCTTACCGGTTATGCTTAATGCTTATCGAATTTAACAGAATAATGGAATGCTATGCTTTTAAGCGTGAAGAAGAAGAGAAAAAGGAACCACACTTAGTTGTGCTTCTTGCTGAATATATATAAACTTTTACAATATAGGTTAAGTACAAAATGTCATCCATAATTCACCTACTACAAGACTACATACTTCACAACTTTATCACCGCACCTTACGTAGTTTATAATTCAAAATATACTACCAATCATGTACTAGAAAAATTAGAAAATGATGATAACAAAAAGTAGGTAGGTTGACAGCCAAAATGTCATGCTACTTCATCATGTCGTTTATCATGGTAAAATGATAGATGACCTCTACTTCTTCCATCAGTTCCTCCCATTCAATATGGCTTTAACAACACATAATACATACATTTATCAGCCAAGAATGACGTTGCGTGTAGGCTTGCCACATGATATGACCTGAATTTTGTAGAGCTCATGTTCAACACCATTAGAGAAGTTACTTTGATTTCGAGAGGTCGTTTAAAGCTAATATTTTCTAGTTCGATTTCTGCCTTGTGCAATGGGAAAGGAGTGCTAATAATATCGTCTGAAATAGAGAAAAATGTGTCACCATATTTACGACTTACATGAATGTCAAAATCACTTACGCGGGTAAATAGGCACAAACTAGCAATATGGCAGAAGAAGAAAAAGATGATGAGGATGAGGAAGTTAATGAAGATGAGGACATGCTTACTCAAGACGAAGGACAAGTTGACAGGTTATTCCCGGTATCGCCTCCAATATTCTGTCATCAAGGACGTGAGAAATTTGGTTTAGTATTGAGGAACATCCAGACATCTATACAAGATCAAACTAATCTAGTAAGGCATCTAAAAGAGTGAAAAGGCAAATGTTCACTTAAAAAGTGCAAATCACGACTTTCAATTAATAAAGTAGACTTTTTGAGTTTGAGTTGTCGATCCATAGAGGAATGTTTACTTTCGATTACACAACTTTAATCAATTTAATCTTAACAATAAAATCAAACACACAATAAGATTTGATTTTGGAAAATAAGGAAAATTAACTAAAATTCACAAAATAAGAAAATATAACACCTGAAAATTTTGGAAGAAAAACATGGTTATGATTCATGGTTTCATTTAGCCGTCACCTATTAATTTCTCCACAACCTAATTAACAGATTATTCATTTACGATATTAGACCCGATTTTCCAAGTTTAGCTAAAGTAATACTAATTGATTGACTTAACTTACTATATCTTTATGTCGATTAAAACCAAACAACCTCATTAAAGCTTTTTGAAAATAGCTCAATGGACTACTTATGTTTAGTTGTAGATCTCTATACCTTACAAGAACCTAGGATTTCTACTATTTGATCTTACATACACAATCTCTCCAAACAATGTACAAATCACTAAACACAGTCATCTATTGACCATATAAATGAAAATACAATAATAACAATAGCAAAAACACATGAACATAAATAATTTTAATATTAAAAAACAAACAATGAAATTAATAAAGTTAGATTAAACTCTAACCACAAGTCTCAACACAAATATTTAGCTCAGGAGAAAATAAAAGATTATATATAAAACCATTTTTTGGTTGATTTCTTGAAGAAGATAATGGTTTGCTCTTGATTTCTTCAAAGTTTCTCCAACTCCTTTGATGGATTCTCCTTGTGCTCTTGGTTTCCCCCAAAAAAAATTACAAGTAAATGAAAAGAAAATGAAGAGAAAACTGAAGAAGAAAAATGAAAAGAAAAAGAAAAGGAAGAAGAATCCTCCCGGTGGCTATGTTTTTCCCTTTTTAAAACCTAGCAAAATAATCTAAAAATTTCAACAAAGTCCCTAAAATTCTTTAAAGAATTAAATCAGTCCCCAAGTTTAAAGGTGATGCTTGGGCGCTCTAAAGGTGGCCCCTAGGTGCCAACTTTCTGGCTAAATTTTCACTCACACACACACACACACACACTCTCTCTCTCTCTCTCTCTCTCTGTTTTCTTTTTCTTTTTTGCACATAAGTCTTATAGCAATTTGCATGTCTCGTCCCTAAATCTTGTACATTTTGCTCCTTGGATTTTGAATTTCATTTCAATACCACACCTCATAAATTGCATCCTAGGTCTTTCAACTTTCTACATTTGTGCAATTTGGTCTTTCACTCATTTTGCCTTGTTTCCATTTATTTGGGTGATTTTGATCTACGAAAGTAATTATTATCCAATTGTCGTAGAATTTCATCAATTTCATCAACAATAGCTTGGATTAAGTGGCCAATAAGTTTGTAAAAACACACTTATCAAATACACTCATAATTAAACTCTTTCTCGTCCCGAACGAGTCTATCTACTAATACAATCAAATAACACATGATAAAGATTAACAACATTATGTAGCTTGCCTTGATACACATGAGTGTAAGATTTTGTAATTAATTCATAAATATGCCTCTAAATAATGCTACTAAAGAAATTTAAACTTATCCAATGTTTGATCGGGGTGCGTGTATGTGCGCATAGTCATTTTCAATCATCATATAAACTTGGATAGATTTGTCCTCACGAAAAAAAAAATCTCAATTGGCTCCAACCCGACCTTTTTGGTCAAATATTTCATTTCATGTTCGTGAGATTCACACCCTCAAATAGATATTTATTTCCTTTCCCGCAGTATAAATCTAAAAGTTGCTCTCAGTTCACTCATTTCTTTTAGTGCTCTAATTCGGTTGGGTCTACCCGACAATCTCAATGTCTAGTTATGTGACGATCTCCACTAATGAGTGCTTCGACATTTAAGTTTATTCTAATTAATTCAAGCATACTAGTTATCTAAACCCAAACATCAATTGCACAATATCAATTATCTTTTCAGTTGAAGTTCATGAATGACCTCACACCCTTAAGCTTTCTTCTTGACCTGTGTAGCTAGCTTTAGGTCAATAATTCCACGGTTTTAAGACCAAAGTGTACCAGATTTCGAGATACCCCTATGACTTAATAACGCGAATAAAAAAGGCTACAGAATGAGGAAAAAGTTCTATAAGTGCAATGTTCTTTTTTAAGCACAACAAAACTACATGGGGCTTAGATCACATATGGTCATTACTAGCTTAAGACACTTCACACAAGTATTTTCACATGCATGGAATCAATACATTTCTAGATAATATCCTTTGTCGCTCAGCCACCCCAAACTTATCTTGCAATATGGTGAAGTGAAGGAGATGGAAATATAGGATTGATATAAATATAAACAAAACTCACAACCTACCAATTCAAAAATATATCCATCAATCGAATAATTCCACATCTAGATAACAATTAATCATTACTATTGTGCTCAAAGTGATTTGGAATATCACATGGACAAGCAAAATTAAAAAATAAAGCACAAATAACATATTTGGTTATGCATAACTTGTGAATCAACAACAATTTTAAATATCAAACAATCCTAAGCCAGCAAGGCTAACTATCATGTCAACCAAAACACACAAGATAATCACAATCACCCTTAAACTTAAATCACATATTGTCCTCAATATGAAAAAGAATGAGATAAAAGATAAGAATGGGGTTAACGAGACTTCTCCAGTTGGACATTTGGTGAAGGGATACCAATGCTTGACTTAGACTTGCGATGCTTTCAATGAACTTAGACAAGTGACCTTCTTGTACAACATTTTACCCCCATACTTATTAGGAACCATGGATTTGTGGGATTTCAAAATCTACCTACAAAAAATGATAGCTAATAAAATAAAAACAAGAAAATACATAAAAAATAAAAAAAAAAGAGCTTAAAAGTTAAAAAATTGGGTTGCCTCCAAATGAGCTCTTCTTTATAATTTTTAGTTCGACTTTGACAATTGAATCACGAGCACCTAAAAAGAGCTTTGGATGCCTTGCCCAATTCTTTTTGTTTGACCTTGATCCACTCTTTATTTGATCTCCATATCTCTACCTTGCCCTTCTCAACATAATAGGACTTGTCTATTTCATCCGACTAAATTTCAACTATGTAGATTTCTACCTCCTCATAAGACTTAATCCCAAAATTAATTTCCGTACAATCAATGAAGTCGAACGAATGTATGTTTATTTCATCTTCATTGATTTCTCCATCTTCATTCGATTCTTTGTGATTAAATTATCATTCACTTTAGGCTCTTATACAATCATTGTTATCACTTTAGATTGAATGATCGATCCACAATCAAGATCCATGGGCAATGAAAAGTCTGTCCCATCGACTCCATCAACTGGATTATACACCCATTGTTGAAATTTGTCCTAATACATGGCATCTCCCATAAGAATGTCATCTTCTCCAACTTGACAAGTTCATAGTAATATTTTGCAAATACCTTCTTGTTCAAAAGGGGATGACAATCTCCCACAAGCTTGATGTCCTCATGTTGTGAGGCATATAATCTCCCGCGAGCATGTAACTCTCATCAGATTTGTCTAGTGCTTGTTTTCGACATTTCAAATATTTTCTAAACCTAAACAGTTTCGATGTGTGTAACATAGTGCACGAAAAACAAGCATTGTCCAGTACAATCCACCACATAACAATTTTAACAATTTGGATCACCACAAGCATATCTTGAATGTCCATGTAGGTATTTTTCATTACAACAATTTTGTTACTTCAACCAATGTTAAAATCATGCATACACATCTGAAAAGTACATAGAGGTTCAACACAAGATAGATTAAAACTGTGTGGGAAAGTTAGCCAAAACATATAAAATAGAAAAACAAATAAAAGTAAATAAAAAAATCGTTAAAAGTAAAATTAACTAAAGTGGTAATCAAAGTAAGAAAATTTAAAAAAAAACAAACTGCAAGTTACGGGATCGTATTCAGGTAATAAAATGGATTTTTGGAGTCCGAGTTGTTGATATCTCAGGAATGTTTACTTTCGATTAAACAACTTTAATCAATTTACTTTTAACAATAAAAACAAACACACAATAAGACTTGATTTTGAAAAATAAATAAAATTAACTAAAAATCTACAAAATAAGAAATTGTAACACTAGGGAATTTCGGATGAAAACGTGGTTGGAATTTATGGTTTCACTTAACCGTCGCTTAATTAATTTCTCCCAAAGTTATTTAACAAATTACTCATTTACAATGTTAGACCTAAACTTTTCAAATTTAGTTAATTACCTATCTCAAACAAAATTAACCATAATTGAATGGTTCAACATACTATATCTTTATGTCGTTAAAATTGAACAACCGCAATAAATCTTTGTGAAAATAGCTCAATGGGCAATCTAAGATTAAGGGTATATCTATATCCCCTACAAAAATCTAGAGTTTCTACTACTTATTCTAAAATACATAATCTTCTTTTGAACGATGTAAAAATCACTAAATACAATCATCTATTGGCAATATAAATAAAAATGCAATACTAACAATAGTAAAAATAAATGAACATAAGTAATTTTATTATTAAATACAAACTTTGAAATTAATAAAGCTAGGTTAAACTCCAACCATAAATCCCAACACAAATATTTAGCCGATATTATATAAATGATAAAAATGAGAATATTTATAACAATAAATTACAAGTTTGGCAAAATAATGGAGAAATTACAAGATTATAGATAAAAACCTTTCTTGGTTAATTTCTTGAAGATGATAATGTCTTACTCTAGACTTCTCCAATATTTGTCCAACTCATTTGATAGATTCTCCATGTGCCCTTGGTTTTCCTCCCAAAAAATTACAAGTAAATGAAGAAGAAAAATGAAAAGAAAAAGAAAGGAAGAAGAATCCTCTCGGTGGTTGCATTTTTCCCTCTTCAAAACCTAGCAAAATAATCTAAAATTTGCAACAAAGTCCCTCGAATTCACTGAAAGAATTAAATCGGTCCCCAAATTTTAAGGTTGGGCATAGGCGATGTAAAGGTCGCGCCTAGTCGCCAACTTTCTACCCAATTGTTTCATTCCCTTTTTTGTTTCATTTTTTCTTTTTTCTTTTTTTTTTTTTTGGCACATAAGTGCTCTAACAATTTGCATGTCTAGTCCCTAAACTTTTTTTAATGTACATTTTGATCCTCGAATTTTAACTTTCATTTCAATCACACCCTTCATAAATTGCATCTAGGTCCTTCAACTTTATGCACTTGTGCGATTTGCTCCCCAACTTCATATTTTTGTACGCTTTTGGTCATTTTTCACTCATTTTGCCTTGTTTCCGTTTTCTTGGGTGATTTTGACCTACAAAAGCAATTATTATCCAATTGTGTGTAGAATTTCATCATGTTCATTAACAATAGCTCAAATTAAATGGCCAACAAGTATGTAAAACCACACCTATCAGCAATTGTTGGAAGGAAAGAGACATCTATTGATAAATGTGTTTCACTCATCATATTAATGCTACTTAATCTTGATATTTCATTTGATTCTTAGAATTTCAGAATGTTTTGATTTACGTTTTCATGTTGTTTTATAAGTTAGGTGAATTGGTGTTAATGGAGCAAAACTTGGAGAAAAGAGTGATGTTTGCATGAATCAAGGAGAGGTTTATGTTGATTTAGTGAAACTCGATGATTATAATCTAAATTGAAAGAAAGAAGTGAATAACGACAAAAATAGTGAAATCCAAACTTTGAGAACTCAATTGGAACTTTATAGTAAAGTCCCAAAAACTTCATAGAACAGAATTTAATTATTCTAGATTTCGTACTTTTTGATTTTGGAAAGTTGTGGGATCAAAATGATATATGTATTAATCTCATGTTTGGTGCACATGGGCCTGTTTGGTAAGCTTAAAATCCAATTAAAATTGAAAATATGGCCGTTATTGAGTCTCACCCCGTCTAATAAAAGTCAACCATAACAGCTAGTTTTTTAATTTTAATCCGATTTTAATCTCTACCAAACACCCTCTATAATTTTCATTTTCATTCTTCTATTCATTTTCAACCACACATTTTTCAATAAAATAATATTTTTCATCACATCAATAACTTTTCCTTCTTTTTCAACAACGCATTATTATCAATCTACTATTCCTGAATATATTATTTCAAAATAATGTGGCTCAAACACACTATAATTCAATTTTATTTGTGCAAAATATTTAGATTTTGATAGAGCGACGATAAGTATATAAATATTAAGCTCGTTGGATAGCTTTTATTTAATCATTTATTTTAAGTTCGAGAAAAAGTTAATTCGAATAAATCAGATCCAAGATATTGCAGTTTAAGGTTGTTAAAAATTAGTTTTTCATTTAATTAAAATTTTGAATTTAAAAACGGTTGCTGCCACGTGTATAGATGGTTTTTTTAATATTAGTTTTGATTTTGTGTTTGAAAGGAGTTGGCTGCCACGTGTAGGTTTGGATTGGGATAAAGTAGCTTTTTGATTGTATGGGATATTTTGATTGAGACATTGCACGGCACTACGTAATTTTTTTAGTCTATATCAAAATTCAATTTTCCATTTCAACTTTAAATATGGTACAAAAGTACTCATTATTTACCTTAAAAAAATATAGATGCGTATATGCGACCACAGCAACAACACAAGTAGAAAATAAGATTTGGAACGTAATTTTGATTTTTGCATTTCAAATTTATTTAATCTAGTAAGACGGATAACGAGGTGCCATTGATTCTTATCATGTTTAAATTATTTTTTTCAAGTTGTTAAATTATTATATTAATGAAAGTTAAAGATATTATATGATATGTATGTTATGGTCATTCGGTACAATAAATATGATATTATTCGAGTTCTTACTGATTTCTAAAGATATGATGATAGTATGATATTTTTGACACATGTTTTAAATATTTTATTTAGGATTGCACAATTATTTCGTGTCGTATTTGAGTATTTCCAAGTACTACCATTTTTTCATATACAGAGGTTAGAACGAGTCATTCGTTGGCGGGCTATGATGTGCGGTCGTGGTGTTATGATTTATGGGACTCAATAAATTAATCATGTATAACGAGACAATTTTTTACCATTTTTATCATATGAATAATTCTTTTATGAACTTGGAACATGATTTTTTTCGTATGTTGACTTGATGATGATCGTGTTAATTATTAAGTTTGCTTATTTATGGCCAATTGTGTGGTAAATATTATTTGACTTTCAATGCTAACAGAACAATGCTTATGTTTCCTACTTTTAAATATTGTGTGCTCGTCAATTTTCATGCAGTTACCGTTCAGCGGAGCAAATTAGTTCTGAGTTTGAGTTGTATACCAGTTAGGTGATTAATAATTCATTAAAGAATATGAGAAATTACTAATCAATTTTGTGTAAACTACTCATACACAAATTAATAAATAATTAAACTATTAAGACATTTATTTTTTGGTAGCGACTTGAATATATAAAATTTGGGTCTTTACATTTTCAGTAGTCGATTCAGACACAAAACAATAATTGGAGATTTCTAAGAGTCAATTGGATGCAATTAAAAGTCAAAAAGAAGTGAAACAATCAAAATATTTTTACAAACAAATTTCCAACTACACAAGTATGTCCCATATTTTTAGCCGTAGATTTAGACTCATTTTAATTGGAACAAGTTATTGTAGTAAAGTCGTAGCTCATTAAATTGTCTTTCAACGCATTTTGAATTATCTCAATCGGATATCAGAAGAGAGAGTTACGGTAAAAATACTGAAGGTTGTGTAGTGTAAACAAAGTTGGGCGAGAGCCTAGGTGCTGACCCTCAGCACCTAGACGCCACATTACTGAATCTTTTCTCGAAAGTGGGCGCTCAAGCACAATCCTAACCCATAATCAATGTGCTTAGGTGTCGTTCGTCGTTTTACCTAGGATTTGAATTCTAATTCATCTTTCAAAAGCCCAATTCCACTCTAACTTAGTGAAGGACTTAAAAAGGCATAAATACCACCCTAGAGGCCACGTTTTGAGAAGAATTCAACTATGCAAAAGTAAGATATCAACAAAGAGTTTGAAGAAAACAACGCGAAGAAGATCGATTCAACTCCAAAATAACTTTATCTTTTTCTTCTCTATATGTTTTTTAATTATGAATTTGATAGTTTCTCTTTCATCTATCATGAACTAATTCTTTTATTTAGGGTTTGATGTAATCTATACTTGAGACAATGTTTATAATTATTATTAGTTATTCTTTGAGATTTTCTATTAAAGTTTATATCTGCTGTTTATTCTTAATTTTTTCAATTAACTGGTCATTGATTAAATGATTTGATTGTTTAAGTTTTGGCACTTGAGAGAGGGAACCTTAGATGTGATCGTTGAATAACACAACCTAGATTTTATAGGTTTCGAAAGAAAATATAGACCATTTGAAACGATTCCACATAAGAACCATAAAATTTGATCATTCTTATATTTTTAATTTGGAATAGAGATATTGGAATTGAATTTTAGGAATAACTTTTACTCGGCACCCGAGAGAGAGAGAGAGAGAGAGAGAGAGAGAGAGAGAGAGAGAGAGAGAGAGAGAGAGAGAGAGAGAGAGAGAGAGAGAGAGAGAGAGAGAGAGAGAGTGCTTGCTTATAAGCTTTGAAAGATCAAATTGGAGATAATTAGAAAATTGAGAAGCATTGTTGATAGTTAGATGAAATTAAAACCCGAGCTCTTCTTATATTGATTAATACTTAAAACTTGCATTTAAATTGTTGAGTTAGTAAAATGTTCACGATATATTTAGGTAAAAAAAAATTGATCTTATAATTCGATTGTCTAAAAAATAATGGCTATTTCATCATATTACTTAGTAAGAATTTAAATTTCAATTCACATGAGTTCGATATCCTAACTTCACAGTTATATTACAAAACTTGACAATTATACACTTGCGGTATAATCGGTATAGAAAACACGTAACAATTATAAAAGAAAGGGATAATTACAGCAAAAGTCCCAAATATTTGAAACATTAGTAGACTTTTCCCAAACTTTTGATTTGTTGCAGCTGTCATCCCTAACATTTTCAAATATTGCAGATGAAGCCCCTATGGACAGTTTCCGTCCATAATTCTGTAAGTTGATAAAAAATTTAACTTTGATCACATTTTTAATATTTTAAAAATGGACAAAAGAGTAATGCTTCAGTTATCACATTAAATAATTAAATAAAATTATGCACAAAAGACCACATTTTTTTTTTCCATATTTTTAATCATTTCTCGAAGACGCATCATTTTATTTTATCTATAAAACATCGAATCAGCTGAGATGAAATTATCAAAAAAATGAATATTCTGCATAAAATTTGGGGCAGACTAAGATCAATATGTTAGTGAGGCTGAAATCTAAACCAAAAGGTCAATGTACGGAGTGGAACAAACATAACTTATATATGATCCTTTTTATGATTAACACGTGACCAATGATGGTACTCCTAAATAAGGTAATGATAATTGATAAACAACACTGCACACGTTTTCTAACTTCTATTTTTATAAAATGACTTCCTTTAAAAAAAAATTAAGTTATTCCTACGGAAATAATATGTATGAGGAACATGATTTTATATAGTTATGTAATTATCCACCAACACAAATGAATATGACGCGTGTTTGCATAAAGGGATCCTCTTCTACAGGCCTCCCAACGTATAGATTTTTTATTTTTATTTTTTTGGCAGTTATATTGGAATCATCGGTTGGAGAATCTAAAGAAAAATTATTATTATTATATTTTAACCAATGAATTACTTATGAAATTTTGCCAAAGGAATTATTAGTTTAATTTCCTCATTTACAAAATAATGAAAAATGTTATTAGTAATTAGTCATCGAATAAAAATTGCAAAGAAAATTTGTCGTCTGTAAGTTTCCATCGCTAATGCCGCACATTCTAGTAGTGAGATGATGGAAAACAATTTATGACCCTAGCTAAATGTGTTTCGGGTCTCAAAGGCTTATTAATTGTGGTGTCCATATCATCTAGTCGGCAAAGTACGATCGACTAATACTTATTTTGATTGTTAAATATTGTGGCGTCATATTCCTCGCCAAGTTTTGGCCCAAACATAAGATATTAACCAAATCCTTTCATCTAGTAAGCAAATATATATCTTCTATGTGGACTAATAATTATTTTGGTCACTAAATGTAGTGACACCATATCCACGCCAAAGATTTTGGCCAAAACATAAGATCTTCACCTATCCCTTTCATCTAGTGTTCTAATATGTCTCGTCTAGGTCGATAAATCATTATTTTGATTGGTCTCAAAATAAGATATTCATCGATCACCTTCATCAGTTGACAAATATATCTCATCTAGATGACTAATGATTGATTTGGTCGAGAAATATTGTATTAGTGGTTAATTTGGGTCGAGAAAAATATTGGTCGGCAAAGACGATTTTCATTGACTATCTTTATTGGGTCGAAAAAATTGATCGGTAAAGATGTGGCAACTAAATATTTTTAATAGTCAATAGAAGAGCGTTTTTACCAACTACTTCTTGGTTGGTTAAAAAAATCTTACCGAGAAAGCTATAGTTTCTAGTGTATTAACCGTTTATAAAGAATTTTAAAATTATATATATGACGTGTAGGAAAATTAGTATATGATATTTTACTATAAATTAATAAGCATGATTAAAATAGATTTCAGCTTTATACAAAAGCTAAATTAGAGTTTTGAAGTTTTTCTAAATCAACTTAATTATTTTTTTTAATCAAGCAGTTGTAATTTTATAGAAATGTACTTTTGACCAAATAGTGCTTTAAACAAGTGTTCTAAAAAGCTTTATTAATTTTTTTTTTCTTTCTTTTCTTGTCTTTCTTATACTAAAAAAAAAAAACCTTTCATTTGAATTTAATTTCAAGTTTTTTAAAGAACTTTATCTGTACAAAAGTTAAAAATGACTTCATTCTATAAAGAGTTAAATAAGATTGAATTACAGTGCTATCTACATATGTAATTATGATCTTGAGATTTGTTATTTTGTTGAAAACTTCAAAAATATGTATGAAGTTCATATAAATCATTTAGTAGAACTAGTCTATTTGAAAATTGAAACTATGAAAAATAGTCTAATTTTTGCATTTCAAAAACTTGAAAATTGTATAATTGACTAATTATAGGAATTATTAAGTAAATATAGTATTTTATAATTTTAGATGTTTGATATGGATAATTTTAATTATTAAATGATTTTTTATTTTAAATATATTTAAAATAAAAAAATGCTTTTTTAAGTTTAGGCGTCGCTTAGGCTCGCTTGAACTCGTAAAATTTGAAACTTTGCTTCCACGTCTAGTCACGCTTTGTAGAACATTACTTTGAACTCTTGAAAAGTCTCCAAACGCCTTCAAAGTCTTAAGAGCATGTTTAGGAGTAGAGGTGAACATTTTAACAAGAATCCAATCTCTCGAACGAAATTAGAGGTTCTAGTCCAATTCCAAATAAAATATGGGAATCGAAATCATGGGTAGCAGCTTAGGAATCGAATTTCACTTTTTATAACTTTTTTACTTTTCACGATTTATTCATCATAACCTAGTGACCCGATCCAACAAATAATAAGTTACAAAAAAACTGAGATAGGTGATTAATTATTTTTCTAAATTTTCATATTATATTTTACTAACAGAAGAAGTTTAAATTATGATCTTTAATTATGTCTTATGTAGTTGTACTTGACCTCAACTTTCGTATCTTCAATATGGCCAACAGATCTCGGGCCAGGTAGACAAACCATTAGTCACATGTGGCATCCTCCAGTAGTGGCAAGATGGCTACGCACACTCCGACGGTCAAGTCTGTTGGGAGAATAAACGTATGAATGTGGAAAGGCTTTAGACATGAGCCTCCAGTGTAAAGGGGGTCGGCTTTAAGGTGTATAATAAGAGAGTAATGTTATAAGTTGAGAGCATAAACTTGCATCCTTCTGGAATGACACTAAGCCCTCATTTGAACCCCATTATGTGAGATTTTAATGGTTGGAATAGTGTTTTTTTTTTTAATGTGTGGTTAAAAAAAAGTTTTGGGATTATGTGTGATATTATTTTATTGGAGAAAGTATGGTTGATAAGAAGAAATAAAAAATAAATTTTAATTTTAATGGGGGCTAGACAGGAGCTAAGTATGAGCTTTTATATTATAAGAAGGTAAATAAGAGTCATTGAATGAAGAAATGTATGGCCTCATCCTTACGGTTGGTGCCTCTTATCGAAGACGTCAATCAATCATAAACATTAAATGTTAATACCATTTTATTGTCCATAATACCTAGATTGTGGCTTTAGACTTGACATAATTGGCTAAAAAATGTAGGGGTGATAATGGATTGTCACATCAATCATGTACTAAGGATTGCCAAAAAGATCTTGCGCTGAGCTTCTTCTAAAACCTCCCATTTGTGTTAGTTCGATTTTTTCTAAAAGGCCGATGTAATGTGAAGGGATCAGTATCTCCACCTTAGTTTAGCCTATTCATGGGGTTCGGACAAATTGCCTTGTGGTCGTTTGACGTGGAGTGTCTGGCTCATGTTTGCTTTCCATGTAGGATTCATGGAGCCTTATATTGTGGGTAGTAACATTAGTCCCCAAGGTCCATTTATGGTTATTCATTTAATTCGTGGACTTCTAAGTCGAGGGCTTATTGTTTTTGCGAAGAAAAGTAGCATATCTCAATAGTCCCCGAAGTCCAATTATGGTTATTTATATAATCTGTGGATTCAGAAGCTAACATTTGAAATTGCGAGATGGAGAGATTTTGATGTTCGCAAACTTCGTTGAAGCCTATAGTAAGGCTGAATAAGGCAAAGGTGAGGCCCTTACTAAGATGGCAAGCATGTTGACGTGGTTGAAGTCAGTAGTAAAGCTGAATAAAGTAAGGTGAGGCTTTTGCTAAGAGTGCAAGCTTGTTGACGTGGTTGAAGCCTATAGTAAGGTTGAATAAGGAAAAGATGAGGCCCTTGCTAAAAGGGCGAGCTTGTTTACGTGATTGAAGCTTATAGTAAGGCTGAATAAAGCAGAGGTGAGGCTCAAGTTAAAAGGGCGAGCCTATTGACATGGTTGAAGCTGATGGGACGCGTGTTGCAATGATTTGAAAACACATCTGTTTCCAAGAGACGACAGTGAATCAATTTGGGGTTTTCAATACATGTATTGCGTGTGTATTTATTGCGCCATTATGATGGTCTGTTACAACTGGCAAATGCCACACTATTCTCGAGTGCATGCTTAATGCGGAATGATTTAAGTCATTGATTCAAACTTCAGTAGGCGTCTTCTAGTTTTAACGTGTCGGATGAGGATACAGATATATGCCTGGGATTTCCTTGAAGCTTATCCAATAATGGAGCTTCGTCTTTGTTGCCTATAAAAGGAAGGGCTTAGCCATTTCTCACCTTTTTACTTTGCAAAAAATCTCCTCCCATTTGAAAGTTCACTTGCATTTTCGACGACCACTTGTAGTTTGACCTTCTTTTGTGCATGTTTGTGATTTCTGTAAATAACAAACCCTTGTATTTTTCTTGTTCCTTACCAAAAAAAAAAACAATCCAATGGCCTCTTCATCGAAATCAAACACCAAATAGGGGTCTTTTGACAGAGTTGATATGGCGATCATTTGTGCCAAGTCTGGCTTGCCTCCATTGATCCCTATTAAGAGGATAATGGAGGCGATGGGAGGCCCACTTAGTGTGTGGATGGTGCAAGAGGGTCCTATAGATTATACCATGAGGTGGGGAGCTTCATTGTGGTTGACTCGTATAGAGAATATTGAGCTAGAGACTTTTAGAAAGCACTATAGGATCCCAGACACTATTGATACTTGTTCCAAGATCAAATAAGTGAGCCTATTTTCCCAGGAAGAGATGTGTTGCTGTGAGCGATGAAATTCTAAGTGTTATGAAGTTTCCTCTATATCATTTCTTTAGATATATACGTAAGTTGTATAACCTAGTTTATTTCTATTACTTTACTTTGGTGAGGATATGCCTCCCTACGTTTTCCAGAACCTCCTCCAAACCCATGCCTCTAGTGGGGGAGAATTGTAAGGGGTGGTATTGTATGAAACTTTAGGGTTTGCATTCGCCTTTCATTTTGGACACGCCGACCTCAATAAAGAATTGGAAGTCATCTTAGTTCTGGGTGAGGGGTCGTTGGTAGACAGTAGAGGGTGAAGCGGTCCCAAAAATAACCGTGCCGACTCAATACCATGAGTATATTGAGTTTTTTGTTTGCTAAGAGTTTATGTTTATTGTTGTACTTTGGTGAGCTGTATTATCAACTTGTTTTTTGAGCAATTGTAGTTAGTCACTTCGAGCTTGAGTTGTCCAAGTGGGCTATTGTTAAAGTATTTATGAGCTGCCTATTGAGAATAGGCATTTTAATAACGTATTTAGCAAACAAAACCTTTCGTTACCCATTTGCTGATGGCCACCAAGGGTAAGTAGCCTCGACATTCATGCGTGTTTTGACCTTATTTTTTGAACAAGCACTTAATGTATCATTCGTTTTGCAGAGAAACATGAGAACAAAGAGTATATCAAGTCGGCATGTTCTTTATGAGGCATCTTGACAAGGCAAAAAAAGAAACCCTTGAATACTATCACTTCATCATACAACATCAAATAGACGAGTTGTCTCGCCTGTCCAACCAAAACCCTCCGCCTTCTAAGAGAAGAAAGACAAAGAAAAGGTAGAGCCTCAAGAGGAGAGGATAACTAAGTACGTTGAACCTCCTCCTACTACAACTATTAACGAGTCTGTAAAGAAGTCTATTGCGTCAGACCCCATATCGCCAAAAAAATTGTTGACGTTGAAGACCAAGGCGAGGAGGGGAGTGGCTTCATAAAAAGGAAAAAGATTAGGCAGGTCGGCAAAGTGGTCCCTTTTGAGGGAAAATCTCAAATCTTTTTGGGAGGGAAGTCAGATGAAATTGCTCCTGCTATTATGGAGATGCTTCCCATCGAGGTTCAGAAGGCCTATGATGTTGAGACCCATGATGTGATAGACATGATGGAAGCAGCATTGCCCTACAAGCTCGCTTGTAATGCTTCTTTCTCAATGCCCAAATGGACATGATGAGACTGCATAGGCTTAATAAAGATTTTTTTTTTCAAAAGATAGCTAATGCAGAGGTGGAGTTGAAGAAGGTAAAGGTTAAGGCATCCACTACTAGTAAAGTAATTGAGGCATTCAAGGTAAAGCAAATTGATGCGGAGTTGAGAGTAGAGGTACTTTCAAAGGAAAATGAGTAATTGAAGTAGGAGGTCCACCTCTGCAAGGCCTAAATTAATGCTGTGACAAACGAGTAGAGAATTCTGATAACCTACAGATGATAGCTTCATTAGCTTCGAAAGCCCAAATAAGGATAAATGGGAATTAACAAGTATGTGGTTGCCAATCTGAAGCAACAGCTGAGTGGGGCAAGGAAGGTACCCGTGCACAATTATGTGGCATATTTCCATGAAACGACTGGGTATGAAAGCCTCGATTTGTACTGGAAGAAGGTCTCATACAATAAAGTCTTAAAAAGGATGGCTATACTGCATCCTCAAGTGGATTTGGCAGCAATAAGAGAAGATTTTTTTCCCAACAGAGCCATCTACCCTTGTAGATGAGGCTGTTGAGGACACCATCGAATAGTTAGAAGAAGGCCAAGTAGAGCCTTAGTAGGATGATGCCACATCTTAGATTTATGCTCTCTTTTTTTTTCTTTTCTTTTTTTCTTACCTCTGCCATGTGCTTAGTCCTCTTGTAATCAACTTGCATCTTGTATACAAAGTTTCTTTTCTTACGCAATTGTTATGCTTTTCCTGAATTTGTAAAAGTGTTGGAGCCTCAAAAGATAATATAAACTAATTGAACCACAAATGATGTAAAAGCATTGAACAGTTAAGAAGTGAGCTTATGTATTGATTCTTCAAAACATGATGACTTAAGATAGTTTTGTAGCAACTAATGGGTCTATAAGGTCACGATCTGGCTAAACATGTATATTTAAATTGGGTTGCTCTTTAAACCAATCCTCATATAGGCTTGTCATAATTAGTCTTGAATGAATTTGTGATTAATATACAATCTGACCTTTTAAAAAATGATCATGCGTTTAGAATAGTGAGTTCACCTTACGACAGTCGTTCGAACTTAAAGGAATATGACCTCATCTTTTAAAGGCAATTTTGTAAAGTCGTTTGTTATTTTCGAAAAGGGAGTCCGCTTTATAGGTTTCAAGGTCGGTCCCATAGGGTATTTCGTACCTTTCCTTTCTAGGTAGATGATATTCTTTGCAAGGGGATGACTCTTCCATGCAAAGACTTTTCCCATGATGTTTGGATCATCCATGGAAGGGATTCACCTCTTAGAAATGCGTTCATAAATGTAGAGAGCATTTTCATTGATAATATAATTACATAAGTTGAAGAAGACCATCCAAAAATGATTAACATGATTAGCCTACTAGTAGTATGCTCTTAAATGTTCAACATTACAAGGGTGAGGACAAATTTTTAATATTGTAGGTCCCAGGCCTTAGCTCATTGGATATGTTGTAGGGGCCTTCCCAGATGGGACCAAGTGTCTCCATACCTGATTTTTTGAAAGAAAGAAAAACTCTCCTTAGTACAAGGTCTCTCTTTCAAAACGACCTATTTTTTACCCTGACATTATAATACCGAGTCATCTTCTTTTGGTAGGAGGCAAGCCTTGTTTGGGAATTGTCTTTCCTTTCTTTAAGGAAAACCAGTTCGTACCTTATTAATTCATTATTAGATATCTCATTAAAATAAATACAATGAGGTAAAGGCAGTCCTACCTCGACACAGCTCATGGCTTCAACACCGTAGGTCGTGAAATTGGGGTCTCTCCTATTGCAGTTCCTTGTGGTATGAATTGTCCATAATACTTGGGGAAATTCGTCCGTCTAGGCCCCTTTTAATGCATCAAGCTTCTTTTTTAAGATGTGCTAGATGGTTTTGTTTACTATCTCGACCTGGCCATTACCTAAGGGTAATGGTGCGATGAGAAGTGTTTTTTGATCCCTAACTATTTGCATAAGTCCTTCACCTTTTTGTTGTCAAACTCTCTATCATTGTCTGATACAAGTGAATGGGGAATCCAAAATCAGTAAATGATATTCTTCCAAATAAATTTGGAAGTATTGGCCTCAGTGATACTCTTCTCCACCAATGCATCGGAAAAGAGGCGATGAATATAACTTTCAATCCATATAACCTTTTCTTATTTGGAAATGGAGGGTTTGGCAAGTGTTCAATTCATATCACCTTAAGTAGTTCTAAGTCTTTGCTACTGGCCAATTTGGATAAAGCATCAACATGGATATCCTCAGCTTATGGGATTTAAGGCAGCTCAAACTTCTTAAAAGATGGTACCTTTTTTAGGTATGCCGCCATGTTTTTGTCCCTTGCAACAAAGTTGCCATTTACTTGACTCATCGCCAATTATGAATCATTATTAACCACTAGCCTTTTTACTAGCATCTCTTAGGATAATTTGGGGCCCGCCAACAACGTCTCAAACTTAGTCACATTGTTGGAAGCTTTAAACCCAAAGCTCACCGCACAATTGAGCTTATGTCCTTCTGGGTTGACTAATACCACTCCGAATCCCGAACCTATTTTTCTAGAGGAACCATCCACAAATAAGTTCTAAGCTAGAAGATTTACTAGCTCCATTATAATTTCGATATATGAAGCGTTAGCAAACTCTGGTATGAAATATGCAAGTGCCCGGCCTTTCACAGAGGTCCTTGATTTGCATATAATGTCAAATTCACTTAATTCTATGGCCTATTTCATCATCCTTCCATAGGCATCAGGCTACTACAACACTTGTTTGAGTGAAAAGTTGGTCAACATGTGTATACTATGTGCCTAGAAAAAGAATGGTCTAAGCTTTTTGAAAGCAGTAACCAAAAAGGGGACGGGCTTCTCCATATCCGTGTAAAGAGTTTCTGATGTCAGAATGGCATTGCTTACATAGTAAATAGGTAGTTGTTAGCCACATTCTTCCCTCATAAGAACGAAACTCACTACCTCTATAGAAACAACTAGGTATAGCATTAAGGATCCTCCTTCTTTGGGTTTCGAAAGGAGATGGCTCATCCTAAATGCTTTTCATCCCTTGGAAAGCCTCTTCGCACTTTTCATTACATTGGAGCCTCTTTCCTCCCTTAAGGACTTTATAGAATGGAAGGCATTTGTTAGTGGCCTTTGAAATGAAATGGCTCAATACAGCTAAGTGACATGTGAGACTTTGTACTTCCTTAGGTTTGCTAGGGGACCTCATATCCAACAAAGCTTTGAGAAACTATCTTTGGTATATACTCAGTTAAGGTTGGAAAAGTCTATATGTGCCCTCTATTTGCCGCTATACTTTTTCAATAGGACCGGGTTGGAAATCCATTTCAGATAGATAGCCTCCCTGATGAACCCATTAGATATAAACTTTTTCACTTTTTCATTTAGGGCCCCATATCTTTCTGGGTTAGTAGCCCTCATTTTTTGTCTATGAGTGAAATTTGGATCAATATTGAAGTGGTGACAACTAATGTTGGGGTCGATGTCCACCATGTCCTCATGCCCCCAGGTAAATACGTCCAAGTTTTTTAGTAGAAAGCTCTTGAGCCTCTATTTATCTTCCAAATTTAACCCATTGCCTGCTTAGATCATTTTTGTAAGATCTTGTGGGTCTACTGGGAATAACTTCAATTCTTCAACTCGAGCTGCTTGAGAATTGGAATTTATGATTCAAGGGTCCAACCCCTCATTCACAGTCCCTTCTTTAGATATCACCCCTTCTGCAGAGGCGTCTACCATTTCAACGTCTTCTCCTTTTCAGGGATCGACCTTTCTCCAGGTGCATCTGGCATTTTGGTAGCTGTCAATATCATATTAATACTCAGAAGCTCAGCCCTTCTTAAGGAGTCAAGATAGCATTACATTGATCCTATTTGATCGATATAACTATTGCAATGTCACGCTCTGTGAGAAATTTCATACACAAGTGGTAGATAGAGGTGACGCCTAAAGCTCATTCAATGCGGATCATCCCAACACTCCTGATAGGTTGATCTGTAGTCTACAATAAAGATCTTCATGAAATGATGAACCATCAAGGGTGGCTACCATAGTTCCACTACTAGGGTGATTTTCTCCCTAGAAGTGATATTATCCCCACTGAAGTCGTATAGATGGGAGGTCAGGGGGGTAAGCTCATGGTTTATCAACATTTTTTCATAAGTGGCTTCGAATAGAATGTTGATGGGACTTCCATTATCTACTAACATGTGCTTTATACCATTCCTTGTCACGATAGCCCTTATCACCAATATGTCACAATGAGGGTAATGTACCCCCGAGCATCCTCTTGGGTGAATATAATGAGTGGCGTATTTTTGGTTCCATAGGGGAAGTTGTTGACTATGTAGCTTATCTGGGGGTATTCTTGGCCTCTCTGGCGTAATTCATTTGCGCATTCTTCGAATCCCCTCAACATGTGGGCCCCCGATGATAGTGTCAATTTCTCTTATAGGGGGCATTTTCTGCCTCTGCATGGGATTCTCTCCTTTATTTTTGGCCGCTTTATGGCCTATTTCTATCTTCGTCACGCCTGTGTCTAGGGGACTCCTCATTTAGATGTCACATTGCCTCGTCCTGTCGAGGCTGTTGGTCATGTCTAGAGGAAAGCGTATTTTATTGTGCAGGCTTGTGTCTCTTCTTTCTGAGTATCAGTTTGGCTAGTGTAGCTTGGCATGTGCATGTAGTAATTAGTATCGTGACTATAGGTTCGATGATAAGTGCAATATGACCTATTTATAGGTTCATTGCTTCTACCTCTACCCCTACCACTTGAACGATTCTGGGGCCTCAAAGCATCACTACGCCAAAAAACACCATTTGTAACATTAAAAAGGCAACATTTATTGATAAATGTTGCTAAAAAGGCCTTTTGGCAACATTTTAGTAAGTGAATGTTGCCATTGATATTAATAAATGAGTTTTAGCAACGTTTTTTAGAAGAATGTTACTATAGACCCTTTTTGCAACGTTTATTGAGTGTTGCGGAAGGTGAGACATTTCGCAATGTTTATCAAACGTTGCAAAAAGTCTCACTTTTCGCAACGTTTAATAAACGTTGCGAAAAGGCAAAAAGTCTACTTTTCGCAACATTTATTAAACGTTGCGAAAAGTAATACTTTTTCAACGTTTCACAAGTTTGCAAAACGCTGCAAAAAGTTTCAACCCTTATTCACGCCTCCCTTATTAACCCAAACCCAGCCCTTATTCACGCCTCCTTCCCTCTTCCATTCATCCACCTTCTGTGATTCTCTCGCCGCCTTGCCAAAACCTACCCTGCTTCTGCTTCGAAGATGCAGATCTTCGTGAAAAACCTAATCGGGAAAACCATAACCCTGGAGGTGGAGACCTCCGATACGAATGGGTGAGGTAATTATTTCCTCCTAATTTAATCAATTTTCATGAAGATTAGTAAACTCAAATTCATATAATCATGTATGTATACCGAAAAATATCATTTTACTCAATGTGTTTGGTTTGGTTTCAGAAAAATGAGGAAAAGAATGAAGGCGAGAAGAAGGCGGTCGGCAGCGGAGGCGTAAAGAAAGACGACGGCTCCAGCACCGTCGCATTGAAGCTGGACTTGCATTGTGAAAGCTGTGCGAAGAAGGTCAAGCGCTCTGTTCGTCATTTTGAAGGTACAGGAAATAATTTTTTTATATTTTCAAAATTTGTTTGCTAAATTCAATGCTTAGGTGAGTTGGTGACAAAATTTGGTGCAAACAGCTGTTTCTAGACTACTTCTAATTGTAGTTGGAGCTGGTACTTGTTGCTCATTAATTTATGCTTTTACCCCCATTTGGGCGGGCGAGGATCTGCATAAATTGGTTGTGAAAAATTTTAAGGGCGTTGCCACTTCTTTGAGTTGAGAATTTTTTTGTGCTTTTATAGCATCTAAATTTGGAAACTGAGAACTCCGTTAAATTGCTTGGAGTGAATTTAATCAACACTCATTAAATTGTTTATTTTAAGACTTTTTTTCCAGTAAAACTGTAATTGTGAAATTTCTGTGATGGGCCAACTGCTAAATAGTTCTTCATGTCGTGTTATTTTATTGTCTTATTGTATCAAAAACCTCTTAAGAAAATTTGCAAGTGCTGGAATCGAGAGATGACACCATAATGGTAGCGAGAGTTGGTTTAATTGAATTAAAAAACATGCAAGGAACTTAATAATGTCATTAAACTGTTATTACTCCCTCTAGTCTCAATTTGTGGGAGTAAACCAATGGGTTGATTTAATATTAACATGTTATATTCCGGTCAAACAAGTATAAGGCTGAAGATAAACATTGAAAGATGTGAATTGTGGAAATCTCAAACATGTGAAATTCTTAATAGAGTACAAGTGGAAAGGTTATATGAAGTTTCTAGTTTCTACTTTCCTGCCTCTTCAATGATAACATCCATGTTTTAAAGGTTATATGAAGGAAATTATTTATAGCAGTGGTTGACAATATATCGGGAGTCATCTCATTGACTACATGTTAAGTCTCTTTCTCACACTTTTATATGAGAACAATACATTTAAATAACTTGGAGCTTCTTACATAATTATGTTACTTTATCTTACATGAAGTGGTTGTATAGGGATTTGCTATTGGAAATGGATTAACTGATCCAGGAATCCAATATGTTGTTTATGCCGATTAAGCTCTGTAATAAGGCTTCATGTTATTTTTCTTATAATATTTTTGCTCATTCACCAGGGTAGGTTAAACAAAGGCATATAGTTTTCTTTCGAGAATTTTATGTAGGCATGCAGGGTAGATTTTAGCCTCTTCTTTGGCTAGATTTAAGATAATGCTTCCAAACGGAATATGTATGTAATTAATGCTAGATTTACCTTTTTAAAGTTGTTTGGAGAAATTTTATGATACCAAGTAAATACAAGTTTTATATGTGAACTGATGGTTTTGCAAGACAGTGAGTTCGAGCAGAGTTCGAGCAAACTTGTTAAAGATCAAATGATGATTTATAATGTGTTGTGTACTTTTATTGTGTGAGGATGTGAGAAATTGTGTTGTTTAGAGTTTACAAAATGGTTTCATGGAGTTATTGTCTTTTACATCATGCTAGCTTGGCTAGTTTAATGAGATGCAGATTCAGTGATTAGTGGTCAAAGCTTTTAACTGGAGGTCAAGATTCAGTGATTAGTTTAATGATATTAATTGTTCTTTAGTTTTTTTGCTAATCGTTGATTTTAAATGTTTTGGCTCCCCATGTCTTTTCCGAAACTTCAACTTCTGGAATTCTGGTGGACGATGTTCTGCACTTAAGAACTGAAGACAATGATCTGGAATATATTAAGCCATATATCACATTTGGGTGAGTTTTTAAAATTTTATGTTTTATCCCTGATGTGGTGATTTGAGCTTGGCCTTGTTTATTCAACCCTTACTTTTGGCTGTATGTCTTGCAGGTATGAAAATGTCTTATTCCTCTATTGAGATATAGGGTCCAAACCGGTTCATTCTTGGACATTGCAGCTCCAATTTGATTTTTTTCTTGATCCAAGAATCCCTTTTAAGTACTGTTATATTATGAGGTCATACTATATTTTTTCATTAATTTCTTTTCCAGTTTTCTTTTCTTTTGCTCCGGGGATGTTAATTTCTACTTTCTCTTCTTGATGATCGACAGCCAGGATGCAAATACCAGTTTGATTCCTAGTATGAGCCTGACGATGAAGGGCGGAAGCCAAATGGTTATCTATGATCCAATAATTGTCATCTCTACACTTGTTCTTGGTTGGAAGAAGTATGATTGTGAGTTTTGTTTCAGTAAATCACTTGTATGTGTATTTGTTTATGATGGTAAAAAACATTGTTAGTTACTCAAAACAACCGTCACTCGTGCAGGTAATAATATGGACGGTTCAAATTCTTTGCTATCTAAACCGGTGAACTCTACGAATGTGCCACCAGCCGCTGATGTTGGCCAAGTTAGTCCCGCTACTCAGAAATCAGAAGCCTCAAAGCAGAATCACTCTCCTCAATCAGGAATCTGAAGCATTTTACAGGTTGAAATGGCCGCATTTGGGGATGATATTTTATTCTCTACTTCTTCCAGCAATTTAGTTAGTGGAATGATGGATGAAACAATTGTATTGTTTATCTCACTTCTTTTTAGATAGGTCGTGTTGTATCACATTCGAATTTTGTATTGATTCAAAAATTTATAATGAAATTATCAATTTTTATGCAATTCCAAAATGTCACAAAGTGTTATTTTTAATTTTGTGGGTCAATTACTCAATTACCATAACTGTTAAAAAAAAGTCTACCGCAACATTTAAAAAAACGCTGCAAAAGGGGGTCTACCGCAACGTTTAAAAAACGCTGCAAATAGGTCTACCGCAACGTTTAAAAAACGCTGCAAAAGAGGTCTACAGCAACGTTGAAAAAACGCTACAAAAGAGGTCTACCGCAACATTGAAAAAATGCTGCAAAAGGGTCTACCGCAACGTTTAAAAAACGCTGCAAAAAGTCTTCCCTCAACGGCAACACCGACCTTCGCAACACTTGGAAAAACGCTGCAAAATGTCTTTTGCAGCGTTTTTTGGCCGCTGCAAAAGCCCTTTTTTGGTGTAGTGCATCAAGTCCACTTTTTCATATGCTAAAGAGGGTATTGCATTTATAGTAGCGGTAGGTAAAACTTGACTTGAAGTAGGGGCAATTGTATACCTGATTTGAGTATATTGTTGGTTTACCAAATGTGAAACTGGGTCTCTCATTTGCCTTTAAGGTAGTGGGAATCCTGTTAAGTTCGATTGCGTCGATTCCTCATTGACAATTTTGCTTCTCATCATTTCCACAAGGGCATCGTATGAAGTGAGGTTTTTATTTCGTTTAAGAATAGGGGCCTCTCTTTCTTTGTTGACAGATATGAATAGGGGCCTCTCTTTCTTTGCTGGATAGATATTCGTTTAAGAAGGCAATCTTTAAGTTCGGCTAGTTCTTTATACTTTCAGTTGGTATACAGCTATACCATATCTCTGTAGCCCATGTAAGTGTTAGGTGAAAGGTTCTACACTTCAACACCGACGATGTTCTACACTTCAATGCTGGCGTTGTTTATCTTAAATTCACATGGGCCTTGTAATTGTTAAGATGATTTGCTGGGTCGCTCTTTCCTTCGTATTTGGGAATCTTTGGTAGCACAAAGTGGTTATGAACATAGGCATTCCTCACTCTTACGAAAATGGAAAACTTTCGTCATCATTGTCCAACTTAAAAGATATGTATAGGCAATCTGAATCTTCCTCCTCAGCCTAGTATGAAGAATGTTGTGATGTACCAGCTTGGTTTATTAAATTTGTAGTGTTTCTTCTTTCTAACCTATTTCTAAGTGGGAGGATCTCTTGTGGCTAATGGCTTTGACTCATAGCCTCATTGTCTTTGCATAGGATGTGGTTATTGGGGCCTATTCTAAGCACTGACGAACCAATCATGTCGAAGACACTAGTAGACCTCTCAGGCTTATGCTCTTACACATATTTTGGGGTTAAGTTTTCATCCCCTTGTGGAAATCATCAACAGGTCCATCGGAAGTGTAATTTGTTGACATTTCCACCTCCACCTCTCTTTTAGCGGGGCTATGCTATCTCCTTTGCCCTTTGAAGTAAGCCCTTGATTATTCTCTTCTTTATCTTTATAGAAAGTACCTCATTGAGGCATTTGATATCCATCTTGTCCTTGCATTTGCATCTATCTGCCCTACCCCTCTTACTAGACGCATGATTGTGCCACCACTTTGTCAATGCTGGTGAAGGGGTCGACGAACATTAACATTTGTCCGATAACTTCATTTTTTGAAGTCTCTTCCTGTTGGTTCCTATCATGCGAGTTGTAGTGGCTAGAATTCATGATACAAATAAAAAATGGTACACCAAACAGAGCTCCAAATAACGCCTATTTTAATATTTTTCACTCGTTCTTTCTTCAAGAACAAGAACATTTTCTTCAAGGTTGAACTTTTGAATACTTCTTCTAATGGCTTCTACCATAAAGAAGTTTGTGGTTATAGTGTGGTTCCCCGTAGACGGCACCAATTAATTTCGTACCTCCAATGTGGTCAACAGATTCTATGGCCTCTCATGTCCACGTAAGCCTAATTTCTTCACTCTTGGACAAACCATTAGCCACATGTGGCTTCTTCCTGTTGTGATGGAGTTGCCCGCACGCACTGTAACGATCAAGTTAGCTGGGAGAATAAATGTATAAGTGTGGAAGGGCATTAGACGCGAGCCTCCACTGTAAAAGGGGGGGGGGAGGGGGTCAGCTTTGGGGCGTATAACTGAAATAAAATAATAAGAGAGCAAGATTATAAGTTGAGAGCATAAACTTGCATCCTTCTGGAATGACACTAAGTGTGAGTTTTTAAAGTAGGTGAAGAAGTTATAGGATGAAGAGACGCGTGGCCTCATCCATGCGGTTGGTGCCTCTTGTTGAAGATGTCAATCAATCATAAATATTAAATGCTAATACCATTTTATTGTCTATAATACCTAGATTGTTGCTTTAGACTTGACATAATTAGCTAAAAAAGGCAACGGTGATAATGAATTGTCATATCAATCACATACCAAGGATTGCCAAAAAGATCTCGCGCCGAGCTCTTTCTTCATCCTCTATTTTATGCTGGTTCAGTTCTTTCTAAAGAGGTCGAACGCAATCCAATGGGTTCAGTATCTCTACCTTGGTTCGGCCTTTTCATGGGGCTCGGTCAAATTGCCTCGTGGCAGTTTGACATGGAATGTGGGGCCCAAGTTTGCTTATCGTGTAATATTCGTGGAGTCTTATTTGTGGGTAATAACAGTTGTCAATGCTACAACCTATACGATTGATGTTAAAATGATTGGTTGGTAAATGGTAAGTAATTCTATAAAAATATTTTACTTATATTGTTTCTAACTTTATAGTTCCCACTATGTTGATAGATTGGTGAATGGTGATTGAAAGAAAATGATGGGATGAAAAGATAAGTCGACAATATTCAATATTACGTTGTTTTCGGGTAAATTGATTTATTTTGTTTTTAGCATTTGTAGAATTCAGTACTTTATTGTTGGTTTCTAGTTTTTGGTTTGATTTTTGATATGTAATTTAGTTTTCATGTTCTGCTAGATATTAGATGTTATGATGGCTTATTTTGTTAGATATGTAATGATATTATACTGGATATTTAGATGCAATATTGTGATATATTTGCAGTCATTTGAGGGGGATGTATTAAGTTAAGAATTTTAAATACTTTAAGGATTTAAAAATTTTAGATATATTCAATGTAGATTTTTTAAAACTCTCTAATAATATTGATTTATTCAATAGGGATTTTTATATACTTTTAAACAAATATTTAAAGCCATGAATATATTCAAAATGTCAATGGCTTTTAAATTCTTTAATAAAAATTTCTAGAATACTAATTCCTAACCAAAATGTACATTGGCTCTAAGAGTTAATTTGGAAGACTTTCACAAAAGAAAAAAAATAAGAATATACATTATTTGTTCTTTCAATATTTCTCTTTAAATATTAGTGACATGATTACAAAATATTTTTTTCCCTTCTACCAATTATATTTGGCCTCTTTTCCCTTTTTCTTTTTTCTTTCTTCTTTTTTATCATTTCTCGAATACTAATTTGTAAACAAATTTTAAATATATTGATTGATTATTTATTTTTTAAAGGTCTCTTATGTGCGAACTTCTCACTGCGCTAAATTCAAGAAATTCTATTTTAAATTAATGTTTTCAAAAGTTATATGAATTCTGCAAATATTCTATAAAAGGTTTAAAATAAAAATCTGCAAAAATCTATTACAGATTTCATTAAATCCATACAAATCTATAAAAGTCCGTGAATTTCTCAAAGTCAATCACCTAAAATAAGTATATAAAGGTCTTCAAAAAATTTAATTCAATACATCCCAATAAAAAAATTGTTAAAATATGTATTGTAGCGTCTTTTATTTCTTGTATTTCTATTAGCTATTGAAAATATAATTTGTATTATCGGCTAATTATTTTTTAGAAAGCATTTTATGAAGAATTTAATTCGAACGAGAATCGTTGGTTCGAGTTTAAAGTTTGATTCAGGTAATTATGTGAACCAGAATAATTTTATTTATGAAATAATCGAAGTATAATTAGTGTTTCAAGTATTGAATTGCCTAGATTGACCATCTAATATCGTTATTT
Source organism: Fraxinus excelsior (assembly GCA_019097785.1). Taxonomy (NCBI): domain Eukaryota; kingdom Viridiplantae; phylum Streptophyta; class Magnoliopsida; order Lamiales; family Oleaceae; genus Fraxinus; species Fraxinus excelsior. The sequence goes on from CM032623.1 coordinate 23,965,669, forward strand.
ATTTGAGAGTTTTATAATTTAAATTATATACAAATAAAAATAAATAGTGGATAAATGAGTAATACATATGAAATTTTCAATAGAAAATGACTGTGATGGTATAAACACGAGTCAAACATTAGCTTAAATAATTTCAAAATGGGTTGTCATATTCATATTGCATTTTTTTATATATATAAATACACCACATTAAATATCATTAACATTTATTCAGTCTCACATTTATATTCTTAGCTTTTTTTCTTTATCACGTTCTTATTTTTAACATTTTATTAAGCGAGAAAAATATTATCCATAATCATGGTTTCATACAAAAAATATTGTTAAGGTACTTTAAAATGAGAGTCAAATATTTAATCGTATTTTTGTAGTATTATTTGTTATGCTTATTGAAAAACAAAATGGCCAATGAGTCTTTTTATTTGATCTTAAAGAAATTGTGGAGAAAATTTTTAATCACGAACAATTTATGTTAATTAATTTGAGAATAAGAAAGCGATGAAAAAAGTATGAAACATAAATGTGATCATGTATAAAGGCAATAAACCTTTAATGCAATTAAATTGTAGTCTAGTTATTAAAAAGTGTAGTGTGAAGGGTAATTATAACAAAACGTCCACATCTTTTACACTTATTGTGCAAATCGTCTCTAGCGTTTCAAATTTGGCAATTGCACTCTCATTTCAACATTATTTTTTTCGGAGTTTGTCTTTTCCATCTCCTTTAGTCTATTCATTTCGTCGAATGTGAGTAATTTGTGCAGAACATCCCTGCCATTCGCTTTCATAGCGCAAAATGTTTCTATCATTCGCCTTCATTGCGCAAAAGATCCTTACCATCTATTTTCTCCATTAAATATTATAAAATCACTAATTTACCTTCCTCTTCAAATAAACAAATATAAAATATAAAAAATATAAAAAAATAAATAATTGCAACTAGAGTTCAATTTTATTTTTTTAAAAAAAATACAAACGAGTTTCACGTAAAACAATTTAAACATACTAACAAAAGAAAACTTTGCCCCCACCTACCCTTATCCCCATCCTCTATCCTATACCACCGCCAAAATAATTAAAAAGAGAGTTAAAAGTATAAGAAAGTATGAAAATAATTAAAAATAAAAAAAAATCAAAAAAATGATTCTTCTTTCCTATCCAATTTGGCACCTTGCCTTCGGACATAGGCCAACACCACCCATTCTCGCCATCCCACCGTGGCACCATTAAGGGATTTAGGTATTTTTTTGCAATCAAGTTTCACATTCCAATATTTTTTTTGCTTTCATCTAGGGATGGCAATCGAGTCGAGCGGCTCGTAGGCTCGGCCGCTCGGCTCGTATTGTTCATGCCCACGAGCCACTCATGCTCGTCAAAAAACGAGCCCAAGCATGAGCCGAGCAGGACGGCTCGCTAGACCGGTTGAGCCTACTCAACTTGTACTATTCACGAGCTGCTAACCGAGCATCCCCACGAGCTGGCTCGTGGGCTTGTTAAAAAAAATAAATAAATAAATAAAATTTAAGATTCAGAAACCAGAACAACGGTAACTGAATTTAATTTAGTGACCGTTTGGTCCTCAATTTTTTTTTTTTGCAATTTCATTATTTTTCCTCTATAAATACTCATCCTAATCAACCATTTTTTCCCACCAATATCAATATCTCATTATTTAATATACTATACTTTCTACAATTTACATTCTCCAACTTTCAATCTCCATTTATTAATTATCAATAATATCATTCATTCATTCAATAATAATCTTCTATATTTTTTTTACATTCTTTCTTGCAATTTTACAATTCATTTCATACACTACTACATAATCTCATTCACTTCTCAATTCTACATTTCTACATTCAATTTCTATTATTCATAACAAATTGATTCACGATCATTTGTTGAAAACTTGTTCGGTATGGAGAACGAAATATAAACACCTGCTCAAAATCAATTTGGGAATGAATTTTTCGACTTCAATGAAATACCAATTCCCGAAAATATTGAAGATTTCGACCTTCGTGATAGTCATCCAATTGATTTGGATGACGTTGATGTTGAAACTAGTGTTCTAATTGATTTGGAACAAGATGAAGAACCTACATTAAATATTCCCGATGTAAGAGGGAAGAGAAAGGAGAAGAAGTGGGCAAAATGTTGGGACCATTTCAAATTGGTTCCCACTGGTCGTGTGGTCGATCGATTTTCAGAAATCAAAGCAGTATGTAAATACTGCCAACAATGACGGCATGACAAAAAAGGCATTGGAATCACCCACCTCAACCGTCACTACAAATCATGTGCGGCAAAACGCAACTACAATTTGGTACTCCAGAAACCAGTGTTATTACTACGACGCCACTTTCTACATGGACGTATTCGGAGGAAGAAGCTCGAACAGGAATGGTGAAGTTCGTTGTCGCGGCGGAGTTGCCACTAGCAATAGCGGACAACTAACATTTCGTTAACTACGTCAAAAGATATTTTCAACCGAGGTACCAATGAGTAAATCGAAATGCTCTTCGTTCTGATACAATTTCATATTTTTCTTAATGCGAAGCAACTATTGATTTCGGATTTGGAAAAATATGGGAGTGTGATATCTTTAATTTCAGATATGTGAGAATTGATTAATAAGAGATGTTATATGGCTGTAACTGCACACTATATAGACCCACTTTGGATCATGCATAAGAAAATTATTGCTTTTAAAATTGTTGAGTATCTGCACAATGCTAAAACTATATTTAATGCTATTATGTTAATAATTACAGAATATAAATGCGTTGCCATATGAATTAATTGATTACTTTAGTCAACATTTGCTTAGTAACAAAGCAGTTAGTAAAAAGTTCAGAATATGTCATTGAATTCTGGCAAAATAACGAACATCGATGACCAATAGTTTCTGCAATGGCAAAAGATCTACTAACACATCCGGTTAGCACTGTAGCTTCGGAGTCTGCTTTTAGTGTAGGAAAGATGGTTCTCTCTAAGGTTAGGAGTCGACTAAAAGAAGATATTTTGAAAGCGTTAATGTGCGTGAAGGACTGGGAAGATACTAATTATCGAATTCAAGATAAATATGCCGAAATTGCATGTAACCAAGTTAGTGATATTTAATTTCAACACATTCATCACAATATTTTATTTTCATACATTTTTAATTTTTTTAAAAAAATTGTACACGTAACAAGTTGTTCGTGTACAATTTTTAACTCCGCCTACTCGAAATTGAAGTAGTCGGTCCCAAACTCGGATAAAGGAGGAGAGTTTATTTATTTTTTAATTGTAAAAAATCAAAATATTTTGAAAAATGTATATTTAAAAACATTGTTTACAAAATGTGTTTATATATATTTTTCTTTAGGTTCTCATTTCTCAACAAATAAAATTTTGTTCTTATTATTTTAAAAAATGTATATTTTAAAAAAAAATTAGATAATGTTTGTTTATATATATATTTTTAAGTTTAATAATTTAGTAGTTTATAAATTATAGTTATTATATAAAAAAATTAAAATTTGGACGAGTCGATGAGCTCGAGCACGAGCCGAGCTTGTCCGAGTATGGGCCGAGCCGACTCAGCTCGGCCCATTGCCACCGCTACTTTCATCGAAGTTACAAGAGGAATTTACATATTTTCAGTGAATTCTTACACACACACAGCGTTAACCTTTAAATGTTGCCCGGATTTTGTACAAGTTGTTTTTGCCCATAAAATGATGTCTGATGATAAAATCTCTTCTTCAATCCAAAAATTCATTCAAGGTCTTAATCCAAACCCCAACCATAATTTTTCCAGTTCAAACATAATTAAGAGGAAAATAACTTTTTTGGAAGATGACTTTTTTATTTTTATTTTTGTTAATATGCTTTAAATTATTTTAAGTGGAACTCTTTCTCCCTATTTGAGAATTTTTGTAGTTTGACTGCAATTATTTACTTTTTTATATTTTTTTTTCCCTTTCTTTTCTATTTGTTTATTTCAAAAGGAGGGTAAATTAATTATTTTACAATGTTTTAATGGAGAAAATGGACGATAGCATAGGCAAATGATATGGACGTTTTGCGCAATGAAAGCAAACAATATGGACGTTTTGCACCAATTACTTATATTTGACGGAAGAAATTAATGGAATGGGATGGAAATGATCAACTCCACAAAAAAAAATGTTGAAATGAAAGTGTAAATGCCAAATTTAGAACTATATAATTTGTACAATGAATGCAAATGTAGAGGAGGTTTTATGCTAATTACACCCGTGTAAATATATCTAGCCCCTATTTGACGATCATTATATAAATACGATATAATTTTGAATAGTAACTCTTTTAGAGAATGGGTAATAAATGTGTAGAATTTTTTTTTTAATTTACGCCCAAAATATTTTATTTCGTCAACTAAAATGAATACTTAGAAGAAAGATAGCCTTTCAAAAAGATTATATCCTGGTCAATTAGGCTCCAAAGTGAATAACAAGAGCACAAAGGAACACGAACCTCAACATCCATTGACTGGATAGACTTTTGCTATCAACTCTCTCCGACGCCCACCACTGCCTCCGCCTTTCGCAGTGCACTATCGATCTTATCGCCACCGTCGCCATCGATAAACACCCCACAATCGAGTAGATCTCACTTTCACCATCCGTGCACATGGGTGAGCAGACCCAGACACAACCAGAAACCCAATCTCAAGATTCTAAACCTCCATCTCCGACTCAGCCCCAGAAAGCTGAGCCCAATTCCGATTCCAATGCACAATCTCCGCCGCTACCAACCCATTCGACTGACCCTCTTCCCGCCACCGCCGACACTAACAGCGATTTTCCGAAAAATTCCCAAGGCCACTCCAACCCTTCCAAGATTCCAATTCGACCCCAAAAGGTCCGCAAACTCTCCGTCGCCACCCCAATTCCCACTCCCACCGCCGTTGATAAATCACCTCCGCCGGATGATTCCTCCGCCTCTGCTCCCACAACCACTACTACAAACAAGAACCGGCGGCGTAGTGCCTCCCAATCTTCTAGAGCTCTGCCTCAGATTATCAAACCCTTGTCCGCCAATGGCGAAATTGAATTGGCCCTTCGTCACCTCCGTTCGGTAGACCCGTTTCTCGCCCCGATAATTGATACCCACCCGCCCCCTCAATTCGAATCCCACCACCCTCCTTTCTTAGCTCTCGCCAAGAGCATTCTCTACCAGCAGCTCGCCTACAAGGCTGGTACCTCTATTTATACGCGCTTCACCTCTCTTTGCGGTGGCGAAGACTCTGTCCGCCCTGATACTGTTCTTGCCCTCTCTGCACAACAGCTCAAGCAAATTGGTATTTCTGGGCGTAAGGCGAGCTATTTATATGACCTTGCAAATAAGTATAACTCTGGGATTTTGTCAGATAATGCAGTCGTGAAAATGGATGACAAGTCGCTGTTCACTATGCTCTCGATGGTGAAGGGGATAGGTTCTTGGTCGGTCCACATGTTCATGATATTTTCTCTGCACAGACCGGATGTGTTACCCGTGAGTGATTTAGGGGTTAGGAAAGGTGTACAATTGTTACACAGTTTGGAGGATTTGCCGAGGCCTTCACAGATGGAGCAATTGTGCGAGAAGTGGAGGCCATACAGGTCAGTTGGGGCGTGGTATATGTGGCGGTTTGTTGAGGGGAAGGGCACTCCAGCAACTGGTGCCGCAGTGGCACTGGAAGGTAATGCTGTGCAGCCACTGCAACAGATTGAGCCACAGCAGGACGGGCGGCCTCAGCATCAGTTGCAGTTTCTGGAATCAGTTAATGGCATTGGAAATTTCGGGTAGTTGTTGCCTCTCTTTGAATTATTAATCACTTTGCACTTAGAATTATCTGCATTAGTCTAAATTCATATCATAACATAGTAATTCTTTATGCACATTCTATCTTATGCTAGTCATTCTCTATCTAATATTGATAATTGGCTACTTATTGTTAGTATCCTATCTATGTCTGGCATTTAAGGCTATATTTCTTTGATCTCAGACTCTTTCTTCCCATGTATATTCGCTTATCTTCTGTTCTTGTAGAACCCACAAGATCCCATCCTACTGTAGATCAGCTCCTTTGTGCGCTGTTACAAATGTTTACACTCTGCAGTGCAATTATATTTATTTATGGATATGACATGGGGTAGATTTATTTTCCTTTATCAGGGTTAGAAGTTATTGCCTGACTGATGTAGGACAGCTTCATTGAGCGTGACTAATGCCACCTGCAGACTATCTCTTCTGAATTGAAAAAGATTGTTAAATTGAAGATTTTAATGTAATGGTCAAAGGCAGCTCTTTAAGAAGCTTCAATATGGCGAAAGATAGGTGATGCCAGATAGATGTAGAGCAACATAATATAGAGAGGAAAATAGAAGAGAAGAAGGAGGATAACAAAATTTGGTATAGGAAATTTTAATATCAATTTAATTGAATGCTCTATGTAATTGAAATACCAGCGCCTTGCTTACGAAGAGAAAGTTAACCAATTAAGATGAAGGAACACTTCCTATCTTGAACCTAATAATTAAGAAAAAGGGGATAAAATCAAGTTAAATTTAGTTTAATAACTATCCATTTTTTTTTTCTAAAATAAATTTCAATTCTGAGAATGTGTCGAATTTGCCATCATTTTCCTATGACTTAGAAGAACTCGATTCCGGTGAGTGAAAATCCAAAACCAATGGCAAATTCTTTCCAAAATTGGATACTTATGTTTGGAAAAAAAAAATAGTTATTAGACAAGATTTGATTTATTCCACTAAGCAATGCTATTCATCTCTGCTATTAATGATCTGCAGTATATGTGTCTTGGAGCCCCCCATCCTCCTTAGTATTATTTTTAAAATAGGAAAAGTGGAAAATTATATGGGCTTTTTAACTTCTCATGGAAATTATGAAGACTTCCTGTCTATCTATAAAATTCTCTCTTCAATTGCCATTCATAACTATTGCCGGCTCCACTCTTGTCACACCAATTGCCAACAGTGTCATCGTCGGCTCCGTTTTAAGAGTGTTTAATCTCGGAGGTATTTGGTTTTATCAATGTTTTAAAACCCGACCTAGACATTGATTCGGAAAAGTTAAAGAGTCAAGGGTTCAGTGGTTTAACCGGAATTAACCCGGATTGTACTAGAGGCAAGAAATTATTGAATATATCGGAGTGTTTAATCTCGGAGGTATTTGGTTTTATCAATGTTTTAAAACCCGACCTGGACATTGATTCGGAAAAGTTAAAGAGTCAAGGGTTCAGTGGTTTAACCGGAATTAACCCGGATTGTACTAGAGGTAAGAAATTATTGAATACATATATATATATATATATATATATATATAACGTAAAATGATTTACTTACTTTTTAGCTATGATTATTTTATACTTATTAATTTTTATTAGTTATTAAATAAATAACTACAAAAATATATTTAAGAGTATAGAAAATATTAATTTTTTATAGTTATTTTGTATTTCAATACTTATTTGGTAGATATATTAGTTTTGTTAAAATTAGTAAATTATAACAAAGTAGGCTACATAGAGAATTGTGGTTTCTCCCTTAAAAGAGTAACTAATGGCAATAGCATCACTGTATCCCACGTCGGAGAACTCAACAAAAAGGAGAGACGAGAAAGTCTATAAAAGGGTTGAGTTGGTGAATTGGGCCACTAATTGAGTTGAATAAATAATACTTTTATATTAAAATTTATCCTTTAAAACCGTCCGAACCCGAGACCGGTCAACAGGTCTCGGCCAGTTTTATGGCGAGTTTTTAATATAAGGTTTTTCCTATGCAACCGGCCCAGATATGGAGCCCATTCCCGGTTTTGCTGGTTGAACTGGCCAGGCCGGCCGGGTTTCGATAACATTGGGTTTTATAGTTTAGTTCCGAAATTTTTATGGGATATGGAGAACTTAAAAATTCTGTTTCTTGGTGGGAATCCATTTGCTGGTTCGGTTCCCACGAGTTTAGGCAGGTCTTACGGGCTAGAATTGTTTGATATGAGTGATAACATGTTGACCAACAGTGTGCCAGTGGAATTGATAAGGCTTGGAGATTTGAGTAATCTGAATATAAGTAATAATAGATTTTCAGATGAATTGCTGACGAATATTGGGGAATTAAATGGCTTGGAGGTTCTGAACATGAGTGGTTGTCCATCTTTGGGATGATTTGGATGAGCACTAGGAATTAGTTGAGGGTCACAACTCTTGATTTGAGTAAGAGAACTTGTCTGGAGAGCTGTCTAGTGAGCTCTTTGGTTGCCAAGTTTGCAAGTTGTGGCTTTGGAGGAGAATTCACTATTGAGGGAAGTGCCTCAAGGTTTTTGCTGCTTGTCAAGTTTACTATATCTGAATCTTTTGTCAAATTCTTTATCCAGTGAGATTCGGATACTTGTGGATTTCTCAAATCATTAACTGTTCTTTCTTTGTGGTTTAGTTTAAGTGGTTTAAGTGGTTTAGTTCCAGGGGAGTTGAGCAACTGTTCTAGTCTTGAAAGTTTTAGAGCTAAGGAGGGATTCCAGCAGCATCGGATTCATAGTTTGGCAATGCTTCTGTGTATGCTATGAATGCCAATTTATGTGGGATTTATGAAAGTTTATTTATTTCAAAGAGCAGGCTTGATAATCAAAAGTTCCTTCATTTAGTTAGTTTATATTCTGTACATGATTTAGCCTTTTGATGAATTTTGTTAGCATCATTACCACACGATAAAGTCGGAAACATCAAATATGTCTCCTTCTCCATATGTAAGAAGATCAGTAGTGATCATCGATTCAATATAAAAAGGGAAACAAATTATCCCGAAAATAACGAACTGCTTTGTATTATGCAAACTACTCAAATGGTATCTAGACATGCCAGTTTGCACTCCAAAACAAGACTCCATGGATATGAATTATCCACGCAAAAATTTAAAAACAGATAAGATATTATTTATTCCTCAGGCTGTTACATATCAGCTTTTTAATGTCAAATTACAAGTGAAACACCCAGTGCATATAAGAACAAAGTGTATTCATCTCTTCCTGAAAGCCAACTCTTGGTAACCTGCCTGCCACTCAGAGCAGCAAAGACTAAGAAATATATCAACCAAACCAATTTCTAACAGAATGGCCGGATCAACAGAAGGTGCATCGACAGTTTGATGAACATGGAAGAGAATCAAAGAGGAGTCAGCATCAACATTGTAAAAGCTTAAATGAAACACAGATGAATCATTGCTGGATATAATGCCAAATATAAAAAGGAAAGAAAACATCAATTTCATAAAATATTTTGCTGTTGAGGAAAAGAAAGGCTCATAGAAAGAATGAAAATGCATAATAAGTTGAGAACACGATGCTATACTATTATATTAGGCCCCTGTTTGAGCCACATTAAAATTTTCAATCTTATTCTTCTATTCATTTTCAACTACACATTTTTCAATAAAATAATAGTTTCCATCACATCATTAACTTTTCATTCTTTTTCAACATACATTCTTCATCAATCTACTATTCCAGAATATATTCTTCCAAAATAATGTGGCTCAAACACGCCCTAGATTTTGTATGTCAGCAATTTACGAGATGTTGCTGGCTATCGCAAAACATAAGAATCTTTTAGCTTAAAGAATTCATACTTTCACTACCGCCAGCCTAATAAATGTCTTCAGCATTGCAATAAATAAGTTTTAGTCTTGTTTCATAGAACTAAAACAAACCCACACCCAAGCTAGCCATTCTTTTTTCAGCATCTCCTACGTGATTATAAACCACAAATTATAGCGTGTCCTATAGATTGATGATGAACTAGCTGATTCCCTTGTCCAATCTGCATCATAGGATAATGTCTTTTACGAAAGGCATCGAAAGCAACAATCGGTACTGATAATATACAAAGCCAATGTTCAAATAAAAAGGAAGAACACAATTCTATGCATAACATGATAACATCAATTTTCAGTGCTGAAACATTTCTATCTATTCTCACATTCAGCTATATTAATAAATCAACCATACTCCCATACCAGGCTAGGCATACATAAATGCCGTTTGAAGTATTAGAAAGCTTAGGCAGCACTTGGTAACTAAAGTTGATCATATTTTTATTTATTTTTAAATAAAGTACCATCAGTAAGATTGATCATTTACATATATGCAAGGCCTATAACAATAATTGAGAGATAAATTACTGTTACCTTATTCAAATTACAAGCCATTGCCATCTTCTACTTCATATTCTCTTTTACAATGAGCATCATGATCATTTTATAATCTATTAAAATACAAAAATCTGGAATATATAGAACTCAATCTTCCACACATATAAAGAAGAATAAAAAAAAGATGGAAGATAATGTAATCGTCAAATAGAACAGGGTGGAAGCCTGATTTATGCACTCATCAATGAAACCGTTTTTGGTGAAGGTGGAGCCCGTGGAGATAGGTGAAAATACTGGTGGCGATTTGTCTAACAAAGGTAGAGTCGTGGTAGTTATGAATGGTGATTGAAGAAATCTTATCAAATAGAGAGTTATTGGTTCGAAAAGTTAAAGAGCCCTTTTTTGTTAAAAAATAAAATAAAATTGTGTAATGCTGAGTAGGATGTGAGGTCCATTGTCACATGGACCGCCATATATACTGCCCATGATCAGCAGTAGAGATGAATATCATTACTTTATTCCATTTCCTTACTATAAGATTGAAGATGGGAAATTTGGTTAGTTTGGTATCTTTCATTGTTTACAAGGCTAGGATTTTTCTATTACATGGACTATTGATAGTTTCACTCCCAAAATCTCTTCTTTCCCATCTTATTGTCTATATTTTGTTGTTTCGCGTACCATCTTGCATTAGGAGTTATTCATTAGTATCCAATGGGTTTCTTGTCAGGAATAGTGCTCCTAATAAATGTTATTTGTTTGATCCCTTGCGACTTATTATTATTTATTCCTGAGTAAATATTGATGTTTTCTAGGTTATATGAGATTATGTACATAAATACAGAAGGCATAATTTATAGTTTATAATATAAATTTTCTATAATTGATGAATAAATGTGGTCGTTTTATTCCATAAGATTATGTTGCCGTCTATTTTTCAATAGATGATGCAACCAACTTATAGAATTTCTCTCTGTAGCACGGACACTTCAATTAGGGTAGCGTGTCCGTGTCCGACACGAGTTGATAACGACACTTCTCGGACACTCTACTGTAATCATTTTTCTTTTTATATTAGAAATGTCATATATTGTTAATTCAAAATTATTAGCAAGTAATAAATATATACTCATGTTTAAAAGATTTCAACAAGAAAAATTAATGACAAGTATAAAATTAAATTTATATTATATAGATGAAGAATTTTTAAGAATTTAATTAACGTGTCGATAACGTGTCGTGTTTGTACTTTTTTTAAAAATCGCGTGTCGGCGTATCCGACACGTATCGTGTCGGACACACGTGTCCGTGTCGGTGCATCATAGGAATTTCTCTATTGTTTTTGTGTTAAGATTTTATTACTTTATGATGGTTTTGGATTGTTTCTTGACTAAGGTTTTGCTTATGGTAGTCATTATTAATATAGTATATTATGATTTTATTATGGTATTTTGAAATTTCCAAATAGAATATTATTCTATTTTATTCTTAAAATAAGACCACTTGGGTCTTTTGAAAAAGGAGATTTAATGAAATTAAAAATTGAGTGTTCTGAATTATGTGTCCAAAGTCTCAGCATTCTGTGGAATCAATGAGTCTTTGATGCATAACTTTCTGCATTCATGAATGAATCACCAGGAACTAGAAAGTTGTTTGTGATTTCCATATCCTTACACTTCCGTGCTACTTAATTTCAATAGGTGAAGAATTTGTTATGGCTATGATAGACCTCTTATACGATCCACGTACGCAAAGCTGAGAAAGAAGTGTTGGTCTGCCTATTTGTCCATTTTTGGCCCACCAGTTTATTGGTTCATTTTAGCTTATCCAATTGTTTATTTTAGCATATTGGTTCTTTATTAGCTTTCTAGAGTATTATATAAAGTTGTATAATTAGGGGGTGAAGTGGGATTCAACTAGGCATAAATTGGGTATTGTCTTGATGAGAGAATGTAGTCTCTTGAAAGCTCAATGATGCAATTGTATCCATTCAAGCTATTTCAATCCTATCTTTATAAATAGAAGAAGATTACATAAAGATTCATACAATATTAAGCAATTCAAATACGATTTCTTCTTCTCTGTTGTCTAATACATCAATGCTCAGAGTACAGTCATAGCTGCTATGCAGTTCTATTCCTATCACCAGAGGTTCCTATAAGGCTACCGAAGATGATACTTCAAGTTCTAATTTGTAACTCTAATATATTTGGAATCCTTTTGGCATGAACAATAGAACAAGTGAAATTTAATTTACCATAAAGACGGTTAAATAACTATATTTCAGTTATCAACAAAACGGCTTCTCTTAATTCTGAGTGGATATTTTACAGTTGTTTGTTGCCTGTGTTTCTTAATTTATTAAAGAATAAAGAGAGATTATTAATTATAACATAATCAATATCCCAATATCATATAAGCTTGAGATAGTGAATATTGGGAACATACATTCACCCTATGATATTCCCAATTCTTTATTATTTTATTTTATTTTTATGCTTAAAAACATCTTAGAACTGATTAATTTATTAAATAGCTGAATTATTATGTTGGTGATGGAATCACAAATTTATTTAGCCACAAGTGAAAATGCAACTTAAGGATAAAATTTTATTGGAAGTATTAAACTGTCTTTTCACATAGCTCCAATTATGGATATTTGATGAGCATAAACTGTCAGCTTTACTGATTTTAGGATCTAGCTCAACTGATTATATTACTGGGCTTGCAAGCTTCTTTAATTAGCTTAAAATTAAAGAGTGCATCTTGGCTAGTTTGAGCTTTCAATGGACTGGCCAAAAACTTGTGACTTAAATCTTGTAGGTCAAGAGTTGATTAGGCCTCGGTTTGGGCCATTGAAACTTGGATTGTGAAGGCCTATTTGGTCCTTTGGACACCTTTAAAACTAAACGATAGGGGAATTTTCCTAATTAAGACTACACATAGAATTGGGCAGTGTTTGGTGCGTCTTGTTCTGGTCTAACTTGATCCTAGTATAAGACAATGTCTACCTACCTTGGAGAGTACTTTGGGGAGATTCAGACGTTGAAAACGAGAAGAATCTATGTACAAAATGAGTTGTATCATTACTATAGGTAGCTTCCCTTTTAGCTTATCACACGATTGATTCGCTTTTATCACCACAAGTGGATTCTTTATTTAGTTTCATAAGAAAATTTTACTAGCCTTCCCAGAGAAAAATTTTACAAGCCTGAGAATTTTGAGAACAACAGTTATTTCTTTTAAATTGACTGGGTTGCAATTTGCCATGATTTTCATTGTATCAACAGATAACCGGGCTATTTTTAGAGCTTCTCTGTAAATCGAAATTGGAATTCATCATGTGTTTTCTTTTCCATTCACTCGGATTTTTTCTGTTTCATCAATTTTGTTTGGATCCTCCTTTTCTTCCAAAAAAGGAAGGAGAAGGATCTTCGGCGGATCTCTTTTGTTCCTGTTTAGTTCCTTTTTTGCTTACGAGTTTTTTCAGTACGTCCATGTTAGGATTTGTTACTAGTTCCAATTTGTTACAAATTTATATTTTTTGTGAATTGGTTGGAATGTGTTCCTATCTACTAATAGGGTTTTGGTTCATGCGGCCAATGCTTGTCAAAAAGCATTTATAACTAATCTTGTATGGGATTTGGGTTAATTATTAGGAATTTAGGTTTTTATTGGAGAACCAGTAGTTTCAAATCTAGGGATCTATTCAAATATTAAGTAACTTGATTTATAATAATAAAGTCAATTCTTCATTCGTTACTTTGTATGCTGCTCTACTTTTACCTGTGCAGTTGCTAAATCTGCACTACTTCCCCTTCATGTATAGCATGATGCTATGGAGGGACGTACTCCGATTTCGGCCCTTATATATGCTATTATGGTAGCAGCTGGGATTTTTCTTGTAGTTTGCCTTCTTTCTCTTTTTACAGTTATACCTTACATAATGGGTTGGAAATTGCTTTTGAGCTATATTACTACTAAGTGCAGTGAAGTTGGTTCACTTAAAATGTTATAGAGTTGAATTCAACCCTCAAGCCTAGTGTATACTTAATTTTTAAGGAATTTTATTTTTTCCGAACATGTTTAGATATGTTACTCTTTTTCTCACTTACAAGTGGAAAAGGTTATTTCGACAGTAAAGTAGATTTCACTTCTAAAATACGCAACTTATTTCCAAACTTTGACCAATGAAAAAAATATATTTTAAACATACTTAAAATTCAGGTAGATTTTTTTAGCTTTAGCTAGACATGCATCAATTTATGAAAGAATTTTCCACGAGAAAGGCAAATTCAGGCCCCTGAAAAGCTTTGAATTTTCATATATCCAATGGCTGTTTTGATCTTTTGCCATTGATATTCAATTGAAAGCCATTTGAATTATGTTTACTGTGCTAGAGGTTTTCATTTCCCTTGTCTGCGTATTTCTATTGCTATATGTTAGTGAATTATCTTAAAAATGGATGAGATACGGAATACTAGCACAAGGATCCATTGAGAAACAAATTTGATCCAGAAGATGCTTATGTTCAGATTCACGAAGTTTCTTATTTGGAGCTTGCTATTTGTAAATTGTAATGGCTTAACTACTTTGTTGTATGATTCTTACATGTGAAAGTAAAAAGTAAATTACACAGGGATGTAACCTTTTTGTGTACTTGCTTTGCTATGTTTTGTGGGCACATTGTTACTTCTATCTTCTGGCTGTCTCTATTCCTTTTTCTTGGATTCAGAATGTATATATTCTTCAGGTTTTTCTAGATTGTGTAGATTTTGTTTTCTTTTTCGTAAATTTGGTTATTCTATTAAACATATTTGTTTCTACTGATATTTTTAAGTTCCCTTCACTTGAACGTTGATGAATCTTTCATCACTTATGTTTTTGTTCTAGGGCATGCATTTGGGGCCAATGATTGGGAGATAAGAGTTGACTGGTTGCCAACTTCACTATTTACGAAATTTCTTTGCCGCCTTCAGATGATGAAATTTTTCTGTATGACA
Source organism: Fraxinus excelsior (assembly GCA_019097785.1). Lineage (NCBI taxonomy): Eukaryota > Viridiplantae > Streptophyta > Magnoliopsida > Lamiales > Oleaceae > Fraxinus > Fraxinus excelsior. Next base: position 23,980,843 of record CM032623.1, read on the forward strand.
GAAAATTCAGCATGTTAGAGAAAAGTTTGTGAAGATTCTGGCTCAAAGAGTTTCCAGCATTCATGATGTTTGAAGGGTATTTCCTCCTATCATGTAAATATTTTAGGGCTAATAAATATTGAGCATTGAAAGGCCTGAGGCTTTAGAGGGCTTGAAGGCAGTGTGGGCATTGCATTAATGTTAAACAGACGATTGCGCATGTCTTATCAATTTATATGAACGATAGCCTGTTTTTAGAACTGTGTTTACTTGCTTACAAAAATCATATTTGTTTGTTCTGCTAGTTGACTAGGCTAACAATCAATATGTTTTATTTGGAAGACGACCCCAGTATGCAAATGGAGACAAAATGCTAAACTTATGGAAGAACAATAGAAAAACTGGCACAAAAGGAGGAATGTAATACCAATAAATTTTTATGTTCGAGGATATTGTGTAGAACAAAACCGAGAAATTTTAGAATAACTAAATTTATGTTTTATTGTAATTGCAGAAACACAATAATAAAAACTTCATTCTCCCTCTTGTAGTCTTGTATAGGGGAGGAGGCAATGGGCCAGGAAAGCCTGTTGGCCCGATGCTAAAAGCCTGGTCTTGTCCCTGATTTTATATGGTCTAGTTTCCACTTTTTTGGGAAGGGATGGACTGGGCCTAGGGTTAAAAGCCAACTTGAAATGCAAGTATGAGCATTTAATTTTATTTTTTAAAAATATTTTATTCGGCTTGCATTTAAATTTTAAGTGTCTTGAGTCCCAAAAAAGGAGTGTTTTTAACAAAATATATATAATACGCAATTTGTTATATAAACTAGAGAGAGGAAAAAATAAAAATAAAAATAAAATAAAATAGAGAGAATTCAATATAATTGTGTATTTTATGAAGAATCAAAATCTCATATTTATAGTGAAGGATTAGAAATATAATGGTAATAATTCTTAGACTAAGGGTACAATTATTATTCACTAATAAATTTATCATTTACAACACTTCCATTTGAATGACACTACAAAATATTCGCATCGTTAAACTTTGTCTAGAAAACACAATAGGGCCAAACTTGAATTAAGGAAAAAGAGTACCAACAACTCTCCTGATTTCAATTCTTATATCAATTCATTCTTGTCTTATACATCAATATCTTCGATATTGCAATTTTGATGAAGTATGTCTCATGTTGTCTTGTACAGTCTTCAAATAACACCATCTTCATACGAGATATTTATCAACATTTGATGATTGTACTAACATGATTCGAAAAATAGCTTTTGTTGATATTTTCAAGAGTATTATACATATGAGGGTATTATTTTGAGGGTAAATGTCTTATATGTTATGAACATTTATTACTCAAAGAATATGTCTCGTTAAAATCTTATTGGAAAAAACACAGTGGAAAAAATTCTAATGAAGGAAAATGAGTATATTTATTCTTGTGAATACGCCACAAATGTTTTCTCAATAAAACCCTTGTCAAGAAAATTCAATGGGACAAAACCTCGATCAAGAAAAAAAGAGTACAAATGTATTTACCCCCATGATAATATCACTTGAATTATGCTTCACACATATTTTAAATCCTTCCAAGGATAGTATTAAGTTTATATAAGAGAAGTTGTCTATAATCACATTTATTATATGTATATCAAATTTCATGCATTATCACGCTAATAAGGTAGAAACTTACAAATAAATCCACCACATGATAACTCATCTATTTATACTAGTTTTCATGAAATTCATTATGTAAAAAGTTGTAATTTCATATCACGACTTTACTTTTTCCATTTTAATTTAGTATAAGTACACACATTTAAGTGTTCAAATTGTAGATCCAAAAATCTCAGGTTTTTCTAGTAAGTTTAATTTTACTAGGATCGCATCCAGAAATATCAAATTTCTCTAATAAATTCAATTTTAATATGATCGCGTCATTTTATTTGACCAATCAGTACTTCGATCGATATGTTTCAATGAATTTATTTCGATTCATCGCTATTCATAATATGAATTGGTACATTATGTATAAAAATATTTTCGATTTTATTTATTTTTCCATAATGAAATAACTTATTGAGATATTTCAATTTTCAACATATCATGTACTTGAACTTTTTTTTGGGGTTTTATAATTTGTCATCTAAAAACTTTCCAAAAGTACACGCCTCCTAAATGGGATCATCTTTCCTACATGCTCTATTTCTCTTTTGGAGATTTTATATTAAAATCGAATATCATCACGTTTCAGACTTGTCATAAATTTATCAAATATAATATTAATGAATTGTCCTTCCAGAAGTCAAATTGAATTGGAGTATTTAAAGTTAGTTTGTGAGATTGTTAATCTCTTTGATCAGTAAATGCATCTAAAAAATTAATTTCGAACTTCTGGTTCGAATTATCTTTTGTGAGGATAATGATGCATTTGTATATTATTTTCAACTTCTTAATTCTTTTTCATAATGTTGAGAGAATTGTCCAATTAAATCGACAATCATTTTTATCGCGTTATAAAATATCACACATTTGGAATAAGGGTTCAAACTATATATTTATTCTCAATATTATTTACTTTCCATTTGAATGCATTGTGGTGGATATGTTTTACATATATTGCACTGTCGAAATAATTTGATGGAAATGGAAAGTTGGCATGATGCGTAATGATTTTCCCTAAACGTAAATGGAAAATATTTCGTTTTCAATTAAATCAATTGGAGATGTTTAACAAACAATAGTGTTAAACCATTTATCGATATCCTAACTAACATTTATTAAAAAATTGAGATTTATGATTACTAGTATTAACAAGTTACATTGTCTTGATTGTATAATCTGAAAATTATGTTCATAATTTAACTTTAGAGCAGCAATTTTACAAATTTTAGGTTGCGAACACTATCCAATCATCTAGTAAATGTATCAAATCTATTTGATACCAAAAAATCTAGATGGTCAACGTGGAGGATGGCAACATCCCTTTTACCATCCCAATTAATTTTCGGAAATATATGGAATTCAGTTCTTATTTTAGCTAATGCCGATTAATGAAAAGTGAACAAATAACGTATAGGAATTCATTGGGTTGAACAATCCTCTGATTTTTCATTGAATATCTATTTGAATTCTCAATTTTGCATCATTATTGATCCAATAATGATCTAACTGGTCATGTCAAAGTAAAAAAAAAAATTGGGTCAACGAACTTCGGATTCATGATATCCATTGCAATGGGTATGTTTAAAACAAAGCAAGTTTCGTTTAAATTTACTAGAATAAAATGTATCATTAATATATAATTTTGCATTATTTGATAAAAAAATACAAACTTTTCCAAAACTTTAAACGATATTCGATGCACATGATATTGTATTAACATTATTTTCTGTTAATATTTATTTCAAGAAGCACCTTTTTTTTCCATTTAGAAGTAATAATATAATATTCTTCAAATATTGAAACACTAACATTATGTTTGGCTCCCATTTTTAAAAAACTCATTTTTTCAAAATTCATTTTTAACCACACATTCTCATACAAAATAATATTACAAGTAAAATTTTTTTTTTTTTAACCACACAATTTCCAACAAAATACTATTCAAAAATATATTTTTTCCTAAAAAATGGGGGCTCAAACAAGGTTGAATGTTATGCTCTTCAAGAATGGTAAATTAATATTATTTTTGAATATTAATAAAATAAAAGAAATTCCTTTAAAAATTATAACCAAGTATTAAGTAATTTAATTTGCGTTTCTTTAGAAACACAACCAGATATATATTGTTCCATATGTGTGCTATTTCGAGAACACATTATATTTTATTATTTTTTTTTATTCAAGAGCAATAGATCAATATTCTTCTACAATATTGAAAATTATAATTGCATGCTCTTCAAGAACAATTACATATTATGATAATAAATACTCTTCATGAGTAAAAATATAATTTCTATTAGAACTTATTTAATTATATTTTTCTAGAGCAAGTAAAATATTTGTAAATAATATTGTGTTAATTCAAGATCAACAATATTTTAATAGACACATGTGTAAGTAATATTTTTGCGAAATCTTAACTATAATGTTATGCTACTTCAAAAGCAACAATATAATAGGTTATCAAATTTAAAATTTATAAAAGAATATATAATTAGATTAAAAATATTATTTACCGTACAAACATGATATAAATTTATATATAAAAATTAATTACCATACATACATTAGAAGGAAAACTGAGGAATCAAATAAATCTTTCCGAGAATAGAAGAATCCAATTTAGTGTTCGTCAGTTAAAAATTATTTTGCTTTCAATAGTCAACTGATGTCAAACTTTTTAAGAATCAAAACTATTTCAGATAACTTATCAAATCACATGCATATTTTACAAGAATCTCACACATACATAATTTATCATTGATTAAAAGCATATAAAGTACACAAAATTTGCCGTACAAATAAAATTTGTGCAGGAATGAAACATGCGTTGAAGTTGATTAGATATATTGACACTAGCTATGTCAACGAACCGAGCCGAAAAAAAAGCTCGAGCTGAGCCCGGTCAAAAAAACGAGGCTCGGCCCGAGCTTTCGACTCGAGCCTTAGCGGGCCGAGCCGGCTCGGATTTTTTTTGCACCTTATAGCCTAATGTCGGATAACATGTTAGATTTATAAATGAGTAACTATTCATTATAACAAAGTAATAAATCTTTTTAATGATAGATTTGAATTTTCTTACAAATTTTAGTGGTCATTGGTGAAATTAGCTCAATTTTTAAATGTAATCAAACAATATATATCACTAATAATTTCACTTAATATAGAATAATAAACGTTTGTGTAAATAAGAAATAAAACAGTAATAAACTAATAATGCAATAAATATTAAACAAACAAATATCACCAATTTTTCAAAATAATCTATGTGATAAATTATCACTTATAATTATTTTATTGATTTCATGATGAGAAGAATAAGTTGGACAATTTTTTGTGGTTTTTTTTACGGGCCGGCCCGGCTCGGGCCAACTCCTCAAAATGAGGCTCGGTGGAACCGAGCCCGAGCCGGGCCTAACTTGGGCTTTTTTCGAGCCAAGCCCAAGCCGTCCGAGCCGCCGAACTTTTTTGTCATCCCTAATTGACGCGCAAACAAATGCTACATGGTGGGAAGTAATCATTATGCATAATAATAAAATAATTATTATGTATTTGCATACAAGTGAAAAAGTATAGAAAAAGAAAAAAATCAACCTCATTTTAATGCATATGTATATAGAAAAATTCACATATCACCAAATTAATTTTGGTTCACGTGAAGATATAATTGTGCTTATAAAGATTATTTTCTTCAAATTAATTCACTTTGATTTTGAGAAAATCTTACTAATAACGCGTTATAAATTAGAGAGAAAAACGAAAAGAGAGAGAAAGAGAGAGAAGTCAATAGAATTGTGTATTTTATTAAGAATCAAAGCTCCATATTTATAGGAAATGATTACGGATACAATGGTAATAAAGAGCTGAATGAGATACAATTGTCATTCATTAATAAACTTAGGGTAATTATATTACTACTACAAATTTTAATTACTAGACCGTGAATGTAAATCATCATTCTAGCCTTCCAATAATTATAGTGTGTGCCATCAATGAAGAAATGTCGATTTGTGGAATGCCCCTCATGATTTTGAAAAACTGGGTTAGTCATTATTCAAGATTATGAAATCTTTGAAAATGAGTATCTTGCTATGATATTAATTAAAGTCCAAGAATAGTTAACCAAGAAGATGGTGAATTGGTTTCAAAAACGTTTTCGAAAGATTAACTTAAAATCAATCGTGTAATAACAAGATTGATTAATTCATATAGCAAACACGATTATGAAGGCAATACTTAAAGAGGGATAAAGAGTGCAAATAATATAATTATGGAGGTTCGATCTAATGCGATAATCTACGTCCTACGTTACCAAGCTCTCTGAAACGAGCAAGGCCAATTTCACTATGTTGATTGACTTGTGGTGCAATCCAACCCTTTACAAAGCTTTCCGTGACTTACAAGCAAAGAGCACCGATCTTTTTTACAACGTTGAGATTTTCGAGACCTCGACACGATCCACAAGTTTAAAGTGAATTGATTGTACAAATTGAAATTTCTCTCTTAATGAATGGTGTGATCACAATTAAGTACCTAGAGAGAAATATGCTAACACTTTAATGGATAGTAATGAATGAAGTTCAAGTGTTCGGTTTAGAAAAAACATTGATGTGTTGAATGATTTTCGAGAATTGATTTAATCAGAAGGTTTTTAAAACAAAAAGATTTGATGATAATAAATAGGATGAGATATCAATGCTATTTTACTCAAAGGAATCTCATTTTTAATACTCTCTTGATGTATAAATGAATGACATATGAATTGGTATTTATAGAAGTGAAAATGCCAACCTTTTGACCTAACTTGACACTACCCGTCCCAAGTCACTCTAACGGACCTGACATACGTCGTACGCTGATAATAGATACCAGCTAAGTGTTGGACCCACCACCAAGGCGACTATGACCTATTCTAACTGTCACTCACTTTTATGAAAAAATTTGACAGAGTTTCCCCTATAATATGGACTAAAATCACCTGAAACAATATTCAACATTCTCAACCAATACAAATAATTTAGAATGGGTACACCAGCCCCTCAAACTCCAACTGCTCAAAATACAATACTTGAGAGTCGACCTTTACAAATACTTTACAACCAAAAGTACTCAAAATACACAATATGCAATGTGCCCATGACATAGATACATGAATTACAATTTTAATTTTCTGACAACAAATGCATGAACCTAAAAGAAATATGTATAATATATGATGACAAAATGAGTCATACAAATATAGACAAAAAGGTGGCTCGGCTCTGTGGATCAGTAGGCTCTGATGCTACTTAACTCAGCTACTATCTAATAAGAAAAGAGTGAACAAAATATGTGAGTTTGTAACTCAGTGAGTGGATAATATTTAAAGAAGAATAGTTTTCTTCCTTTTGCATATTTTTTGAAAAGTCTTACTCTTTTGGAACTTTGAAAAAATCTGAAATCTGGTAATACTTTTAAAAACTTGAACATGATTGCCTCCTAAAATCCTTTATTCTTCATTCTAACTAAGTAACTATAAAGCATAACGAATATAAGCAATCTAGTAGAAATGAAAATCTATGAAACCTTTTGCTGTTCCAAGCTATAAGTTGAAAGCTTTATACTGTAAACTGAATAATCTGAATTCTAAGGAAATCAAATAAGCTATAGAAATATTGAAAGATCACACCAAAAAGGTACCCTGAATAACCTTACTCATATATCGATTAATACCGATATACATGGCAAAGCTATGTAATTCTGGAATTCTGAAATTCTGGGATTTTGTAATTCTGAGTCATACGCGTGTAGAGCTATAATATGATCATACACTATGGAAACACATTCACACTAGTGCAGAGCGGGTAAAATTACCATAACTGATCATACACTGTGGAAACACATTCACACCAGTGCAGATTGAGTAAAATAATCATATAAAGCCATACACTGTGGAAACACATTCACACCAGTGCAGACTGAGGTAAAATCACCTGGGTACTTTCTGGTGGGTTTTAAAATAACTTTAAATGTACTGGAATATGTAATATGAATAAAACATGCTAGAGAATTGATTTCAATGAATGAATTTAGCTTTAAAAGAATTAACTATAAAATCCGTTTAATTCTAAAATCATGCTATTAAACCAAGTATATGGAATAATTAACTTTCTGATATATTATAAATTCAATAAATATTTATTTCAAAAAAATAAACTTTTCCACTCACTCAAAACAAGCTACCGTCTAAGAAGGACGGTAGGCTTTTCTAATTTCTGCGTCACCGCCTGAAAATCATACAAAATAACTAAATCAACTACTATTAAGTCAAGAAACTTCTAAAACTCAATGCTATAACATTTCAACTAATTTTCTCCATACTAGAATAAATGTCCCCACTTATCCTTTAATCAAATGAGACTAATTACACTTTCTAATCCATTTACTAATAACCTCATTCCGAGTATATATGTAAGCATTCACATCAATCTAGTAACAACACGTAACTACAATTCAACCAATTAAATCTTATCTAGTTCCATAGTTTCATAATTCCAAATAAATATTTCAACATCACCATCACATTCAACAATATCCTTCATATAAGGATTCAACTAAAAATCCTAGGGTTTGCCACAAAAAAATGAATTTCTTACCTTAATATAAATGGAAACTAGAGAATCAATAAACTTGAGCTCCAATCATTCTCATATCATATAAATCTGAAAATTTAACCACAACTTAAACCTTAAAAATTTATCATAATACTCCTCTATTTCTAAAGAAAATAACGAGAATAAAAATGGAATTCAAGTTTACCTTAATCTCTTCCTCTATTTCCTTTCCTTTCTCTCCTTTTTTCCCTTTTTTCCCTCTTTTCCCTCGATTTCTTTCTTCTCCTTGCGTGCTCTCTGATTGTTCTTTGCGTGTGGGGGGTGGGGGGGGGGGGGGAATGAAATGGGAATGAGAAAATAGATTAGATTTGTCTAGATAGTGGAATTATTGACTATAGAGTCCCTCAACTTCCAATGTTAATTAAGTCCTCAACTCTCAATTAAATCCATTTAAAATCCTTTTCTTTCACTACTTTAAAAATAAGTCCCAAGAAAAATAACTTATTCCCATTTAACTCCATAATTGACTTTGACCTAGACAATTCAACTCTTGACTTTGACTAAAAGGAAATGAGTTGTAACAATCTTACCTCCTTAAAGAATTTCGTCCCCGGAATTCAATGGACATCTGGCTAATCAGCAAATAGATGAGGGTATTGTGCACGCATTTAGTCCTCATTTTCCCACGTAGCCTCTTCTACTGTTTGATTCCTCCAAAGTACCTTAACAAGTGAAATTGTCTGGTTTCGCTGAATCTGCACCTTTCTGTCAAAAATCCTCACTGGCTCTTCTATATAGGTCAAATTCTCCTTCAACTGAATTGGCTGAGACTCTAGTACATGAGAAGCATCAACAATGTACTTATGAAGCATAGAGACATGAAAAACATCATGTATCCTAGATAATTCATCCTGCAAATCTAATTGATATGCAACTAGGCCAATCCGTTCAGTAATCTGATAAGGTCCAATATATCGCGGACTCAACTTCCCTCGTCTGCCAAATCTCAACACCCCTTTCCAAGGTGACAATTTCAAAAATACTTTATTTTCAACTGTAAATTCAAGATCTTTCCTGCGTCTATCTACATAACTTTTCTGTCAGTCCTGTGCAATTTTCAAATTTTCTCTAACCAATTTTACCTTTTCTGAAGTCATTTGAGCCAATTCAGGGTCTACTAACTTCCTTTCACCAGCTTCATCCTTACACACTGGCATTCTGCACTCTCTACCATATAAAGCTTCAAAAGGAGCCATTTCTATACTAGAGTGGTAACTATTATTGTAGGCAAACTCCATCAAAGACAAATGAGTATCCCAGCTACCTTTGAACTCCAAAACGCAAGCCCTTAACATATCCTCCAGAGTCTATATAGTCCTCTCTGACTGGCCATCTGTCTGAGGATGAAAAGCTATACTGAAATGTAATTTAGTACCTAAGGCTTCCTGCAAACTAGGCAAAAATTTCGATGTAAATCGAGGATCCCTATCTGACACAATAGATAAAGGAGTACCATATAAGCTCACTATCTTATCCACATACAACTTCGCCAACTTATTTAAATAATAAGTAGCTTTGATCGGTAAGAACCTGGTAATCTTGGTTAAACTGTCTATAATCACCCAAACACCATCATGACCATTCTGAGTACGAGGAAGACCAAATAAAAAGTCCATAGTAATGTGCTCCCACTTCCATTCCGGAATAGGCAATGACTGTAAAAGTCCTGCTATTTTTTGACGAACTGGCTTTACTTGATGACAGATAAGACATTTGGATACAAAATCGGCTATCTCTTTTTTCATACCTAGCCACCAGTAATGATCTCTCAAAGTGTGATACATTTTGATACTACCAGGATGCATAGCATACGCAGAACTGTGTGCCTCCTCTAGAATATCCTTCTTCAACTCTGGAATATTTGGAATGCATAATCTATTACCCAAAGCCAATGCACCATCATCTCTGATCACATAGTCTGTTTTTAACCCCGCACTCACTTCTGCTTTCAACATTTTTAATGTCAAGTCTTGAGATTGAGCTTCTATAACCTTATCAATCAAAGTAGGCCTTACCTGAAAATGAGCTAATACGACCCCTGAAGTAGTAGCTAACAATTGAGCATTCAACTTTTTGAACTCACAAATCAAATAAGCATATGCTGCACTGGATGAAGAATGTGAACTAGTCTTTCTACTGAGGGCATTTGCAACTACATTAGCTTTCCTTGGATGGTAGTCAATCTTGCAATCATAATCCTTTATCAAACTCTAACCATCTTCTTTGCCTCAAATTCAATTCTTTCTGATAAAAAATATACTTTAAACTTTAATGATCAGTAAATATTTGACATTTCTCATCATAAAGATAGTGTCTCCAAATCTTCAGTGCTAGGACCACTGCAGCTAACTCCAAATCATATGTTGGGTAGTTTAACTCATACTTCTTCAATTGTCTTGAAGCATAAGCTATAACATTTACATTCTGCATCAAGACATACCCCAGCCCTTGGCATGAAACATCACTATAAATCACAAACTCTTCACCGGGAGATGGAAGAGTAAGTATAGGAGCAGAAACTAATCTCTTCTTCAACTCTTGAAAGCTCTTTTAACAATCCTCAGTCCACACAAATTTGGAGTTCTTACGAGTCAGACTAGTCAGGGGAACAACTCTTGAAAGCTCTTTTCATAATCCTTAGTCCACACAAATTTGGAGTTCTTACGAGTCAGACTAGTCAGGGGAAGAGCAATTTTAGAAAAATCCTCTACAAACCGACGATAATACCCTGCTAGCCTAAGAAAACTCTGCACTTATGTGACATTAGTAGGGCGTTCCCATTTCATCACAGCCTCAATTTTTACAGGATCTACATAGATGCCTTCTGCTGAGATAACATGATCCAGAAACATAACTTTATACAGCCAAAATTCACATTTGCTGAACTTAGCATACAACTGCTTATCTCGTAGAATCTGTAAAATGATCCTCAAGTGTTCGGCATGCTCACACGGTTGCGAGAATAAACCAATATATCATTAATAAAAACAATCACAATTTTGTCTAAATATGGATGAAGTACCCTACTCACTAGATCTATAAATGCTGCTGGGGCATTAGTCAACCCAAATGGCATCACCAAAAACTCATAGTGGCCATATCGCGATCTAAAAGCAGTTTTCTGAACATCAACATCCCTAACTCTGAGTTGATGGTTCCCTGAACGCAAATCAACCTTAGAAAATATTGTGGCACCTCGAAGTTGGTCAAACAAATCATCTATACGAGGTAAATGGTACTTATTACGAATGGTCACTTTATTCAACTGTCTATAGTCAATACATAATCTCATCATGCCATCATTCTTTTTCACAAATAATACTGGCGCTCCCCAAGGTGATGTACTGGGTCTAATGAAACTCTTATCAACTAAATCTTGTAACTGAACTTTCAATTCCTTTAGCTCAACTGGAGCCATTTTGTAGGGTGTTTGTGAAATAAGGGTAGTCCCTAGGACCAAATCAATGGTAAACTTAACTTCCTTGTTTGGAGGTAGTCCTGGAAGATCTTCAGGAAAAACATCAAGAAAATCTCTTACCACCGGTATATCTTTAAGTTTCAACTTAGCAATGTGGGTGTCAATGACATGGGCCAAATAAGCTTGGCACCCTTTCCTAAGAAATCTCCCAGCATCAAGCGCAGATATGATACATGAAGGTAATATTCTCCGTTCATCACTAAGAATAATTTCAGGCTCTCCAGGCCTTCTGAACACCACTTCCTTGCAGAAACAATCAATTGAAGCATGATTTGTAGCTAAGAAATCCATGCCCAGTATCACATCAAAATCATGAATATCAAGTGGAATCAAATTGGCTTTCAACTCCCGATCATTCACTTTAATCACACAATCCTTGTACACACTATTAGCTAAAAGTGAATCTCCTACCGAAGTCGTTACCACCAAATCACTGTCTAACGATTCCGACGTATGGTCCGCATAAGTAGTAAATGCACATGATATAAATGAATGTGCAGTACCAGAATCAATAAGAGAACGAGCATTTCTACCAAAAATAAATAACGTACCTATGATCACATCTGGCGACTCATCGGCATCGTGCTGAGTCACAGTAAAAACTTTTCCCTGAGTTCTGGGACGTTCTGCCTACCCTTTCTGTCTATTACCATTATTACCTGCAACATTCGACTGAACAGCACTAGTGGTACCCGCTTTACCTGTCAATAAATCTTGATTCTGATTCTGTCTAGAATTACTAACTCCTGCTGGTGTTCCCTGTGATGTACCACCATGTTGAAAGCGAACCGGACACTCTCTCCTCATATACCCAATCTGACCACTATGATAACACACACCAACGCCCTTAAGGCACTCACCAGGATGAGATTTCCCATACGACTGGCATTGGAAAAATCTGGAAACACTAGAGCTATCACCCTGTCCTGACGTAAATGATCTCCAGACCAATCCCTAGGTATGAGTACGACTACTCCCCGACTGTTGCACTGATCTCTGGTTAAATCTCGATCCCTGACTTCCACTAGGTTTAGACTTAAAGCTACCAGAGATGGAAACACCTAATCCACTCCTTCTGCTATCCCTCTTATGTGGTCTGTTCGCAAAGACTCCGGGCGATGTCTGATTACTACCACCAACTCCAAGCCTCACTTGTTGACCACTATGTCGTTCTGAAATACTCTTTTCAACTCTAAGCGCTGCTTCCACTAGTTTCCCAAAATTTTCATACCCCAATACTGTTACCACTGATCTAATTTCTACTTGCAACCCATGCTCAAACCTCCTACACTTATCAGCTTCATTAGCTACAAGGGCTACGGCATATTTTGATAATTCTGTAAACTTTTTCTGATACTCTGCCACTGAAGAAGTTTGTACTAACTTCAAAAATTCATTCTTCTTATCATCTTTGTAGGAACGAGGGCAGTAATACTCATTAAAATCATTCCAGTGATCACAGAAGGATCAACATACTTACTCTGTACAGATTTCTACCAATCATACGCATCTTCTTCTAACAGAAAAGTAGCAAGACTTACTTTTCGATCACCTAGACAACTCATAACATCAAACACTCGCTCAATGTTTACCAGCCAAGATTTGGCTTCTGCTGGATTTGCTGTACCAATAAACACATTAGCTCCCAATTTGGTTGCTCGCTCAATACTACGATCTTTATCGAAATTACGTAGAGCAGAAGCAACGGCTGCGACAATCCTGTCAACTATAATATCAGCCTGAGCTATATCATCCTGTCGGGGCTGCTCACGAGATTGATAAACTGATTCCTCACCCCTACTTCCTTCTCCAATATCCTCTCTATCAGAAGGAACTTGTGGTTGAGGCGGTAAATCTGGGAGCCTACGGGTCCTACCACCGCGAGCCATGAACTCCAACTACAAAATATACATAATATGTTGGAACAAAAATCATAATAAATATAATTCAAACTGACACTATGACCATGCTCTGATACCAAATGACATGACCCGTCCCAAGTCACCCTAACGGACCTGACACAGTCGTACGCCGATGGTAGATACCAGCTAAGTGCCGGACCCACCTCCAAGGTGACTATGACCTGTTCTAACTATCACTCACTTTTATGAAAAATTTGACAGAGTTTCCCTTATAATATGGACTAAAACCACCTGAAACAATACTCAACATTCTCAACCAATACAAATAATTTAGAATAGGGTACACCAGCCCCTCAAACTCCAACTGCTCAAAATACAATACTTGAGAGTCGACCTTTACAAATACTTTACAACCAGAAGTCCCAAAAGTACTCAAAATCTTTTAAAAACTTGAACATGATTACCTCCTAAAATCCTTTATTCTTCATTCTAACTAAGTAACTATAAAGAATAACGAATATAAGCAATCTAGTAGAAATGAAAATCTATGAAACCTTTTGCTGTTCCAAGCTATAAGTTGAAAGCTTTATACTGTAAACTGAATAATCTGAATTCTAAGGAAATCAAATAAGCTATAGAAATATTGAAAGATCACACCAAAAAGGTACCCTGAATAACCTTACTCATATATCGATTAATACCGATATACATGGCAAAGCTATGTAATTCTGGAATTCTGAAATTCTGGGATTTTGTAATTCTGAGTCATACGCGTGTAGAGCTATAATATGATCATACACTATGGAAACACATTCACACTAGTGCAGAGCGGGTAAAATTACCATAACTGATCATACACTGTGGAAACACATTCACACCAGTGCAGATTGAGTAAAATAATCATATAAAGCCATACACTGTGGAAACACATTCACACCATGCAAACTGAGGTAAAATCACCTGGGTACTTTCTGGTGGGTTTTAAAATAACTTTAAATGTACTGGAATATGTAATATGAATAAAACATGCTAGAGAATTGATTTCAATGAATGAATTTAGTTTTAAAAGAATTGACTATAAAATCCGTTTGATTCTAAAATCATGCTATTAAACCAAGTATATGGAATAATTAACTTTCTGATATATTATAAATTCAGTAAATATTTATTTCAAAAAAATAAACTTTTCCACTCACTTAAAACAATCTACCGTCTAAGAAGGTCGGTAGGCTTTTCCAATTTCTGCGTCACCGCCTGAAAATCATACAAGATAACTAAATCAACTACTATTAAGTCAAGAAACTTCTAAAACTTAATGCTATAACATTTCAACTAATTTTCTCCATACTAGAATAAATGTCCCCACTTATCCTTTAATCAAATGAGACTAATTACACTTTCTAATCCATTTACTAATAACCTCATTCCGAGCATATATGTAAGCATTCACATCAATCTAGTAACAACAAGTAACTACAATTCAACCAATTAAATCTTATCTAGTTCCATAGTTTCATAATTCCAAATAAATATTTCAACATTACCATCACATTCAACAATATCCTTCATACAAGGATTCAACTAAAAATTCTAGGGTTTGCCACAAAAAATGAATTTCTTACCTTAATATAAATGGAAATTAGAGAATCAATAAACTTGAGCTCCAATCATTCTCATATCTCATAAATCTGAAAATTTAACCATAACTTAAACATTAGAAATTTATCATAATACTCCTCTATTTCTAAAGAAAATAACGAGAATAACAATGAAATTCAAGTTTACCGTACCTTTTTCCTCTCTTCCTCTCTTTCCTTTCTCTCCTTTTTTCCCTTTTCTTTTTTCCCTTTTCCCCCGGTTTCTTTCTTCTCCCTGCGTGCTCTCTGATTGTTCTCTGCGGGGGGGGGGAGGGTGAAATGGGAATGAGAAAATAGACTAGATTTGTATAGATAGTGGAATTATTGCCTATAGAGTCCCTCAACTTCCAATGTTAATCATCAACTCTCAATTAAATCCATTTAAAAACCTTATCTTTCACTACTTTAAAAATAAGTCCCAAGAAAAATAACTTATTCCCATTTAACTCCATAATGGACTTTGACCTAGACAATTCAACTCTTGACTTTGACTAAAAAGAAATGGGTTGTAACATAACTGTACTATCCATCCGGACGTCTAGAATAGTACCAAATGAACCGAGAGAAAATAGTCATTGAGACTTAGTTAGAATGGTCAAACTTTCGATCGTTGCGACGAACCGCACGAGAACCAGACGTGCAGTTCGCCCTGGGCCAATTTTTGTTTTGTTTGCAGCTGGTAAATTTTTGCATGATATTTTTACTAGATATTTCAAGGTAAGCGAGGTTTAATAGTTTTCAAAATTAGGTTGAAAATCTTACATTTGAAAAATAATTTTGTGTAAACGTATTAATGGAGTGAATTTTTATCATGCAGCTTTCAATGTGTCATTGCCAAGAATTAAAATGTTTTACATTTACAAAATTAGCTAAAAACATCTAGTTCCAATGTCTTCGATTGATTTGGCGCGGGTGCTTGATTTTAAAATGTCGTAAAGTTTATCTTCATTTGTTTAGGCGTGATTGTTTGATCGATTTTCATCTTGAACTTTCTTGATCGACAGCTTTTCGTCCAATAGTTTTGTCTCCAATTTGATTAAGTTAACAACATCTAACATTTGAATATTCGAATAAATATTAGAGATAAACATAGTTTATTTGTTATAATCAAAACATAGGATTTGATCATAGGTCAACAACTTTGTGCTTAAGGTCCTAAACCATCGCATTCCCCCTTCATCTACTCGGGTTCCAGCTGTGATGTAAGGTCCCTTAGCCTCTTCTTTGCCTTTTGAAGTGGACAGAGCATCCTTAATATGAATATGGATGAATTAATATGAACTTCAAGTGATAGAGAAGATGGGAGTCGTAATTGGGGGACACAAATAGGGATGCAGGGGACGCATGACTAAAAAGTGTATCCCCCCAATTTTTTGTGCAAATCATGATAAAATGCAAATATAATAATTTGAGGACGTTCAAGTGTGTATTTTCTAGGTGTTGGACAAAATTTGTGTGAAAATTCTACTAAAAACTCCATTGGGAAACATTATCGAACACGTTATGAGTGGAAAATTTGCAAAGTATCAAAAATATTTAATATAACCTATGTTAAATCCGCAAATTCAACAAAACTTCAACAAACCCATTACTAAACTAAGCCCATTCTCCATTAATACTCATAAATCCTTCAACATATAGCAAAATTTAAAAAAGAACTAAAAAATGATTTTTTTTCAAAGTCTAGCCAAATTACCTTCTATTTCTTTGAAATATATGGATGAAAGTATGAAGTATTTGATAAATAATGGTGGAATGTACTTATAATCAATAACCCAAGTGAAATTCGCAAGAAATTTATTTGGATTTTGTCAAAATTTTCGAAACATTTGGAGAATTCGGGCTGGGGCATAATTTGTAGGCGAATTGTGTGTAATGAGTGCAGTGGATTTATATGTGGGGGGGGGGGGGGGGGTGCAAGTGTATGAAGATGGGTGGTGTGGTATGATAGGGTGGGTTCTTAGAACCACCCCTGTTTGGACGGCGTAAAACGTTGCGCATTTAATAAGAGCTCACGTGGGCACATGTTTTAGCCTGTGCCTATGCGATGTTCACACCGATTTTTTTTTTTTAATAACTAGATTACTCTTCAACACTTTTGACTTCCCACAATTACAAATTAACATGCCTAATGTGTCCAATGGTCCAAAAGTAATGGAAAAGCATAAAATCGTTTTTTACCTCTAATTCACACAAAATCATCTTTTTACTCTATTAAACCCCCAAACTTTGCAAACACTATTTGAACTTATATGAATGCACAAATAATCAAAAAACCTAATGTATAGATAAGATGCCAAAACTAATTTAAGCACATAAAACATGAAAAATCCTAAACTAATGCATAAAACAGAAGAAATAAAATGGAAGAAAATTGGGTTGTATCCCAATAAGTTCTTAAACATATTCTACAACTCGACCATCGTTTAGGCTATTCTAGATATTCAAGTGGTAGGATTTTCTTCTCGTTGACGAGCTTTCAATCGTTGCCCATTGATTTTGAACATGCGTTGATGATCTTGAGATATCATCTCAACTGTGCCATATGGGTGTATATCTACAATTGTGAATGGACTAGACAACCTTGATCTTAACTTGCCTGAAAGGAATTTAAGGCGAGAATTGAACATGAGATCCTGTTGACCAACCTCAACTCCTTATCTTTGATGTGCCTATCATGCCATCTTTTTGTTTTTTCCTTATACAACTTTGCATTCTCATAAGTCCCCAATCTAAACTTATCGAGCTCGTTTAGTTGAAAGATTCTGTTTTTCTCGGTTGCCTTTATAACAAAATTTAGCATGTGAGTTGCCCAATATACCTTGTGCTCAAGTTCAACTGGTAAGTGACATGCTTTTCCAAAAATTAACTGATATGGAGACATCCTAATACGTATTTCAAATGCAATGCAGTAGGACCAAAGTGCATCATCTAACTTCTTTGACCAATCTCTTTGTGATGCTTTAACTTTAGCTTCTAGGATCTTCTTTAACTCCATGTTGGAGATTTTACCTAGCTCACTATTCTGTGGATGATCTAGTGTTGCAACCCGATGGTTGACCCTGTATTTAGCCAATAAAGCTGCGAATTGGTGGTTGCAAAAGTGTTTTCCCCATCACTGATAATGGCCCGCGGAGTACCATGCCTAGAAAAGATATTATTCCTTAAGAATTAAGCCACAACCCGACCATCATTTGTTGGTAATGCCACGACCTCAACCTATTTAGACACACAATCCACAACCACCAAGATATATTGTTGACCATATGAGGAAGGGAAATGTCCTATAAAGTTAATCCCCCAAACATAAAAAAATTTCACTTCCATTATGCTATTTAAAGCCATCTCATTGTTTCTTGAGATGTTACCCACCCTCTAGCATTTATCACACTTCTTCACTAACTCATAAGCATCCTTAAACATAATATACCAATAAAAACTTGATTGTGGAACATTTGTTGTTGTTTTGGTTACTGCGAAATGACGTCTATATTGAGAAGAATTACACTGCTTTGATAAGTGTTTCCGTTCTTCTTTCAACACACAACGACGAATGATTTGATCCGGACCTCGTCTATAGAGAAACATATCGTCCCAAAAGTAGTGTTTGAGATCATCGGAAAATTCCTTCTTTTGTTGGCTAGAATATTCTAGAAGAATAGCCGAACTGGTTAAATAATTTACATAATTTGAATTTGTCAAATATGAACACCACTGCCAAAAGCTCATTTTATGTAGTAGCGTAGTTCAAATTAGCTTTAATAAGAATTTTGCTAGCATAGTGAATAACATAAAACTTTATTCTTGTGCTAGCCCAAACCTGTTCCAACTACATAATCACTTGCATCACACTTCAATTCAAATGGCAAATTCTATTTAAGTACACCTAAAATAGAGGCTGTGTCCAAGTTTTCCTTCAGGGTGTTGAAGGAAATCAAACACTTTCAAAAAGTTAAAAGGCACGTCCTTTTCCAATAAAGTGTAGAGATGTTTGGTTATTTTTGAAAAGTCCTTGATGAAATGCCAATAGAAACTTGCATGTCCCAGTAAGCTTTTGATCCCTTTTGCTAAAGTAGGTGGACCTAGTTTCTCAATCACTTGTATCTTAGCCTTGTCGGCTTCAATACCCCTAGTTGAAATCAAATGCCCTAAAAAAATTCCGTTTGGAACCATGAAGTGACATTTCTCCCAGTTAAGTACAAGATCGGTTTTCTCACATAGCTACAGTACCAACCTTAAGTGAACCAAGCATTTGAATGATGACCTAAATGCTGAAAAATCGGAGCATTACACAATCCAAATGACATTCTTTTGTATGCAAAAGTGCCATGAGGACAAGTAAATGTGGTCTTTTCCTGATCTTTTGGTGCTATAAGTATCTGATTATACCTGAATACCCATCCGAAAGTGGTAATATAAATGTCCAGTGAGTTTCTCTAGATCAATGAAAGGAAGGAAAAAATGACCATTTCTAGTGGCTTTGTTGAGTTTGCGTTAGTCAATGTAAACTCTCAAATCCATAAGTATGGATGTAGGAATCAATTCGTTGTTTTCATTAGGCTTCACTGTGATTCCTCTTTTTTGGTATTACATGCACTGGACTCGCCCAAGATTGTCTGATATAGGATATACACAATCACTACATCCAATAATTTCAGCACTTCTGCCCTTACAACCTCCTGTATCTTTGGATTTAATCTATGTTGTCGCTCTATTGAAGGTTTAAACTTTTCTTCCATCAAAATTTTGTGCATGCAAAGAGAAGGACAAATCCCATTTATGTCAGAGACGGTTCATTCAATTGTTGTTTTGTGACCTCGAAGTACCCTCATTAGTTTTTTTCTTTATCTTTGTTAAGAGAATTTGAGATGATGACTGGAATTGTGTGTTTCTCTCCCAAGAAGGCATACCGTAAGCAAAGGCAACTACTTAAGTTCAAGATTTGGAGCTTTTTAAATAGATGGTAAAGGCTTTGTGGGACATTCACCTAGCTCCAACTCTATTGGTCTCAAAAATCGAGGATCGCCTTCCAATTGTCGAACACGATCTTCTATTTCTTATTATTTAGATGACATTGAAGAAGTAGATCTTAAGGATAATGGAGTTTGGATGTGTCTATCACCGTTATGTCTATCACATTAAGCTGGTAATAATAATTTGGTTCATTACCAAATTTGAGTGCATTGAAGAGGTTGATGGTCGTTTTTTGTTATTCATTCTAATGATCAACTATCCCTTCTGTATATCTATCAATACTCTACCAGTAGTAAAAAATGGATGACCGAAGATAAGATGGACGTCCATCTCTTCTTCCTTGTCCAGGATAACAAAGTCCATTGGGAGTATGAATTTATCAACCTTCACTAAAATATCTTCAACAATTCATCTTGGGTACTTTATTGACATGTTAGCTAGATGTAGTGTAACTATAGTATCTTTTGCCTCCTTTAAACTTAATTCCCTGAAAAAAGACATTGACATTAAATTAATAATTGCTTCAAAATCACACAATGCTTTTTTTATAACTTGTTACCAATATTGCAAGGAATAGTAAAACTCCCTAGATCTTTTACTTTTCGTGGTAAATTATCTAGAAGTATTGCACTGCATTCTTCGTTCAGCATCACCGTTTCATTATCCTCCAGCTTTCCTTTATAAACTTAGCATAATTAGACATCTAGGCTAAGGCTTCTGCAAACGATATGTTGATGTGAAACATTTTGAACACATCTAAAAACTTGACGAACTGTTTATCAAGTACGTGTGTTTTGCAATCTTTGAGGGAATGGGGCTAGAGATACATATGCTTTGATAAGAATGGTTGTTTTAACCTATTGACTATTTGTTGTATCTTTATGAGTTTCCTATGTTGTTTTATCAAATTGATCCACATGTTCTTCGCTCGTAGTAGGTACATTTTCTATAGTAGTAGCTCTTCTTTTTAATGTTGTTTCTTGCAATTGAACTCCACTTCGAGTAATTATGGTCTATACATGTTCTTTAGAATTTATTTCCGTGTTGCTTCGCAAGATTCCATGAGTTCTGCCTTCTAATGCAGTTGCTATCTGACCCATCTAAGTTTCCAGATTTTTAATTGCAGGATTTTGGTTCTGAAGAATAGTTTAGTTTTGGCCATGTACTGACTTAATAAATATTCAATCGATGGCTTTCTTGATGGTTGTTGTTGTTGGAATCCTTACAATCTTACTTGAAAATCTCCTTCTGTCCTTGACCTTGATTATTAGTCTATGAGAAATTTGAATGATTTCCTCACCCTAGATTATATGTGTTAGAGTGGGGTTGTTCTGCTGCCTATGAAAGTTTTGTGTATAACTAATCTTCTCCGACTAAATTACTTGCGTAGAGCCTAAATGATATCTTTCGATAGTATGATTTGCTTCGTATCCTTTGAAAATAAATTTCGATTGGTGTACCATGTTCACATTTTGAGCGAGGTGTCTAACTTATTTGTCAATGCTCCCATTTGGGCTACTAATGATGTAGCCATGTCAATGTTGTGTATTCCTACTATTTTCCTTGGTACTTCCTATATATTGGCCACACGGACTGATTTTCTGCAATTATCTTAAAAAGGTATAAGCCATTGTCTAAATGAATATCCAAGATTGACCGTCATACTGAAGCATCGACTATGTTATAGGATTTAGGTCTCAAGCCTGAATAGAATATTTAGATTTTAGAGTCTTTAGGAATGTTAAAATTGGTGCACTTTCTAAAGTAATCTTTAAATTTTTCCCATGCTTCGGATAGCTCTCTAGGTCTAGTTATTTGAAAGTATGGACTTCATTTTTTATCTGATGGACTTGAGAGGCATGAAGAGCTTTAATGTGAATTTATGCACCATGTTACTCCATAAAACGATGCTCCCAGTAATTAGTGAATTTAACAATTCTTGTGCACCTTTCTTTAAAGTGTGAGGTAATAGAAGAAGTCAAAAAGCGTCAA
Organism: Fraxinus excelsior; assembly: GCA_019097785.1. Taxonomy (NCBI): domain Eukaryota; kingdom Viridiplantae; phylum Streptophyta; class Magnoliopsida; order Lamiales; family Oleaceae; genus Fraxinus; species Fraxinus excelsior. Next base: position 24,003,095 of record CM032623.1, read on the forward strand.
CAGACATATTTTCGTGACTAATAATATTACAAAGCATTAAAAAGACTTGAATATGTTCATGAGGATTTTCAGTTGATCTTCCAGAGAACCTGATGTTTTGATGATTATGAAATAAGTTGATGACATTAGGATTGATATTGAAGTTGGCCTATCCAAATGGTAGACATATGATAGGTGGTTGCACATGAGCACGAATGTGATAAACGTAATCCCTATTTAAAACTTCTCCATCATTTGCTAATGCTCTTTGTTGTTCTGGCTGAGCTAGTTGAGGGGGTGGCAATGGATTTCGATTTAGATTCTTTGCCATTTTTCTTGCTTATCTCTATTCTTTTCTTCAACGTCTAAATGTTCTTTCAATTTTGGGATATATTTGAAGAAGCTTGATTTCGTCAGAATCTTGTAGAAACTATGATTTCCTAAAAAGAGCAAAACAAAAGAATTAGTTCATTCAATAAATAGCCTAAACAAGTAAAAACTTCAAATCTATAAATAACTAATAACGCAAATTAAATAAATTATTCCCCGACAACGGCGTAAAATATTTGTTTGCGCAAAGTTCGCAAGCGTATGAGATCTTGACAAGTAATATGTGATGAGTAATGTGGATCATCCCACAATGAATAAAATTTAGTTAAAGCGTACTAATTTCTAATCAAATTCAAAGTAAGTGAACAAAAGAGATTTATGGTTTCTAAATTAATCTACGAAAGTTTATAAAATTCGAGTTTGTGTGTATATAGTGTATTGGACTACGAATCGACCTATTATTATCTACTACAAATCTCAATTATGTACCTAGTTTTATTATGAATTCTTGACAATTGTTAAATATATGGTAATTAACTTTCTTTTCCAAAATAAATTACATCTAGTGTAGTCACGACAAGAAACTTAAAATATTGAGAACTGATAATGGGCTTGAATTTTGTAATTTCAAATTTGACAACTTTTGTAAACAGAAAGGGATAACAAGACACAGAACAGTTAAATACACACCTGAACAGAATGGGGTCGCTGAGAGAATGAACAGGACCATAATGAACAAAGTTAGGTGTATGTTGATTAGCTATGGCCTTGCCAAAGGTTTTTGGGCTGAAGCTGCTAGTACTACAGCTTATCTGATTAATAGGTCTCCGTCTAGTAGTATAGACTTTAAGACTCCACAGGAATTGTGGACAGGGGAGCCTCCAAATCTAAATCACTTAAGGGTGTTTGGATGTGCTGCATATGCACATCAGTCTGAAGGGAAACTTGAGCCTAGAGCTTTCAAGTGTGTGATGTTAGGGTATCCTGAAGGTGTGAAGGGCTATAGGTTATGGGTTTTAGGGGTTCAAGGCATTAAGATTATTAACAGCATGAATGTAGTCTTTAATGAATCTGAAATGCCATGTCTAAAACAGAAAACTGATGAAGCTAACAAATCTGAAACTGAGAGAAGTGTTCAAACTGAGGTGAAGCTGACTAAGCTTAATTCACCTACACCTGGGAATGATGATAATGACCCTACACATCATGAAACTGAAATTGAACCTGAACCTAAAGAGGTGACTGAACATCAAGATAATATTGAACCAGTTGAAGTTGAACATTTTAATGATAAGCCACCTAAGCAAGACTATCAGCTCACCAGGGATAGGGCAAGAAGGCAAATCAGGCCTAATCCTAGATATGAGTCCCTAAACTTAACTGATTTTACCTTAGTTTTAGGTAAAGCCCTTGAACAGATAAAACCTGCCACTTATGAAGAAGCTATTAATGGAAATTATTCTGAAAATTGGTTAAAAGCTATGTAGGAAGAAATGAAATCTTTGAGTGATAACAAAACCTGGAAACTTGTTAAGAAACCTAAAGATCAGAATTTGGTTCCATGTAGATGGATTTACAAGTTAAAAGAAGGATTGAGTCCTAATGATCCCGTGAGGTTTAAGGTGAGGTTAGTGGCTAAAGGTTATACTCAAAGAGAGGGTGTGGACTATAATGAAATATTTTCACCCGTGGTTAAGTACAAGACAATCAGATTGATGTTGGCTCTTGTGGTACAATTTAATTGGGAACTTGAACAACTCGATGTAAAAACTGCTTTTTTACATGGAGAGTTGGAAGAGAATATCTTCATGAGCCAACCACAAGGCTTTGTGGCTAGAGGCAAGTCTGATTATGTGTGCAAGTTAGAAAAATCCTTGTAGGGGCTGAAACAGAGCCCAAGACAATGGTACAAGAGATTTGATGCTTATGTGTTAAAGATATGGTTTAAAAGAAGTGAATTTGATGCTTGCTTGTATTATAATGACATGAAGAGTGGTTGTGAAGTCTACTTGCTGCTTTATGTTGATGATATGCTTTTAGCTGGACCTAGCAAGTCTCAAATTAATGAACTGAAAGATATTTTAAAATCCGAATTTGACATGAAGGATTTAGGAAATGCTAGAAAAATTCTAGGAATAATTATAACAATGGACATGGCTAAACATAGGTTAACTATTTCACAAGAAGCTTATTTGAACAAAGTTGTGACAAAATTTGGAATGAAAGACAGTAAAATTGTGAATGTGCCTCTTGCTGGTCATATGAATTTTTTACGAGATCATTCGCCTAAATCTGAGTCTAAATTGAAAGAGATGGAAAATGTTCCTTATGCTAATGCCATAGGTTCTGTCATGTTTTCTATGATTACTACCAGACCTGATCTTGCATTTTCCATCAGTCTCCTAATTAGATTTATATCCAATCCTGGTAAGCCGCACTGGGCTGGTATGAAATGGTTGTTGAGGTATTTGGTTGGGACTTTAAATCTGGGCTTAAGTATATGAGAAAAGATCTGAAAAGTTAACTCTTAAAGGCTATGTTGATTCTGACTTTACTGGTGATAAAGACAGTAGTAAATCAACTACAGCATACTTCTTTACCCTAGGTGATAACTGTATAACATGGAAATCTCAGCTACAGCATTTAGTTACTTTGTCTAGTACTGAGGCAGAATATGTTGCCATAACTGAAGCGGTTAAGGAACGTATTTGGTTAAAGAGAATCTTAAAAGAATTGAACTTCATGCATGATACACCTATTATGTTTACTGATAGTCAAAGTGCATTGTCACTTAGTAAGAACCTTGTTTATCACGAGAGATCTAAACATATTGAGGTGAAGTATCATTTTATTCGTGAGAAACTGTCTCAAGGTGAAGCTGAACTTGTTAAGATTCATACTGATAGGAATCCCTCTGATGTGGGAACTAAAATTCTGCTTATCTTTACTGCATATTGACACTGGTTAATTTTTCTTGCAGGTAGTTGGCGATGATGATGAACAGTTCTTCTATGTGCAAATTCGCAACCGAGAGAGTGAGTGTGTTATAAGAACCAAGGTGAAGAATGTGGGCTTAATGTTTCACATTACTTGTGGGCTTGACCCGGTTGTACCATTTTTTAAGCATTTGTGGCCATTAGATTTTTTGGAGGGCTAGGATTAGGCTTTGTTAGATATTTTCCTTGGTCATTGACTTTTGAAATTTAAAAGTGTGGCTTCCTTAATATGTTTTCAACTCTCTCTCTCTCTCTCCCTTTAAAATAGTGGACCGTCCCTTATGTTTAGTTCAGTGCAGAGAGTTGGTTCCTCATTTCCCCCTTCTTCCTTTGACTCGTTAAATCGACATTTTAGTCCATTAATTGAAGAAATTCCTGTGTGTCCTTAGGCCTGTAATATTGGCAAAGGGGTTAGGTTTCTTGGGGGCTTAGGTTAGTGATTTTTGCGCGTGATTCTTGGCTGCTATTGGTAGACCTTTCTATAGATGATCCAAGCCAAGAGAGGAAGCATTCTGAACCGATTCTCTTGCTCTCCATGGAAGGTGATTTGCATAAACATGGAAGCTGTTCCTGAGTCTAGACATCCATCCATTTTCGGCCAGTGAAGACAGGGAAGTTGCACTCTGTCCATGGTTTCATTTATGCATTTCTATGATATATTTATGCAATGTTTAAGCTCTGGTTTTGATTGGAAAATATAGCCAGTATTCTCTTGTGATTTTAGATTATTGAAGCATTGTACATGGTAATCTGTGCATTGTGGTTATCCTGAGCTTTAGACTATGCTATTGTGATTAAAGAGATAATCCGATTTTATTGTGAGCAAATGATTGTTAAACTGTTATTTTTCCCAACATCTATTTAGGCTACCATACGAAAGCCCATCGATCGACCTTGGAAGGCCATCTCTACCTCTTTTAGCTCGACGCATCATAGGACTTGACATGTAAGTAGTATTTTTCAGTCCAATACTTACGATAAAACATTCCAGCCATTTGGACCTTGACCGGAAGCATGCTGAAGGCAATCAAATCTAAATCCTCTTTATTTTTCCTAGGAAATTTTAAGCTTTGTCATTAGAGGGCTTCTTTTGGGCACTTATTCTTTCGAAGGGACTTCCTTGAATATTTAACTTAATCCTCCTCGACCTAGAATGAAGTAATTGGTGTAGGAACTATGGTTTCTAGTGGAAGTTCGTAACCGGCTTAGATAGTAGCCCACTCAGCTGGTTCTAGCTTGAACAGATTGACTACAGTTGCAAAAGAATAAGTTAGTCAACACGCCAATTATAGAAATCAAAACAAATGCTTCAGAAGTAGAACTCACTATATTCATGATGCTAGATTGACACAGTTACTTCTAGGATCACATCACTCTCCACTGTCTACCATGTCCCCCTGGCCAGTAATAAGAAGGCTTTCACTCCTTTATGGAGGTCTGAGTGCCCAGATGAAGGGCAAATGTGGATCCCATTGGTTCAGGCAGTACCAGCCCTTAAAAATCTCACCTCCACTCGATGCCCTAGGCTAGAACAAGGTTCGAAAAACATTGACTTTCATGTCCTTGTTAAGGGCGACCTCTTTCCAAAGAAGAAAGACCCCGCCAGTTGGCTCCATTATTTACGTAAAAGTTGAGTAAGGTCTAAGTTATATTACCTCAAGAAGTATGTGAAGAAGGGATGTAGAGGCAATCGCATGTCACCAAAGAAAATGGCCTCGGTAACTGCCATGCAACCCTCCATTGGAAAGTAGCTCCTCTCGTTAGGTCGATGCACTAAGAGCTCTATGGTGTTTACGACCCTAAAGAGTTCCTTAAAATTGTTTAGATGAGCCTCAATCATTCTAGAAGGAATATAGAGGCATTTCCCCACGGTCCATATATTAAAAAGCGTAAAGACTAGTTAGGATCGAGACAAGTTTCAAACTAGGTAAGCCTAAGCGTAAAAAAGTTATTTGATTTTATTATTATTTTAAATACTTATTCATTCTAAAAATTATTTAATAGTTAACATAATATATACCAAATATCTAAAATTATAAATACTATATTTACTTAATAATTCCTATTATTTGTCAATAGTACAACTTTCAAGTATTCGAAATGCGAAAACTATACCATTTTTCATAGTTTTAACTTTCAACTAAACAAATTGTGCTTAACAGCTTTATAAGAACTTCATACACATTTTCAAAGTTTTCAACAAAACGATAAGTCTCAAAATTATAAATATATAATATAGATAGCACCGAAACTAAATCTTATCTAAATCTTTCTTGGATAAAGTTATTTTTTACTTTTATACTTATAAAAAGTCATTTAAAAACTTGAAAGTGAAATCAAATAAAAGCTTTTTTTTTTTAAAAAAAAAGGTTTTTGAAAGGGAAAAAGTAAAAATAAAATAAAATAAATTAATAAAGTGCGCCTAGGCACGCATCAAGCGGCCAACTTAATAGTTGATTGCTTAATGTCAAGGCAAAATGATTTTTAGAACTTTGCCATGGTATGCGATGGTCTATGCATCCTTCATGCATCATCCAAGAATTATGAGGTCCCCTCATCGCCTCCCTAATTCTTTCAATGGGTATAACATCTGGTGTACCCATATATGCACAAATCAACATCATATCAATCCTAGAAGAATCCCCAACACATGTTTTCTTAGAATTGGAAGCCATTTTGAAGGATTTTAGGATAATTTTTCAAAGAAGAAAAGGAAAAAGATGAAGAATGGAATTTAAATTAGCAAACAAATTACCAAAACCAAATTGTTTGCTAATTGCCTAAGCGGAAGTGTGATGATACTTGCCAGGGAATAGTTGACGTTATTGGAAATCGCTAGAAGTTTTAAAAGTTTTGAGAGATTCTAAATTTTCTAAAGTTTAAAAAAAAAATGGCTAAGGCACCCTTTTATCAGTAGAGGCAATGAACCATAATCGTTAGATTATGGACATACGGAACGTACATTTATATAAGCAAATCCAAATCGTTGGATGTGAAAAAACCCATTTTCAATTTTGAATGGAATGACAGGATTGTAGCGTGGCTCTTGCGCACGAACTAGAAGTGTGTTGCCTCGAATAACATAAAATGACTTATCATTGTATATCTAATGTGCATGTAACATATGCATTGAAAACATGCAATGCCTCAGCTGCCATTTCTTGGGAAGACGCGATGTTTCAAATCATTTGTCATGCGCGTCCCACCAATGTCTTGTCAACGCCCTCATCTCAGTTCAATTTTGTCAAACATTAGCTTCTATAGAGCGTCTATATCTCCCACAAAAGCCTCACCTCATCAATAGTCTAGCTTTATCAAAAGATGACTAAGTCACAGAGCATCACCCACGCGCAAGGGCCTCAACTCTACTTCACTTGCGTTCGTATAGATTGCCACGAAAGACCTCCTAACATCATCAATAGAGTAAGTCTACGTAACACATAAATATCCATACTTAGATTTGGGAGACTATTGTATTACGATATCTCTCCACATTTCAACAACATAACTTCAACCAATACCAAGTGCTACACACTAAAATATCACTTCTACAATGATTGATCACCACTAAATATGGGTAACGTGCCTCGACCTAAAAAGTCCATACATTATATGAATATTCATACATAGACTTGGAGAACTATTGTTATGCCTCATCCAACAAGACTTCAAGAATGGTTGCATGGTAGGTACATAGTGAGCCTAGGCCTGACCTAGACGTTACTTTCGTACCTCGAGGCCATTAATAGTCAAAAGTGATGTAGAGGCCAAACCATCCATGGATAAGGTAATGTGATGCGCTACAGCACCAATTTGAGACAAATAGCCTCTAGGCGTATGATGCACCTTTCCTAGAAGATCATCCATATAAAATCTTCTATGATTAATTAATGTAGCATCTCTACAACAGTCACTCTATAAAGTCAACTTGTTAGCATACTCTATATATGCCACGCATCTCTTCATTCAACGATAACAATTCCATCGTTTCTACTATAAAAGCTCACACTTAGTCATATCTGAAAGTAATGTAATTTTACACTCTCAAATAATATTATATCTTTTGTGTCGATTCTATCATTAACCCTAGTGCCCGAGCACTATTGTGACTAACGTCTCCCTACGTTCCGTACAAGTTGACTTACTTGACCGTCGAGCGCTCTCATCTACCTCTCGACCATCAGGGAAGGTCACGTGCTTCTAACAGTTTATTCGAGTGCACAAGAGAAAAGCTACGTGGACGTAAGTGGAGTTAGAATCTGTAGACCACGTCATCCGTACAAAAATAGAAGTCAACACTATTCATCATTAGTAGTAATCATCACCAATTTAGGTAGCAGTAGATACCTTGATTTGATGTTCAATCTCATGATCTTTATTTATTAAACGAGTGACAATACGCTCCTATTTCAACCCCATTTTTTTCAAAACTTATTTTCAACTACATATTCTCTAATAAAATAATTTTATACTTAGCCCCTGTTTGGTGCACATTATTTTCAAAAGAATGTATTTATTTGGTTGATGTGATGTGAAATATGTAGTTAAAAAAATGAAAAGTTATTGATGTGATAGAAAATATTATTTTATTGAAAAATATGTGGTTGAAAATGAGTAGAAAAATGAGAATGAAAAAAATAATGTGAATCAAACAGGGGCTTAAATCCAAAATTTTCTTATTTTTTTAACTATACTTTCTTCAAGAAATTACTATTTCAAAACCTATTTCAACAAAAAATGGGGCTCAAACAGGGGCTACCGAAAGTTTCAACATAGGTATTGACAATGAATAAATAAGAGGTATTAACATGTTCAATATAACTAATGGGCACGTTAGAATCATCATACATAACAGGAGAAATAACAAAATAGTACGGTCTATGTACGGTGTACCCGAGTCAGAGTTGGACCTATTATTTTTTATTTATTCTAGGCATGGCGCGACTTATGTAAAGTGGTATCAAGCTTACGAATAAATTGTATCGACCAGTTTCAAACACGGTTGGGTCCATTTCACACATAAACTAGACTAGGTATTTGGTCAACCATAAGTTAAAGCAAGAAGAATATTGAGGCGATAAACGATTAGGTGCATAGAAGCACAAGGTTTAGTTGAACGTGAAAGGTGGATTCTTTCAATTTCTCAAAGTGTGAGCGCACCAATTTATCTCAAGCGTGCAAATGGTGATGTGACAAGTCCATAATCTTGAAGAAAGAGTGATTATTAGACAATTTTCATGTCTTTTGGTCTGTTGTTGGAGTTTCAACCTCAACCGAGCCACTTTTAACTGTTCAAAATTATTCTTCGGATTAGTGATTGATTATTCGACTTTGGACTCAAATATAATATCAAATCAATACCCATAAAATTTTGAAGTTTGTATATATTTCCCATTAGAATCAAAATGGGTTCACAAGAGTCTAAGTCTACGATGCCAAACCAGGTTAGTCGACCGACATGTACTATCCAATAATTGCTAATGAAATAAATTTTAGGGTGTTAAATTCGATAATTACCCCCCAAGCGGGCCAAGATGAGCTGGCTCATTTTCAAATACTCCAACTCAACTCGCTCCACCAACTCACACGTTGGTGGTGTGAGTTGAGCCCGCTTGCGAGCCAATTTTGGCTCACCATTATTTATTTATTTTTTAAAAATCTAAAAATTGACAATTTCATCCTCGAAATATAATGAAGACGTAAATTTGTTAAAATAATAATAATAATAAATTATGTTGTCAAAAGAATTACAAAGTCGTAATCATCTTCATTTATTCGAACTTGGGACTGACTACATATTATGTATGCGGAGTTAAAATTATACACAAATTATAATTTTGTATACAATTTTTTTTTTTTTTAATAAAAAATGAAACATACAACATAATTATAAATAAAAAACGAAATAAACTTACAATACTACTTTAATAGTTATGCAATTGTATATCTAAAAAGATGTTGGAGAGTGTCACATTCATTTTCTTGAATTTAGTGACGCTTACAAATATGTGCTTTGATTCAGGTTGAAATATTGTCCAAGTCACGTGATGCATCCGGTCTAACATGATATCCCATAATAGACCTTATGTTTGTAAATGCTGCCATACTAGATAATCTCGAATATTGATACCGTTGTACATTGAAGAAGTTGGCCCCTACTAATGTTTTGTCCCATGTAAGTGCTCCAAGCATAAAAGTTTCATACATTTTGCACTCAGGACAAGTTAAATCTAAATAGTTCCAATCAGAGCATGAATTACACTATTATATAATACTTTCTCATAGCGAAGATATATTTGTTTTAAAGGTAAAACTTAAATAATTTAGAATTGATTGAAAGCAATGTTTGGCCCTACGAAATTGAAGATGGGGAATCAAACACTCCAACTAGAATAAAATAATTGGTACACATCAACAATATTTCAAAGTGCTTTTCAACACGACATGCACTTGGGATAACAAAAATCTTCATCCTTGCACCATAAGAAAGCTAAAAAAATATTTAATGACGAGGGTATAACGGAAAACGGAATTCACATTGCATAGATGCGAAAATATGTTTTAACATATTATAAAATAAAATGCATATACTACACTCATCATGAGTCAAAACAATCTCATTTTAAAATTTATACAAAAAGTAGTTATCTCCACTAGAACAAAAACAGTCTTTTACGACGTTCAAAAAACGTTGCCGAAGACTTTTTGCAACGCTTGGACGTATATTGCAAACCCCGATGTTGTCGTAGGGCAGAAGGATCCAACAACGTTTTTTTGAATATTGCTAATAATCTTTTGGGATCCAACGTTTTTTGAATATTGCAAATAATTTTTGCAACATTTTTTAAATGTTGCTAATAACTTTTTTACAACGTTTTTCAAGTGTTGCTAATTACTCTTTTGCAACGTTTTTCAAGTGTGGCTAATAATTCTTTTACAATGTTTTTTGACCGTTGCCGTATGTATTTTTTTTAATACCAATTTATGTAAATTGACTGACAAAATTAAAACTATTTTTTATGAACCAATTTTGAAATTGCATAAAAATTGATAATTTCATTACAAATTTCTGAATTCATACACTTGAATATTAAAATGTAATACAACACCAACTAAATAAAGAGAAGTTTCAAAATGAAATAAAATTAGGAATAAAATTTTGGTACTACTTAGGCATGAAGAGCTTATTGCCACACCTGAACACCAAACTTCTAGATAATACTTTAATAGTATACTCAATCTTGTCGTTCTCCATGCGTTCTTCAATTTACTCGCCACACGATTCACGATTGCCAACGAAGCTGCAAGAGAAGCATTGAATCAATAAAATGCATTGTTCAAACCAAAAGGGAAAAGAAATAAGAACAGAAAAAAGAGTAGCATGATGCCCTATATATACTTCTGCTAAAACTATCAAATACTACCAACATTATCTAACAATGTCACCAATGACCACATCATGTAACTACTACTGATAAGTCCAATTAGCATAAAATATCAAGACCTGAAAGCCAACCAGAAATTAATTAATCAATTAATCCGTAATTCAATTACAACGTATACCCATTTCCCCCATTGGTAATAACTGCATTCACACCATATTCAAGTCCAAGTTGCCTGCATAAAAACTGGATCACCTGCAAAATTATTGAACTATTGATTAAACACTGCATGGTTTAACATTCTAAACAGCTTATATAAATCTCTATTTCTATTCAATTCAAGTTAGGACTGCACAGAAATAACAAATATTATAACATTTGAATTCAATATGTAGCAAAAAAATATCCTGATACAACTTAAACATCAATTTAGAAACAGACCTTCTCCTAGAGCTCTCTAACATCAGGTTCTTCAAGTTGAGAATTATCTAAATTCCAATTTTTCAGTGCCTCTTCTCGTGAATAATCTGTTTCTTCACAGACATAATCCATTAAAAAAATAATATTTCATGAATTAAAACCCCCAAACTAAAAGCATTTCAATGAAAAATAAAATATACCGTCTAAAAGGAATAGTGATTGATAAATGTATTTTATACACTTATTTGGGGTACTAAAATATCAATATTTGGTAGTTCTTTTGACAAAATATATCATAAATTGTTGTATTTTTTGTTATATAGATAAAACTCAATGGTTTACCGAAGAATCGAAAGAAAGAAGCGAAAACTAGTAAAAAAAAAAAAAAGGCAAAATCCAAAGTCAGGGATCAAATTGCAAATACTCAATAGTTGATTCGGACCAAAAGAGGATACTTGAAAGATTTTTATGAAACAATTGGATGGAATTAGAACTCAAAAATGAATGGAATATGATAAACATCAATTTCCAATCGCACAAGTTATATTCCATATTTCTAGTCGAAAATTGAAACCGATTTTTGGCAGAGTAGACGTCCGAATTGGAAACATCATATTTCTATCAAAGTTGTAGTTCTTTAGGTTATCTCTCAAAATCACTTTGAAACGCATCAATCGGATATCGAAAGAGAAATGTATGGACAAAATACCGACTACTATGCAGATACAAAAATCCTTATTCAATTAGAACTCTTTGGAAACCAATTTGGATGTGATTTTCAATCAATTATCGACTCCTATAAATAGAGAACAGTAGAATACATATGAAGGAGTTTTCATGTACATATTATACTCCAATATTCATCAATTAATATCATTAAAGGAGTGAAATTCATAAGTTTTGCGAGAGAATTGAAGGAGTTTTGTGAGAATTCAATCAAGTGAAGATTTAAACTTAATTTTTGAGAAAAGAAGAGAAGGTGCAGGTGGAAATTCATCAATAAACCATTGAAAAGATTCAAGATTCATCTTCATTTTCTCAATTTATCAAAAATTTGGGTTATATCTTTTCACTTAAATATGATTTCTTGTAATTTCAATATGTTAGGCTAATTTTATATATTGTTAGGATGAGATGAACCCTTGTTATGATATTTTTAGTTCTTAATTAATTAATTTGACTTTGATTTAATTTTGTTTGTTGATGTTTATTATCATGTTTATTGTTCTTTTCAATTGCTTGATCACTAATTGAATTGTTAGTGAATTTTATTATTATCGAGAGAGACAATATGGTTTAAGCACTCTATACTTTTATATGGTTTCAATAGGTGTTCTAGTGTTTGTTAATACATTTATCATGTTTGCATATTTCATCGATAGATAGAAGGGTCATATGAGGGGAATAGATTTGATCGCTATCGAGAGAGGCTTTCAATTAAATTAGGAACATTGACCAACATGAATGATTTCAAATTGTCACTTTAATTGTTACACTAAAAATGGAATAATAAGGGAGATTCGATATCTTAGCAATGCATCTCACATATTTGAAAAATATATTTACATATTTTTATTAGTTTAATCGATAATTTAGGGATTAGATAAAAAAAATCATAAAAGTTGTTTGCTATTCGATTAAAATTGTAATTAATTTTAACTGATCAAATATGTAGTCCTTGTGGGTTCAACACTCTATTCATCACTTTATTACTTGTTCACGATCTCGTTCACTTGCGGGAAATAAAACGATCAGTGATGACATGGGATTCCGGTTACGAGTGGTCACCACTGGCTCCTCCTGGCAAAAACCAAATAGAAATAACACAAATTCTTGAAATTAAGAAATACAAATGAAGTGTACCCCATGGATATGACTCCAAGTGTACCGTTAAAAAATTTGAAGTACCTTTCCGGAATGGGAGCAGTGCTGCCCTCATCCTCACCTCTGTCCAACTGAACCTCCACCGTCGCAACGACGTACCTTCCAGACAGATTTTTAGGCAGCCCACTTTGGGCATTTATTCCTGCCACATCAGGTGGCGATAGGTGGAGATGTTGGGTGGTATTTGAAGAGGGCAGTAAGGGCTTTCAACCGGTACCTATGTTCGGCGGTTTGGGGTTGCCGGAAAATGGATCCATAGGTAAGGCGACGGAATGGGCAAAAATCGCCCTAATATCTAGCTAGCAAGGGTGAGTGTGAATGGAGGGAGGCGTGAATAAGGGTAGGGTTTGAGTTAATTTGGGTTTCTATCAGCCCGTGTATAATTTTAAAAAGTACAAAAGTTTTCACAACATTTAATAAATATTGCAGAAAGTGACTTTTCACAACATTTAATAAACGTTAATCTTTTGAAACTTTTTACAACTTTCAATAAACATTGCAAAAAATAAAATGTCTCACCTTTTGGAACATTCAATAAACGTTGCAAAAAGTAACATTCAAAAAAATATTGTAAATGTAAAACCTTTCGCAACGTTTAATAAACCTTGCAAAAGGAGACTTTTCGTAACGTTTGACAAATGTCACAAAATGCTTTTCTTTTTGCAACATTTGATAAATGTTGTGAAAAATAAAACCTTCCGCAACACTCAATAAACGTTGTAAAAATGGGGTTTATCACAACATTCTTCTAAAAAACATTGTCAAAGCTCATTTATGTTAACAAATGGCAACATTTTCTTATTAAAATGTTGCGATAGATCCCTTTAACAACATTTTATTAGTAAGTGTTGTTTTTTTAGTATTGCAAATAATTATTTTTGATGTAGTGCTCATTTATATAACAAATCAATTTTTCATGACTATTATAACTCTATTCAAAATCTATGTGAAAATTAAGTTGAATTCCATCAACACTATTTTGGAAATATGAGAAAAATTACAGTGAAAGCAACGTTTACGCCTCAATATTTTCAAATATACACTTTTCAAATTATCAATAGGACCTTAATATGTATGAACCCCAAACTGTATTAATGAATGCAAAAACTTAACATAATAATTGTATTCAAACGCTCTACCAGAGTGGAAAAAAATTACTATTGTAGATGTCGTAAAATGCTATTGTTAACCATACATGGAGTAAATAGTTTAAGATAACAGATAGATTCAAATTATCTACCAGAACAAAAAGGAAAAATTTACTACTGTAGACTAGATGTCATAAAATGCTATTATAAAACATACATGAAGTACATGACGTATTAAATATTATACTAATCAAATTAAAATATTGTAAATAATCCACAATAATTTGTGCAAAGTGATGATTAGATTAATGCTATTAAATATACCTACCAACTACTGTCAACAGAATATACAGCATCAAAGGCAAAAGAAATACTAGATGTTGAAGAATAACTTTAATTCTTTTTTTTTTTTTTTTTCAATGTTACCGAGCAAACAAATTATGAAATCAGAAAATAATAATAATAATAATAATAATAATCTGATTCAACAGTTATGAAAAGTGATGAGAGCAGATAATAATCAGAATGAAAGATTTAGAGAAGTGTGAAAATTAAAGGGAATGACATTATCTTCTTATAGACAAAAAATCGCAATTTAAGAAAAAAAAACTCAAATTTGAATTTCCAATGATTTCCTGAAATATAGAATTTGTTGGACGCTGCAAAAATGTAGTAAGGAGCAGGGCTAGGCGATCTTAGTGGATCGCTCCTCTCACAAGTCCACTCGTGAGAGTCGATGAGTAGCTCGTACGAGTTTTTACGGCTCGTTGGCTTGCACAATGTTGGTACTATACAAGCCCCCAAAACGCAATAATAATGCAGAAAATAGAAAGAACGCATGATTTTTTGCCCTAAGGCCTGAATGTTTACCCAATTAGGGCTAATCGCCACGTTGAGCATACACCAAAGTGATTATCGCTCCAATCCACTAGAAACCACAATATTATCAAGATCAAGTTACAGTACAATAGATCCACAATGGATTGGCCCTCAGACCCAAAAATAATCTCTCACATAAACCCTAAAATATGATTACACAAAGTAACCAAAGGTTACTGCCCACATAATAACAGAAACTCAACCCAAGCCTCAATCTACACTAGAGATCACCAACAACATCTAGACTCAAATATTACAGGCGAAAACCAAGAGTTTTCTAAGAGAGAACGCACAGAGACGAAGATGAGAAAACCTTAGAATAATCTAGAATGAATGAGAAGAATGAGATAGTTAAGCCAATAATACAAACAACTAGGTGCATCCAACGGTCGCAGCATATCCACATGTTTCAATCTTAGCCATTGAGATTAAGTCTATTGGGCTGCCGGGTTGCAACCTAAATGGGCCAGGTTTCATCACAGAGCCAGAACAATAGTAACAAGATTGGGCTGCGTCATTAGGCCCAAATGTTAAGCACCAAACTTAACAATCTCTACCTGAATTGACAATTTGGGTTTCATAGTAGATTGGAGGTTAACTCCTACCTCAGTTTCATTTGCTCTTTGTACCTGCAAAACATACTAGTCAGTAACAACATTTAGGAGATTTAAACAATCTCTAAATTTGTATAAAGGAAGAATCTTTGTACCCATGTCTGGAGGATTACACTTAGTAGAAATTTTTATCAATTTTCATAATTTCCTTTTCTGAAATATCTTTTATAAAATGAAACTTAACATCAATATGTTTAGTCCTATCATGAAACACATGATTTCTACTGAAGTGTATTGCAGACTGACTATCAGAAAAGATAATAGCATCATTTTTAGAAAATCCAATTTCATTTAGCAAGTTTTTTAGCCATATAGATTTCTTTACAGCATCAGCGGCTGCAATATATTCAATCTATGTAGATGATAATGCTACAATCTTTTGTAGCTGAGATTTCCAACTAATGCATGTACCATTTAAAGTAAAAACATATGCAAAAGTAGATTTTCTATTATCACTATTACCAGCAAATTCAGAATCAACAAAACCTTTAAGTTTAATTCCAGTTTTACTATTATTGAACATGAGACCTAGATTAGAAGTTCATTTTAAGTATCTGAACAACCATTTCATGGCTTCCCAATGATATTCACCAGGACTACTCATGTATATACTCAATACGCTAATAACAATACGCTAATAACAAAGGCAATATCAGGTCTGGTGCAAATCATAATATACATAACAGACCCTACGTCATTGTCATAAGGAAAACTTTCATCATCCTAGATTTTTCTAATTCAGTTTTAGGACATTGTTCTATTGAAAATTTAAAGTAACTGCCTAAAGGTAAAGTGACATCCTTTACATTATCCATAGAAAATTTACATAAGATTTTTGAAATATAAGACTGCTTTGTGAGAAACAAATTATGATTACTTTCATTTTTCCTAATTTCCATCCCTAGAATCTTTTTAGCTCTCATTTCAAATTCTTGTTTCAGTTTTTGCTTAATCATGTTAATCTCAGTTATATCACACCCAACAAGTAACATATCATCAACACAGAGCAAAAGATAACAAGAATCAGGGCAACCACTACCCTTATAATAGAAGCATGGATCATATTCACTTATATTAAAATCAAGTCTCTTTATAAAAGTATCAAATATGATGTACCATTGTCTTGAGGCTTGTTTCAAGCCATAGAGTGACTTTTGTAGAAGACATACATGGTTCTCTTTACCTTTTTGTTCAAAACCTTTTGGTTGAGAAGTGTACATTTTTTCATACAAGTTTCCATGTAGAAAAGTAGGTTTGACATCTAACTGTTCCAATTCATAATCAAACTGAGAAACAAGAGAAAGCAAAACTCTTATAGAGGTGTATTTGACTACTGGAGAAAAGATTTCATTGTAATCAATTCCATCTCTTTGGTTAAAGCCTTTAGCAACTAATCTGGCCTTAAATCTTACATCCCCACCTTCAGTATTTTCTTCTTTTACCTTAAAGATCCATTTATAGTCAATAATCTCCCCCCCTTTAGGTATTTCTACTAAAGTCCAAGTCTTGTTTTTAATAAAGGAAGACATTTCATCCTTCATAGCATTAAGCCACAAGCTGGCATGCTTGCCTCCAATGGCCTCCTCATAAGTACTAGGCTCATTATCTAGGAAATTTTGAACATTCAAGGCAATGACAAATTCAGGGTCATTATATCTCAATAGAGGTCTAACTTCTCTTCTAACTCTATCTCTAGCAAGATTATAATCATCTAAAGGTTCTGCAGGTTGATCTAAGTTTAAGTCATCAGGTTCAGCCTCAATGTTGGGTTCATTACCATCAGTTAGATCCTGATCAGGCTCTACCTCAAACTGATCCTCATTTCTAGAATGTAAATGTGTTTGGAAGAGTTCTGTTTCTAAAATTGCTTTATTTTGATCAGTTTTAGGTGCAACAAGCAATTCTTTTTAAAAAAGGGCCTGTCTAACTCATTAAAGACAATATTTCTCCCAATGACAACCTTGTAGCCACCTAGAGAACTCAACAACACCCTAAAGTCTTTAACACCCTCACCATATCCTAAGAAGATACCTTTTACAGACTTGGGATCTAACTTACCCTCATTTTGATGTACATAGGCAGCACAACCAAAAACTTTCAATTTTGAATAATCCACAGTGTTGCCATTCCAAACATGATCAGGTGTATCAAGTTTTAAGAATTTAGTAGGACATTTGTTTATCAGATATGAAGCAGTTTTAACTGCTTCCCCCCAAAATAATTTTGGCAGTCCTGAATTTATAAGCATACATCTGACCTTTTCTAGCAAAGTCCTATTTATCCTTTCTGCAAGTCCATTTTGTTGAGGGGTATAAATAACAGTCCTATGTCTAAGGGTCTCATCTATTTTGCAGAAATTATCAAACTCTTCATTGCAAAACTCAAGACTATTATCAGTTCTAAGGGCTTTAACACTTTTATTCACTTGATTTTCAATAAGGGTCCGTTTGATTGTAAGTGTGGAAAATGAGTGGAAAGAATGTTTTATAGGGAATTGATTTTCTTAGAAAATGTTTTACTGTGAATTGTAATTAATTGTGTTTGATTGGTATAATTTTTCATGGAAAATGTTGAAAATTTGGTGTCCATTTGACTTCGTTTTTTATGAAATTTGTCCATTAAAGTGATAATTTTTTCTACTATTCAGTCTAAAATTTGTTCTCATTGTCAAAAAAAAAAAAATTGAAAAAAAAATTTTGAAATTTTTTTTTACCATACTAAATATCATTCGTTTGACTTTTATTTTGCATGAATGTTTGTCGATAAAAGTGAATTTTTTTTATCATTGTGTCTAGAATTTGTTCCCAAAACAAAAAATGTGGAAAATGTTTTCCCACCTATTAGGTGAAAAAACATTTTCCACCATTTGTGCATCAAAGGGTTGTATTTAGAAAAAGGGAGGAAAACATTTTTCCTAGAAAATTTAGCATATTAAACAGTTAAAAAAGTGAAAGTTGGAAAATATTTTCCTACTTCCATGGAAAATTCCACCAATCAAACGGACCCTAAACGTTTTCCATTCTACAAAATTTTTGAAGGTATCATATTTATTTTTCAAAAGCATAACCCAACTTTTCTTTGAAAAATCATTAATAATCAGTAATAAGTATTTAAAACCAGATTATGTACACACAGATGCTGGTCCCCACAAATCAGCATGTAAATAATCAAGAATAGACATAGACTTGTAACTGTCTGAAGCAAAAGGTAATTTCTTTTGTTTCCCAAATATGCAATGTTCACAAAAAAACTTCTTTTCTATTCTTCCATTTCCCAAAAGATCATGTTTCTTAAGAATGTGCAAATTCTTATCGCTAATGTGTCTAAGTCTTTTATGTCAAAGTTCAGATTGGATTTTTCCACTTGAATGACTTTTGCAGAATCATTTTGAAGTGTTAAAATGCCTTCATTTAAGATAGTATTAAAACCTTCATCATTAAAAGTCCAAAGGAGATGAGATTCCTCTTTAGGTCAGGAATGTATCTTATTTTATTCAAAATCAGTACATTCCTATTTTCTAATTTCAAAATAGTTTTACCAATGCCTTTTATTTTGCAAGAAAAGTCAATTCCCAATATCACTTGTCCTCCAACTAACCTCAACCAAATCAGCAAAGTATTCTTTATAAGGTGACATGTGAAAAGTCCACCCAGAATCAAGAATCCAATATGTTTTAGTTGATGACTGACAAGTCACATAGACCTGCCCATTGGTGGCTACAGCTTCTTCATAAGCTATTGCAGCTCCACCATCAACATTGTGGGCATTTTTCAGTTCATCAATCCTGTTGTGACAATTTTTTATAAAATGTCCAACAAAAGTAACATATCTTTCCTTTTGCCTTATTGTTGTTCTTATTGAATTTGGATTTGCCTCCGTTAAAATTTTCAGAGAAATCTTTATGTTTTCCAAAACTTTTATTTGAGAAATTATTATTGTTTCTCTTTGAAAAATTGTTTCCTTTAACATTGTAGCCAACTACACTTGAGGAGGTTTTTAAATCACTTTTGAATTCAAGTTCCTTATTTCTTAAGGATGATACAATAATATCAACACTGATAGGGGTGGCAAACGAGCCGAGCCAACTCGGCTCGGCTCGGCTCGTTACCCACGAGCTCGAGCTCGAGGCTCATTATAAAACGAGCCGAGTTTCTGCTTGTCTCGTTGCTCGTGGGTGAGCTCGGCTCGGGTGAGCTCGCCCATTTATGACAATGACACACCATAAAAGTTGTGACAAAGTGAAAACAGATGCAGTGTCAAGTATGTTGTAATTAGGTTTGGGCGTGAAAACTACAGCTCGAAAAACCGACCCAGCCCGACTCGGGTTGGGTCGGTTTAGGAATAAATTCGGGTCGGATCGGGTTAAATAATTTTAAAATAATTGTGGGTTGGGTCGATTTTGGCCCAACCCAATAAAAGCCTATTATTCACCAAAGGGGAGAGAGGGATCGGGTTAGGGTTTACAGAAAACCCATTTCTTTTCTCTCGACTGGAAATGGCCTTACAATCGTAAATCTGCCCAGATTTTTTGGGTTTCAAATCCCAGTGATAGATGGGGTAGAAATCAATAGCCGATATCAATTGCTGGAAGGTAACTACTCTTGATGTTTCTTAGGGCCCATTCGGTAGGAATTAAAATCAAATTAAAATTGAAAAATTAGCCGTTATAGTTGACTTTTATTAGACGAGTGAGACCCAATAACGGTCATATTTTCAATTTTAATTGAATTTTAATCCCTACCGAACGGGGCCTTAATTTAGTTCTTGATAAAAAAAAGTTTACCTTAAAACTGTGTCCATCTTTGTTTGGGGAATGAAGATGCGATCGTATTTGAAGAAGTAGATATTTGACGACCATGTGCGAACTGGCCTTCTAGGTTGGGCCGAGATGGTGAGGAACAATAAACAGTTGAGGACTGTATCTGGTAGTGCCTCGCACAAGTGTTCAATTGATGTAATTAAATTAGAAAAACGACTTTTGATGGTTGATGAAGATTTTTGAGTTGATAACTTCAAAATCAAAAACTCCCATGTAGATTTTTGGGTTGTAAAATAATATTATGATGTAATTAAATTTAAAAAGGACCCGAACCAACCCGAATCAGGTCGGTTTGAGAAAAGCCCAAAATCGGGAAATATTGGGTCGGATCGGGTTTGGGTCAAATCCGACCCGACCCGATCCGACCCTACCCATTGCCCACCCCCAGTTGTAATCACAGACAGAGAACAGAAAACTAATGAACAAATACTGATAAAATTGGATGATGCAAAAATTATTTATATTAGTTAAGTGTGCATAGTTTGATAAGTCAGATAGGCAAACAACAAGAAATACAGTGTCTTGTTCAATTAATAGTAAGGATAACAATCGAATAGTAATAACTTCTAGTAATCTTGAAGAACCGTTAATCCAAGTCCCTTCAGATTCTAGGGTTCTCAATGAAACCCTAGACAAAGGAAGATCCAGGAGGGTTCTCACAATAGATCGAGAAAGATTTACAGTTCGAAAAAAACTAACAAAAGATAAGGTTAGAAACTCGTTACCCAATGCCTCTAACTAATGATGTAAAATAGTGAAAACCAGAACTATTTTACCAACTCTGTCAAGAATGAGAATCAAACAGTTTCCAGTAAAGATATCTTTAAATCTTAAGACAGTTCACTAAGAACACCCAGAAGTTGTCAGATCGAAGTGCTCTGATACCACTGTTGGTACTATACAGGCCCCAAAACACAATAATAATGCAGAAAATAGAAAGAACACAAAGGATTTTTTCGCCCTAAGGCTGGGATGTTCACCTAATTAGGGCTAATCACCACGTTGAGCATACACCGAAGTTATTATCGTGCCAATCCACTAGAAACCAATAATATTATCAAGATCAAGTTACAGTACAATAGATCCACAAAGGATTTGCCCTCAGACCCAAAAATAATCTCTCACAGAAATCCTAAAATACGATTACACAAAGTAACCAAAGGTTACTGCCCATGTAAGAACAGAAACTCAACCCAAGTCTCAATCTACACTAGAGATCACCAAGAACATCTAGATTCAAAGATTATAGGCAAAAACTAAGAGTTTTCTGAGAGAGAACATAGAGAGACGAAGATGAGAAAACCCTAGAATAATCTCGAATGAATGAGAATAATGAGAGAGTCAAGCCAATAATACAAAAAATCAAGTGCATCCAACGGTCGCAGCATATCCACATGTTTCAATCTCAGCCATTGAGATTAAGTGTATTGGGTTGCATCATTGGGCCCAAATGTTAAGCACCAAACTTAACACACAGGGTTCAATGTTCAACTTGCACCCATAACACCTCTAACTATGAAGAACAAGTTCCACTTTAAAATAATAAACTCATTCTATGAAAACCTTCTTTTTTTGGTCAATGGTAGCTCATAATTTCTTCACAATCATAAAATAAATAAACGAACATAAATTATTGAACTAATATTTAACTTGAGAACAATAATTATTTTTAGGTGTTGATGGTGCCACATCGAATAAAGATGAAAATATAGATCAATTTATAAAATTTTGGGCTACTCTTCTTAATAAGATTAACATTTTAAGATGGAACTCCAAATCTTAACATGATATCAGAGCCCGCTATACTCCAACGAGCAATTCGATCCAATTAAGACTAAAAAATAAAGTGAGCATACGAATTTCAAGATTGGTATGTTCAAACGAGTCACCATCTTGAGGGAGCATGTTAAGGAATAAAATCTCACATCGAATAAAGATGAAAATATAGACCAATTTATAAGAGTTTGGACTACTCCTTTTAAAAATGTTGACCTTTTAAGATGAAATCCCAAATCTTTACATTTGGTATGTCTTAAAAATGGATTTTCTTTTGTGTTCGGCAATATTATATGTTCGGTAAATATTTTCATAAATTACAAGTTGCAAGCCCTATAAAATGTGTATATAGAAGTTAAAAAATTTTGAGAATCTTAAAAAAGAATGTGTTAAATATAATGGTATTTAACCAACTTAGAATATTAAAAAAAAAAAAAAAAACTTTATCAAACATAAAAAACTCGAAGAAAGCAAAAAGGAAAGAACAATTTAATATCGCAATAAATATCTAAAGAACCAACGGAAGCTTTGACCACGTGTATTAATTCCCAGCTACTAATAATCAACATTAAAAAGATTGTCATTGCTTTATTACTTTAATAATTGGCCTCTCATTTGATATTTTATTTAAACCATCAATGGCTGGGAACTTGCTCCCTTAATCTTCAAAGCTAGGCCGACAGACTAATTTAATATTAATTTTCATAAAACAAAATTGTTTATTCCTAATTTTATAATCTACTGATATATTTGAACTACACAAAAACTTAACAATGTTAATGAAAAAAAAAAAGTTGAAATTTTAATTGTTGTGAATTGCATGTTATCTAGCACTACATTATAAAAATGCTTTAGTAAAATGTAAGATCTGCTGAGCATAAATTTTGAAAAGTCAAAAAAAATTTTGAAACTCAAAAATTACTTTTGAACTCGTTTAGTTTATTTTGTAAAAATGTTTTTTTCTAGTTGAAAAAGTTTCCACAAAAAAGTCTGGAAGCCATCTTTCAACTCTATCCTTAAAAAATATGACTTTCTCAATTCTCGTAATTTCTTTCATAATATAATTCTAAAGCTTTAACTTCTGCTTCTCTACTTCTACTACTCAAAAGTAGAAGTAGAAGCTATTTCAAAGGAGCCCACAGTACGAGGAATTGAACTCTCAATTGAATAATTGAAAATCTTTCATACAAGCATCTCTTATTTAATTCTATCTAACCCCTAAGCATATCAAATGTGCTCCAACAGTAGCATTAAAACCTTGTTTGGCTTATAAAATGAAAAGTAGTAATTTCGTTGTCCTTTTTCTATAATCATCGAAAACGTTCAAAAGAAATTGCTTGTTCAATATTTTAAGCAATGCCAAACATTCTCAGAAGAGATAACAAAACGAGCAAGCAATTGGACATACACTGAACTTAGATTATTGGATGTTACTTTTTCATGACAGCTTCGATCATTAATTTGATTAATTATACCCATGACGCTGCCAAACTAATGAATAGTAGGATCAAGAAATGTGTTAAATCAAATAATCAAATTTTAGTAGGAAAAAAGTTCTAGATGTGATCCATCTTGTTGATTTAAAATTTCACTTTAATAATCATCTTCTTATATCAAGTAGACTATAAAATGTTAAATTTATTTTGCTCTCAATTATAGTTTTTATCCTTGCAAAAGTGGATTTTTTTTCGGCGTAATTTAAATAGAATGACATGTTTAAATTTA
Source organism: Fraxinus excelsior (assembly GCA_019097785.1). Lineage (NCBI taxonomy): Eukaryota > Viridiplantae > Streptophyta > Magnoliopsida > Lamiales > Oleaceae > Fraxinus > Fraxinus excelsior. The sequence goes on from CM032623.1 coordinate 24,026,987, forward strand.
TACATTCATATGCACCAAACATGTATTACTATTTGAAACCGACAAATCATAAGCGATATATTTGAGCCATCCACAACAATGCTATCGTAAATTAGTGGTGTTTAAAACTAGTCTAGGTATTAAAATATGTAATAGTAAATAATAAACCCATTACATTTTTGACCAATTTAATCGATCATATCATATATGTACACTCAGAGTGATTGATAGAATTTTATTTGTTTTCTTTAAAAAAAAAAAAGGGGAAGAAGAAGAAGAAGAATTTGAAGATCCGATTCTAGAGGAGAATGCATGTCCATAACATTCTCTTAGTATCTTATTTATAGAGGCACTATTCATCCGAAATCTTGTGCTAGCTAAGAGAAAATAACGACAAATAACATTACTCATAAGTAAATTATGACATACAACACAGACCATACTCATCTTAATCCAAGTTGGTCAAAGAGATTTGGATGGTTACTCCGAGGTAGTCAGCCATTCTAAACAGATTTTTTCGAACACAAAATCGAAACCTAGGTACCTCAAAATAGGTTGGGTCTCCTATCGTGTGGACCAAAGTGAAACATTGCATGCTCAAACTCCATACAAAATTTGAGTGTTGTAGCCCACTGCCATGACTGCCCTCATTATGCCCATACCTGCCGGCTACGCTTCAATAGGAAAAATAATTTAATTATGTAGATATTAAATATGAAAATACATTTCTTCTAAAATGTTGAAAGTACATTTAGTTAAACATTAGTTATTAGTGATTGACTTTAGGGGTGGGCGCGGGTCGGTTCGGTTCGATTTTTTCGGTTCCAGAAATTTTCGGGTATTTAGTAAATGGAACCGTCGGTTCCAGATATAATTCTGAAATCGTTCGGGGTTCGGTTCGGTTCTGTCCGGTTCCTACTATAATTAATTTTTTTAACATTTATAATAACACTATATAAATACATTTAGAAAACTTTGTCAGTGCGTTTTGAATAATTAATCTATAACATATTAGAAAGTTTTCACAAAATGCTAACACTTTAGTACTAGACAATATAGATCACAATTTTTTTTGCTGTTTCTCTCAAACAGTTACTACTCCACTGCTTACCCACCAAAAAGGTAACATATAAAAGCATTTAACTATGTTCTCCATTTTAAGGAGTGGTACCAAAATCATTTATGCTTTCTAAAAACATTGTGAGAAGTGAGGCAATCCCAACGTGTTCAGTACTTTCACCGAATGAATCTGTGTGTGAATATTGACCAGGTTCAATCTTAGCTTTTACAAATGAACGTAATATTTTAAAGTATTAAAAATACTTACCAACTACGTAATGTAATCATCGATTGCTTGACTTGTCATGTACCATTAAAATGTTAACAATTTCTTGAGCACCATATAAAGAAAAAGAATCCAGTAATTAGAGCTGAAAATCTCTGTGCAAAGTTTTTGGAAGGCTTAAAAAACTTATTATTGTAAACACGATAAAAGAATGAAAGCACTGTCAGCATTAAGAGGGTAAAATCTCACGTCTCTTAAATATGAAAAGAATAAATACGAGAGTACTCCAACTTAGTGTTGGAACTAGAATGAGGAGGACTTCTTCAAGCTGAGAGAAAATTACTCATGACTGGACGAGAAACATGTTGTGCGGCGGAAATGAACTGGAGAGAGAAGAAGAAGAGAATACTAAAAATTCTAGGGCTCTTTCCCTTTTATATTTAGTGGCTTTTTTTTTTTTTCAAATTTTTTTTTATGTTGGTCGGTTTTGAAGAAGAGAAGATCGAAAATTCTAGGGCTCTGTCCCTTTTATATTTAGTGATTTTTTTTTTTCAATTTTTTTTATGTTGGTCGGTTTGGGTTATATTCAATATACTTGAAGCCCAAATGCCCAATTGTAAGAAAAAAAAAATTCGGTTCTTATTCGATTTTTCGGTTCTTGGTTTAGAACCGAGAACTGAACCAAACCCGTCGGTTCTCGATTCGGATACCGGTTCGAGTTTTTAATTTAAGAAAACCCGTTCGGTTCGGTTCGGTTCGGACATTTTGCCCAACCCTAATTGACTTAGTTAAACTGTCAAATAATAAATTCTAATGACACTTTACTATTATTATATGATTAATGAGGATATGTTTGTCTCATCAAATCATTTTTCAACCTCTAAATTCTAAGGATCCACAATTATAATTCACTTTTTTTTTATGTCTTTATAATTTAGACTATTTATAAACACTTTCAAACATGTTCTAGGAATATAATTTTTGAAATCAGTATGCACTCAATTTAACAAACTAATAGAATCCCAATTTTTGAATGAATTTTATTTATAAATTTAGGAAATTACAACTTATTTTTAGTATTTGATATTTCAAATCAATTTAACATATATATTTTTTTATTACTGTAATAATAATATTTTAGAATAATAGGATTAGAACTTATAATTTCTTAAATTTAGTAATACATATTTTTATGCATAATATCTTTATCCAAATCGTTAATCTAAATTTAAAAATATTTGAATTTAGTCTTTCTATATTATACCAATTATAAATGTGTAACCGTTTCAACCGATGAATGAGTAATAAACAACATTTTTCTTGTTTTGTGAGCAAAGAATAACCAAACGTAAATTTAATGAACATCTATGTAATGAACTCGTAATTCAACCATAGGTTCAGCATAATAGTACATTGATGCAAACACATGTGCATAGTGCCTATTTATCATTGCCAGAATAGAATCGGCAAAGATAAAGGACAGCTGTTAGAATCATATATATATGGAGTCCACAGAGAATTTGCACCAGGTGCACTATAACTGGTTTTTAGAGATGGGGATGGAGTGGGTAGGGCCGGTAAATAAAGAACGAGAGTATGACACACATTAACCAGAACCAAAATACTGTGCGGTGGACCTTCGTTTTCACTTTAATCCACCACCCACAAACCAAAAGTGTCCTCACTCTAAATGTTAATTGCAATCGAGTTACTGCCTAAGAAACTTGGTTCAAAGCCTTTCTAATTGCTTTTAACAAGAGTTTAATTGTAATCTTACGTTGGATTCCTTAAAGCAAACAACAGGTTTCAGATCATTTGCAGGAAGATTCGAGGTTTACGTCCCATCACTCTCTCTCTCTCTCTCACTCAGTTTTTAGGGTTTTGGTGTATTATAGATGGAGAGAAATATGTAAATCACAATAATGGATAACCAGACAATAGTGCAGGCTATGGAAAAGAATCAACATGGGCCTGTCGGTTGTTTTCCAGATTCGCTTTCTTTACAATACGCATTTGCATCCCTTTTCTTGGATGACTGAAATTTGCTTGCCATGGTTAAAAGAATCTTGTATGGCTGTTGGGACATGGGAGACACTCAAACTTGTGTATGTTCACTCTGATTTACACTCTAGTGGGTGTTACATTGATTTTAAAAATACATTTTTAATAAACGATGACATTTTTGACATATACAAAGTGTACACATTTGAATGTACAATTAATCTTGTTCTAAATTAAAAGACCCCATTATCCATGAATCAGTGCTAAAAGCAGCTGCATTTTCTATGTCTTGGCATCGTTTCCCGCAAAATCATCCGGCTCTGCTACTGTCACAGTTTACTGTAATTAGGTAATTTTTAACTATTTCTGCTGCTTAAGGGGGTCCCGTTCCTTCAGTCAGGTCTTTTGTCCAGTATTAACTTCTTAAAATTAAAGAATTTGTCCAGTATTGCAAGTTATTATTATTTTTCCACTTAAAATTGCTGAAAATACTGGTGCACTGGAAGTCCCAATTAAGTGGTCACATCCTTAAACATCTATTCATTTCAACATTTGATTGATTTTAACAAATTAGGAATAAGGTTAAAAATTAGTGAAATGGGGTAGTGGGGTTAGCACCCAAAAGTCCTAGTCAAAAGAAAATAAAGCCCAATTCAAGATTACTTTGTGGATTAATTATCAAGAATTGTTCTGTGATTAGGGTAGATATTTTGAGAGACGGAAAGAAAGGGAGTTTACACCAGAGGAATTGAGATCAAAGATTTTGATCAAGATGGTTTAGGAAGAAAGATTAAGAGTAGGATTATCTTGTCTGATTAAAGTGAGTTTAGCAAGTAGATTTTAATTATGGAAAAAAGGGGTCAAGAAAGGGATATAGGGATTCCAAATTTCAAGGGTTATAATCCTTCACAACTCTATCAAGAATCACCAGTCAAGCTTCCTCTTGCTCCTATAGTTTCCACTCCACCAGATAGAAGAGGAAATGCAACTGTTTCGACGCGCCGCGGAAGTGCTATTTTCAGCCCTATACAAACCCTAGATCACCACCGTCCTCTTCCTCCTCCACCACCACTTGTACAGAAAGACTCAACTCCAGCTTCAGATCCAGATCCAGTTACTTCTCCTTGTGGGGCACCAAATTCAAAGTCACCGCCGCCGCCACCACAGCAACAAGTTCAGGAATCAGGAGCTTCCACTGCAATTAGATATAGAGAATGCCTGAAAAATCATGCTGCAAAGATGGGAGGTCATGTCGTGGATGGTTGTGGAGAATTCATGCCAAGTGGAGAGGAGTGTACCCCAGAATTCTTGAGGTGTGCTGCTTGTGATTGCCACCGGAGTTTCCACCGGAAAGAATTCCAAGGCCATACCAATAGCCACCGGATTCCAGTTCTACGAACCCAATCTCCTCCCACAATGCCGCCGCAGCATCACAAGTACTCCCATACGCCGCCAGTGATGGTGGCGTTTGGTGGAAACAGCGGTGGAGCTGCTGCTGACTCATCTAGTGAAGATCTAAACATATATGATTCCAGCGCCGGCGGACATGCAATGGTGCTGCCATCATTTTCCGGGTCCAAAAAGCGGTTTAGAACAAAATTCAGCCAAGAACAGAAGGATAAAATGCTTGAATTGGCTGCACAACTCGGGTGGAGGATTCAGAAACAAGATGAACAAGAAGTGCAGCAGTTCTGCAACGAAGTGGGTGTAAAGAGAGAGGTGTTCAAGGTTTGGTTACACAACAACAAACAGGCCATGAAGAAGAGACAAATCTAAGGTAAAGTTAGTGTAAACATCATTTGGCATTTTCAGTTTTTAAGGAGTAGATGGTAAAAACCCATCAGAAGGTAGGAAATTATGAACTTATCACCTATTATCACTTCCAGTTTTCACTTTTCTTGAATTTAGAGGACTGACATTCACAGGTCCCAATTTTCTCTGGTAAGTAATATTTAACCAATATTTGATCATTTGGGGTTAAATAATATTCAACCTAATCTTCGCCCAACAAAATCCTATAGTTTGGGATTGAATCTTTGCCTCTCTCTTGATAAGTAACATGGTTTTTTAGACATTAGATATTTTATCAGTAACGAAAATGAAAACACAATCTACACTTAAAAGAAGCTACACTTCATTTCTCTAAGTAACTTAGTTAAATATTTGGGTTTCATGCATATGGGTGGAAATTGCTTGACAAATTTATAACAATGTCTGAAATTTTGCAACTGACATTAAACTCATGTTTGACCAGCATTATTTGAAAACTATTTTTTCTACGTAAGCATTTTCAAATATTTTGTACGGGAACTTAAATTTTTTCCCTTTAATCATATATTATCCTAAAAATCACTATTCAAACAATTGTAAAATTTATTTGATACTGTACTTACCACTTGTACCTCAGCTTGAAAATAATCATACCCAAATTATTCCTGTTAGTTATATTGATAACAATCGTACGAGCCTTGGCCTTTTGAAGCCACCCCTATTAAATTGCTGTTTCTGGGGCTCAAATACGTTTGAATTTGTCAGATGAGACATTCTGTACATGAGGCATTGTAATATGACACTGTAATGACTCCTTTGTGAAATTTTTACACGAATACTTTTTTCGTTTCTCCTTTTTCTTCGTATTGAGAATAATTTTAAGGCCAACGACCATATGCTGCTCAGAAATGTCAGCAAATGAATACAATTCATGATTGAATGTTTGCTCGGATTTTGTCACAAATATTGGTCTTGACTAAAACAAGTAGTAGCCAACTCATGAGACTTGGTGAAACCTCCTAAAATATTAGTCGTGAGTCATCATCAACCGGTTTCCGGAATTGAGGTCCCACTTTGATTCGACAGTTCTAGAAATGACTCATGATTCATTTCTTAATAGATACATCGTTCCATCTACCCTTATGTGGCACCTCCGCCCCTTCTAGCTACCGCTCCGGATGAAGAAGTTAAGCCACCGTATTCATCTCATTTTGGGCCCTCTCAAATATGAGGTTAGCTGGTAAAGCGAGATGGACAACAACGGTTATTTCGCTGGATTATAAATTGTCATCGCAGTACAAGAACTCCTTCTTTGTGTACCTCTGTGGGAGAACCGTGGACAAATTGATGGTCCCTGTATTTTCAAATATTTGAAATTCGTTTTCCGAACTTGTAAAATTAGCTTCTAATTTATCCTTGGAGTTCGAATGAGGGAAGTCCACTCCATACATATCCACCGGGGAGAAAGGCTTTGATCAACCAACCATGCCCATTATATATATACTATTATATATGAAGCGCAAGATATAAGCAATATGAAATAAAGATAAACAATCAAGAACACCAAGATTTTATGTGGAAATCCAAGACGAGAAAAATCACGAGCAGATGAGGAGTATGTTACTATAATCAATAATGAATGTTGTTAATACAAGATCTCAATACTTTCAATCAAGATCTAAAACTCTCAAAATGATGTATCAATGTTGTGTTGCTTCTACATGTCATGGGTACCATATTAAAAACCCAGAAATAGAATTATAGTTGATATAGATTGCTAAACATGCATTAAAATGTGAAACAAGCTTGGACTGGACGACACAATAGCTCGAGTGCCAGGCGGGCGCCACCAGGTGCCAGCTCCCTCGTTTGCGTGCTTGAGCGAGAGATGGACGCTCAACTAACTAGAATTTGGGTCACATTTCAACAATTCTCCACTTTGAACCAAATTTCAACACAAGGAATCACAACACATTCTTCAATCAACTCACCAAACAACTTCTCCATCTCTTCCACACCAGCTTCTACGGGCAAATTCAATGACAAATACCAACTAAATTCAAGCAATATTCAAACTTAGCAATGAGAAGTGATTTTGTCATCATATAAGTAAGATTCTCTTTGGTAATAACCTTGCTCGCTACAATACGACTATGAGCAATTACATCACGCACAAAGTGATATCTCACATCAATGTGCTTTGTGATCTCATGAAATATTTGATCATTTGTCAGAAAGATAGCACTCTGACTATCACAATAAACTGTAGAAATCTACAAGTATTCGTTGATTTCACCAATCAAACCCTTTAACCATATAACCTCCCTACATACCTCTGCAATAGCTATGTACTCTTCCTTTATTGTAAACAATGCTACTGCATTGTGCAAAGTGGCCTTCCAACTAATAGCCCAACCTCCAATGGTAAACAAATATCCTATAAGTGACCTCATCTTATCAAGATCTCATGCATAATATGAATCCACATACTCAATGACTCCATCTAGATTCCTATCAAAATGCAAACAAGTATTTGTAGAACCTACAACTATCTAAATATCTACTGTACTGCTTTTCAATATTCCTTGCCAGGAATTACCATGTATCTACTAACCGCACTAACTGCATATGCCAAATTTGGGCATATATAGACCATGACATACATAAATGATCCCACTACACTTGAATAAGGAACCCAAAACATGTAACCAATGCCTTTATTTGACTATTGACACAAGTTAGATGATAATTTAAAGTGGACAGCAAATGAGTACTGACAACCTTTGCATTAGCATATTGAATTTGTAAATTCACAATGTACTCCTTTTGACTCAAATACAACCGTCAACTTTCCTATCTCTCATGATCTCCATACTAAGAATCTTACTTACTGTATTCAAATCTATCTTCTTAAACTTCTCGCCGAGCTGAGCTTTCACCTCTATGACATCTGCTTTATCTTTGACTACTATTAGCATCTCATCAACATAAAATAGTAGTTATGTAATTGACCCGTCATCACACTTTCTGAAGTACACAAACCTATCATAACTACTTCTGATAAAGTTATGAGCATTCATGAACGAAATGAAGCTCTTATACCACTGTATCGGTGACTATTTTAATCCATACAATGACTTCTTCAACAAACATACATAGTTATCCTCTCCAGTAACTATGAAACCTTTAGTTGTTGCATGTAAATGTTCTCCTCAAATTCTCCATATAAGAATGATGTCTTGATGTCTATCTGCTCAAGCTCTATATCATCCTTAGCCACAAACCCAAGCAAAGCTCAAATTAAGCTATGCTTTACAACATTAAGAACATATTTGTGAAGTCAATACCTGGTATCTGAATGTAATCTTTGTTATAAATCTTGACTTGTACCTGACCACTTCAACTCTTGATGCACCTTCGTTTCTTTTGAATACCCACTTACAGCGAACAACCTTATTTACCTTGAATAATTTCATCAAATCCCATGTGCTATTTTTATTAAATGGCTTCATCTCTTCCCGCATAACAATCAACCATTGCTAGAATTACTGCAATTGACTGATTTTTTGAGTATGTAGCAGTCTCTTTAGTCCAATCAATATTGTCAACCCGTTCAATGCATAAGCTATCCTTTCAATAGAATGTCGAAGAAAGACTATTGGCTGCAGACAGATATTTTCTTGGCACCTTCCAAAGGATATGCGGGGCAGGGTAAGCTATTAAAGGTTCTAGCTATTCTAAAAGATGTGAATGCGAGATCATATTTAAAGAAGGAGTAAGGTCAAAATCGTAATCCAATACTTTCAAATCTGGTGGTAGGACAGTTTCTCTATTTCACCATACTCAAATCTTCTTCTTCTACCCTAAATCTGAGGACTGCTCTTTAGTTACAACACAAACATCCCTCACTCGATCACTACATATATATATATAATTTTAAATATTTTATTCTAATATATACAAACCTCATGTGCAGGCGGTTTCCTATCAAAGTTTATCCCACTTACAATTTAATTAATGGGTGACAACAAGAATTGAATTCAAGATATTTGCCTTCTTTCATTTCATATTGAAGTTCTTGATCTAGAAATTTAAACTACTAGAGAGTGTCAACCAGAAATGGCCTTCTGGAATGGATAATTAAAACGGAAACAACCATGGAATCATCAATTTTTTATCAGCGTCGACCACCGATCTGCAACAACAATAGCAACGAGTTTTATTGTAGCTAATGGACAAAAATGGTACCAGATGAATGATTAGCAACATATTGGTTTTGCTGGTGATAAGGAGTATTTTCAAAAAGTATATATATTTTGACATTAAATTAATTAAAATATTTCTTTTTACAAAACTTATTGTCAGTCTATAGGTGTGTGGCTCAACTGAGCATAACACAAAGCAGAAGTACGAAAGATGGAAAAACAGACGTGAAGTCGGAGGATTGTACATATTCTAAGCATAGATTTCCCAATAGATTCAAATAGAATTAAAAATGTCTACATTTTCAACTGCCAATCAGCACTATCCACTAGCCACAAAAAATGGTATTTCAATTCAATGCAAATATTAAAACCAAACATTATTCTAAACTAATGAAGTATTCATCTGAAACATAAAATTAGACTCTAATGGCTTGCAATCACCCCATGTAGGTATCATGGAGACAATCCCTTAAGAGAAGATGTAGCGCCCCGAGTTCCGTTAACCCGGATTGCCACATCATCGTCTTTTGCCCTAATTTAATAATCAAAAATTTGCGGAAATAATCTAATTTTTAAAATCACATTTGTAATTGAAAACTTCGTCGGCAAGAAAACTCATAGGATAATTGTTTTAAAATTTAAATATCATGTTTTTGGAATAGCAGAAACGACAAATACATTAACAATGTTCAAATACATAAATTTCAAAATTTAATAATTGCGATAATCAAATTTTATGCCACCACTGCCCATTAATCATGATCGCCTCCGAAATCTGCAAATATTGTTAAAATAACAGAGTGAGTATTTCGAAGAAATACTCAGTAGACTCATCGCCGATAATTAATTTACAGAATAATTGAATGTGATATCACCATCTTCTTTGGCTCATTTTCTTGAAAATCATAGGCTCTTTAAAAATCATAGGATGTGGGTAGTCTTTCTTTCTCGTGCATATAAAGCACATATGTTATACATAACATTCTCATCTTATCTCATAAGAGATTCTCATCTTTATCATGCATTTAAGCATATAAGTTATGGCAAGCATAACAATATCATATATCTCATATGACATATTCTCATCTTATATATTAAAGCATATAAATCACGTAAATTCACATAAAGCATGCAATTATAATTTAAACTAATTAATGGTGGCGAGTCTACCTCAATATCTCGAGTTTCGTGAAAAATGGAGCGAGAAGTAACTTTAATCTCTTAATTGTCCGTACATTTCGTCTAGCCAAAATGAAAAATAAGTTTGAATTAGTATTTCGAAACTTTAAAGTTTTAAAGTATTAAAATGAAGTTTTGGGGCTTAATTGAAAATTATCGAAATTGTAATAAATGGCTTAAAATGATAAAATAAAGTTTAGGAGCTAAATTGGAAATTTATTAAAACTGAAAATAAAAGTTTAAGGGCTGAAATAGTAACTTTTGAAAGTTAGGGACTAAACTGTAAATATAATAAAACTGAAAATAGAACTAAAGGGCTGAAATTGTAACTTTTGAAAGTTAGGGACTAAACTGTAAATCTTATTAAAGTTGAAAATAGAACTAAAAATTGAAATAATAGCTTTTAGAAGTTTAGGGACTAAACTGTAAATCTATTAAAGCTGAAAATAAAACTTAAAAGCTGAAATAATAACTTCTATAAATGAAGGACTTAATTGAACATTTATTAAAACTGAAAATGAGAATTTAGGGACTAAAATAAAAGTGCTTCAAACTTTGGAACTAAAGTAATTTGATTTAAAGACTTGGGGGCATAAAAACAATTTCTAAAAATAAAAAATAATCAAAATCGTCTCTCTCTCTCTCTCTCTCATTACAGAGAGAAAGAGAGGCGACGAGGGAGGGAAGGGTGAAGTCCCTTTTCCCCCGATCCTACCACCACCGACCGGCGGGTCGGTGGCAGCGCCACCACCTGAGGTGGCGCCAACGGTTAGGTAAGTGGGGGTAGGGTTTTTCGTTTTCCTTCCTTTTTTTTTTTGTTTCTGTCCGTAAATGGATATGAGGATTGGGCTCGATTTAGTTGAGTTTCTTAGTGGAATTTGAGCGAAGAGTGGATTGGGGTCAAGGTAGGTTAATGGGTTTTGTGATTTCTTGATTTTTTTGGGGTTGAAATGGGGTTGGTGTGGCGGCGGTTTGGGGGCGGTGATGAGGTGGTGGTTTGACGTGGTGGCTGTGGTGGTGCTTTTGGTGAAACGGGGATGACTGAATGTATGGCTGTTGGTCTCGGGTTTGGAGGGTTTTCGAATGGTGGTTGGAGTTTGTGGTTCGAAACGGGTTGAGGTTTGGTGGTTGGCCTCGTGACTGTGGGGTTCTAGATGGTGGTGTTGTTGAGGTTGCAGCTTGGGTGGTCTCGATTTTGAGGTGAGGGGATGATGGTTTGGTGGAGGTGTTGTGCAGTTTTGCACGTTATTTTTCAAAATTAAAAGGGATAAGACTTCAATGCTCTCTCTCTCTCTCTTTAGTAAGACCACCATACCTCTCTTCTCTTGCACTATCTGGTCCGATTTTTTCTCTTTTTCCTTGTACCATGAAATCAACCTTGTAGCCTATTATTGTGGGATTATTGTGTAGTACTCAAGCTTGAAATAGTAGTTGAGTGGGGCTGATTTCTCACTAGCCTTAGGTTCGATTTGTGGTTTGTTCTTGGCTAATTTGGGAGATCTCACGATCGATGACCTTAGCCAACTGAGAGGAGTTCTGAACTGGTTCTCTAGCTCTCTAAGGACGGCGACTTGCATAGCATGGGGGATGTTTATGAGCCTAGACATTCTGTCATTTTCGGCCAGTAAAAAGGGAAGTTCCTCTCAGTTTGCTCTAAGTCTTGCTCTCGGTTTAACCTTTAATAATTCTGATTTTAACTTATGTTATATAAATGCTATTTTGTTTATGATATACATAGAAGAAATGCTAGCTTGTATGATTAATGTAAAGTTTATGTCTGTAATTTCCCAACAAAACTGGTATCAGAGCTATATTTTTTTATCTAGGGTTTGACTGCATCCTTCATTTAATCTGCTGATTAGGGTTCCACATTTTTTGGCATCTTGTTTTTTCAGATTTCAACACTAATTTCTCATGTTTTGTTTGTTGTGTATGTTGTTGAATGGACTGAGTGATTTGGTGAACTTCGGCTGACTTGCTTTGAGGAGCTGAGGGTATTGTTACTGTTTTTTCAAACAGTTGATTGGTAAGATTGTTCCAAACTCTCTGTAGGTTAGGTTTGGTATTTTTATTGGTTTTATGCATGATTGCTTGGTTGCTTATTTGTGAATTCTGGTGATTGAATTCCTGTAATTGATTTGTAACCTGAAAAGCATACTTACTTGCATTATATATACCTGTGTATTGCCTGACCTTTTGATCACACTTGCACACACATCACACTGAGCTTTTGTGATTGGATTGGTTTTAACTCTATGCTTTCGACTTTATATTGATTGTCTGGAAAAGATTTTTTCAAAACCTTTTCTGTTATGTTCTTGAGTACAGGCCACTCTTTTACAGAATCCGGAATGGGTTCGAGAGTTGAATTATCGCAATTCGATGAAAATGAGGACTACTCAATATGGAAACAAAAAATGAGGGCCATTTTGGTCCAACAGAGAGTTGTTAAAGCTCTCGATGATCCTGATAAATTTTCTGATGAGTTAAAAGCTAAACCTGATGAAATTGAAGAAATGAATGAAATTGCATATAGTTCTATAATTTTGCATCTATTTGATAATGTTGTTAAATAAGTTGATCATGCTAAAGATGCTAGAAATTTGTGGACTGCTTTTGATGTTGGAAAAGCTGTTTAGTTTTAAGTTGGACCTGGGGAAGGATGTTGAAGGGAATTTGAATGATTATAGCATAATCGTTAAGAGTCTGGCTCACAATGATAAAAAATTCGATGATGATGATTTAGCTATCATACTGTTAAATTCTTTGCCCAGATTTTATAAAGAAATAAAAAAATGCCATAAAATATGGTAGGGACGCTATTTCACAAGCCATTGTTGTAGATGCTTTAAAATTGAGAGAATTGGAACTAAAAAGAGAGAACAGAACTAATCTGAGAGAAGAAAGCTTATTTGTTAGGGGAAGACCTGAAAAGAAAGAATTTAATTTCCAGAACAAAAAGGAAAGGGAAAAATCTAAAATGCGATCCAAATCTTAAGATAAAAGTGGTAAGAAATCCTATAACTGTGGAAAGTTAGGAGATTTCAAGAGGGACTGCTTTGACTGGAAAAAGAAACAAAAAGACTTAAATAACAATGAACAAAACAATGTTGTTGTTGTTTCTGAATTCAATAGTTTACATGTTCTAAATGTGTATGAGGAAGAATTTGACAAAAATTGGATCCTAGACACAGGGTGCACCTTTTACATGTGCCCTGAAAGGTCTTAGTTCTATAACTACAGAGAGACCGAATCTTTGAAAGTTTACATGGGGGATAATAATTCTCAGAATGTGGTTGGGATTGGTGACATAGTTATCAGAATGTATGATGGGGCTGTCAAGCAACTTAGAAATGTAAGATATATCCCTAATTTGAAGAGAAACCTCATTTCCTTAGGCACTATTGAAGATGAGGGTTATACTTTCAAATCTGGAAATAAAATTCTAAAAATTATGATAGGGTCTTTGGTAGTTATGAAAGGACATAAGAGGAATGGATTGTACTATCTGGAGGGTAGAACTAAGACACTACCTGATTCTAGTCTTCTTATGGTTGGTAAAGACAAAACTGAACTTTGGCATAATATAATGGATCACCCTGGGTTTAAAGGGCTAAAATCTTTAAGTAATCATAAATTACTTGAAAAAGATGACATTGAAGTTTTGGACTTCTGTGAAACTTATGTTTTAGGTAAGTCACATAAGGTCTAGCCGACCATTGGACTATGTCTATGCTGATCTATGGGGCCAGGAGAAGCATTCTACATTTGGTGGAAGTAAGTACTTCTTGTCCTTAATGGATGATTACTCAAGAAATGTTTGGATTTATCCTTTGAAGGCTAAGTCGAAAACTTTTGAAAAATTCAGAATTTGGCTTAAGTCTATTGATAATCAGTTAGACAAAAAACTTAAAACATTGAGAACTGATAATGAGCTTGAATTCTGTAATTTCGAATTTGACGACTTTTGTAAATAGAAAGGGATAACAAGACACATAACAATTAAATATACACCTGAACAGAATGGGGTCGCTGAGAGAATGAACATGACCATAATGAACAAGATTAGGTACATGTTGTTAGCTCTGGCCTTGCCAAAGGTTTTTGGGCTGAGGCTGCAAGTACTACGGCTTATCTGATTAATAGGTCTCTGTCCAGCAGCATAGACTTGAAGACTCCACAGGAATTGTGGACAGGGAGCCTCCAAATCTAAGTCACTTGAGGGTGTTTCGATGTGCTACATATGCACATATCTCTTAAAGAAAACTTGAGCCTAGAGCTGTCAAGTGTGTGATATTATGGTATCTCGAGGGTGTGAAAGGCTATAGGTTATGGGTTTTAGGGATTTAAGACATTAAGATTATTAACAGCAGGAATGTAGTCTTTACTGAATCTGAAATGTCATGTCTAAAACAGAAAACTGATGAAGCTAACAAATCTGAAACTGAGAGGAGTGTTCTGACTGAGGTAATACTAACTAAGCTTGATTTACCTACACATGGGAATGACGATAATGATCCTACACATCATGAACCTGAAACTGAACCTAAAGAGGCGACTGAACTTGAAGATAACAATGAACCACTTAAAGTTGAACATTTTAATGATTAGCCACCTAATCAAGATTATTAGCTTACTAGGGATAGGGCAAGAAGGCAAATCAGGCCTAATCCTAGATATGAATTTCCGAACTTGACTGATTTTGCCTTAGTTTCAAGTGAAGCCCTTGAACATATACAACCTGCCACTTATGGAGAAGCTATTAATGGAAATTATTCTAAAAATTGGATAAAAGTTATGCAGGAAGAAATGAAATCTTTGAGTGATAACAAAACCTGGAAACTTGTTAAGAAACCTAAAGATCAAAAATTGGTTCCATGTAAATGGATTTACAAGTTAAAAAAAGGTTTGAGTCCTAATAATCCTGTGAGGTTTAAGGCGAGATTAGTGGATAAGGGTTATACTCAAAGAGAAGGTGTGGACTATAATGAAATATTTTCACTCATGGTTAAGTACAAGACAATCAGATTGATGTTGGCTCTTGTTGTTCAATTCAATTGGGAACTTGAACAACTCGATGTAAAAAACTGCATTTTTACAATGAGAGTTGGAAGAGAATATCTTCATAAGCCAACCACAAGGATTTGTAGCTAGATTCAAATCTGATTATGTGTGCAAATTAAAGAAATCTTTGTACGGGTTGAAACAGAGCCCAAGACAATGGTACGAGATGTTTGATACTTATGTGCTAAAGATAGGGTTTAAAAGAAGTGAATTTGATGTTTGCTTGTATTATAATGACATGAAGAGTGGTTGTGAAGTCTACTTACTGCTTTATATTGATGATATGCTTTTGGCTGGACCTAGCAAATCTCAAATTAAAGAATTGAAAGATCTTTTAAAATATGAATTTGACATGAAAGATTTAGGGAATGCTAAAAAGATTCTCGGGATGGTGATAACAAGATATATGAATAAGAATAGGTTAACTATTTCACAAGAAGCATATTTGAACAAAGTGGTAGCTAAATTTGTAATGAAAGATAGTAAAATTGTGAATGTGCCTCTTGTTAGTCATATGAATTTTTCACATGCTCATTCGCCTAAATCTGAGTCTAAATTGAAAGAGATGGAAAATGTTCCTTATGCTAATGCCATATGTTCTGTTATGTTTTCTATGATTACTACCAGACTTGATCTTGCATTTTCCATTAGCCTTCTAAGTAGATTTATGTCCAATCTTGGTAAGCTGCACTGGGCTGGTATGAAATTGCTATTGAGGTATTTGGTTGGGACTTTAAATCTAGGCTTAGTGTATGAGAAAAGATTTGAGAAGTTAACTCTTAAAGGCTATGTTGATACTGACTTTGCTGGCGATAAAGACAGTAGGAAATCAACTACAGCATACTTCTTTACCTTAGGTGATAATTGCATAAGATGGAAATCACAACTACAACCTCTTGTTATTGTCTAGTACTGAAGCGGAATATTGCCATAACCGAAGCGGTTAAAGAATGTATTTGGTTAAAAGGAATCTTAAAAGAACTGAACTTCATGCATGAGACACCTATTATGTTTACTAATAGTTAAAGTGCATTGTCACTTAGTAAGAACCCTGTTTATCATGAAAGATCTAAACATATTGAGGTGAAATATTATTTCATTCGTGAGAAACTATCTCAAGGTGAAGTCAAACTTGTTAAGTTTCATACTGATAGGAATCCCTATGATGTGGGAACTAAAATCCTGCCTGTAGGAAAATTTAAATCGTGCTTATCTTTGTTACATATTGACACTAGTTAATTTTTCTTGTAGGTAGTGGGCGATGATGATGAGCAATCATTCCATATGCAAATTTGCAACCGAGAAAGTGAGTATGTTATGAGAAACCAAGGTGAAGAATGTGGACTTTTTTGTGGTTCTCCTAACTTGTTGGGCTAGTGCTTTAGCCCATATTGTGCTACTTTGAATTATAGCCATTGGATATATTGGATGGTTGGGATCAATTCTTAATTGAGATATTTTCATCCTTGACTTGTCTTAGAAGTTTTGCACGGTATTTTTCAAAATTAAAAGGAACAAGACTTTTCAATGCTCTCTCTCTCTCTCTAGTAAGACCACCATACCTCTCTTCTCTTGCACTCTCTAGTCCGATTTTTTCTCTTCTTCCTTGTACCATGAAATCAACATTGTAGCCTATTATTGTGGGATTATTGTGTAGTACTCAAGCTTGAAATAGTAGTTGAGTGGGACTAATTTCTCGCTAGCCTTAGGATTGATTTGTGGTTTGTTCTTGGCTGATTTGGGAGATCTCATTATCGATGACCTTAGCCAACTGCTGAGGAGTTCTGAACTGGTTCTCTAGCTCTCTAAGGATGGCGATTTACATAGCATAGGGGTTGTTCCTGAGCCTAGACATTTTTCCATTTTCGGCAAGTAAAAAAGGAAGTTCCTCTCGATTTGCTCTAAGTCTTTCTCTCAGTTTAACCTTTAATAATTTTGATTTCAACTTATGTTATATAAATGCTACTTTATTTATGATATACATAGGAAGAAATGCTAGCTTGTATGATTAATGTAAAGTTTATGTCTGTAATTTCTCAACAATAGATTTACACAAAGTAGAATCAAATATTACAATGGGCTCAGAACCCGTCTGTGCAATCTTGAATCGGCACAATGGGCTTAGAATTTTCACAAAGACATTGTACCCATCTGTACAATCTTGAATCGGCCACAAACTACACAAACCTCGAGAAAATAATCAAGAAGCTACTCAATGGAAACCGTCGAACAAATCGATCTACTACTCAAAATCCCCATTTCACTAAGATAATATTACAAAAAATAATTTCCTTCACAAAGACAGAAAATAGGGAAGAAATAATGAGTAGAACACAAAGGTACAAAGACGAGGGAAAAAAACTCTCCAGAAGACTTTTGAAAACACCAAGCAATGAAAGAATAATGGAGTCTCTCTATTTCACGTACACAGCTAGAGAAAGAATGGAATTCATCTCTCAAAATGGATGGCCCAGCTTGAATTATTCTCAATCAACCATTAGGCCAATTCTCAATCCGACGGTCCAGAGCAACTAACTTAAATTATTCCTTTTGGGCTTGGTTTATAGGCCTGATTCTTAATTGAATTATTGGGCAATGGTTTTACTTAAAATATTTCCAGCATCTTAGGCCAAGCCCATTTCGTCATTGCCCAAGGTATTAAATATAAATGACAAAAATGACATCAATATTCAACAAATCTCCACCTTGATGCCAATGCCATAAACAACCAAACACATTAGTAGTTCATAACACCGACACCAAGAAGGTTAGTAACTGCAAGAAAACAAAGTTAACCGGTATCAATACTTAGTATTTGCAAACATGACTTAAACTTGGGAAGAGGTAGTACATTTGTTCCCATATCCGCGAGATTGAATTGTGTAGGGATTTTCTCAAGCAAAATAGATTATTTATGAATTATATCTCTAATAAAATGCAACATAACATCTATATGTTTAGTCATATCATGAAAAATAGGATTTTTACACAAATGTATAGCACTTTGGCTATCACAATACACCTCAACAAGTTCATGCAATTCATTTAGTTTACATAAAAAGCCTTTAAGCCACAAAAACTCTTTTATAGCTTCAGTAGCAGCTACATACTCGGCTTCAGTAGTATAAGGCAACAATAGACTGCAATTAAGACTTCCAACTAATGCAAGTACCATACAAAGTAAACACATATGCAGTTGTAGATTTCCTATTGTCCTTATTACTAGCATAATCAGAATCCACATACCCTTTCAACATAATACCCTCTTTACAAGATTTAAAATGCAGTCATAAGTCAGCAGAACCTTTTAAATATCTTAAAAGTCATTTTAATGTAGTCCAATGTTCAGGACCATGGTTTGCCATAAATCTACTCAATATACTAATAGCATGTGCAACATGAGGTCGAGTACAGACCATAGTATACATAACAAATCCAACAGGATTAGCATAATGCACCTTTTGCATGTATTTAATATCATATTCATCTTGTGGATATTGTTCTTTACTCAATTTAAAATGACAAGCAAGAGGCAAAGTAACAGGCTTAGAATCATGCATAGCAAATTTAGATAACACCTTTTTCACATAGTCAGATTGAGTTAAAAGAAAAGATTGTTGTGATCTGTTTCTTTTAATATCCATACCTAAAATCCTTCTAGCATGTCCTAAATCTTTCATTTCAAATTCAGCACTCAAAACCTTTTTAATTTCATTTATATTACTCATTTTATGTCCAACCAACATCATATCATCAACATACAAAAGTAAGTAAACAGTCACATCATTCTTATCATTTCTTTTAAAATAAAGATAATGATCAAATGCACTTCTCACAAAGCCAATAGAAGATACATAATTGTCAAATCTAATATACAATTGCCTAAGTGATTGTTTCAAACCATACAAAGATCAATTAAGCAAACAAACATGATTATGCTTTTTAGAATCAATAAAACCATGAGGTTGTTTCATATAAATCGTTTCATCCAAGTCACCGTGCAAGAAGGCAGTTTTAACATCTATTTGTTTAAGCTCCAAATCATATTGAGCAACTAAAGCAAGCATGACTCTTATAGTCGTATATTTCACAATAGGAGAAAAAAATTTCATTATAATCAATACCAGGTTTCTATGTAAACCCCTTTGTAACAAGTCTAGCCTTAAACCTAAGAGGCTCTTTAGAAGAACTATCCTCCTTAATACTATAAACCCACTTACAGTCCACCAAAGACTTATCCTTGGGTTTAGGAACCAAAGTCCAAGTATTATTCTTCACAATGGACCTCATCTCTTCTTCCATAGCACCTAGCCATTCATTGGATTGTCGACAACTCACAGCCTCCTCATAGGTTTTAGGCTCCTTAAACGCTAAGTCTTGATAAGACAAAACAGCAAAGGATTGATAATTACCCATCCTCACGGGTTCCCTAATCTCCCTTTTAGCTCTATCACGAGCAAGTTGATAATCACTTAGAGGATCAACCATGTCACCTACTAAGTCATGTTCACTACCTTCAACAAGTTCATGAGAACCAGTGATACTATCATTCTCCCCCTCAACCTCATTCTCAACTTGTTCCTCCTTAACAAGTCCAGGAGAATGATCCAAACTCACTTGCATTCTAGTCCCATCATCCTCATTCCTCTCGAGAACATCACTCAAGACTTTCTTATTCAAACAATGCATATCAGCTTCATTGAAGGTAACATTCCTACTAGTTATCATTTAAAAACATTTCTCATATCTTGCCCAAAGTCTGTATCTCTTCACTCCCTCAGGATACCCCATGAAAACACATTTATGATATCTAGGCTCCAACTTGCCTATACTTTGGTGAGAATATGTAGTACACCCAAAAGTCCTCAAAGAAGTATAATCAGATAGTCTCCCCCTACCTCTTCAGGTGTCTTACCATCCAAGACACTAGAAGGAGTTCTATTCACTATATAATCCGTTGTCATAACAGCCTCACCCCAAAGAACTTTAGGTACTCCCGAACTAATCATCATGCATTTAACCTTATCCAATAAAGTCATATTCATTCTTTCAGCAACTCCATTTTGCTGAGGAGTATAGGAACAATTTTATACCTGATGATCCCATCATCTCTACACTACTAATCAAATTCAGAATTACAAAATTTCATACCATTGTCTGTTCTTAAAACTTTGATATTTTTATCTACTTGATTTTCAATTAAAGTTTTCCAATTCTTAAACTTTTCAAAAGCATCTTATTTTTGTTTAAAAAGAAAATCCAAACTTTTCTTGAAAAATTATCAATAAATGATAAAAAATATTTGTTATCACCTTGAGTGGTAGTAGATGATGGACGCCACAGGTCAGAATGAATATACTCAATGATAGAGGCAGTCTGATGCTGACCAGTATTAAAATGAACTTGATGTTGTTTTCCTAAGGTACAAAACTCAAAAAATGGAACCTTAGAAACCACATCATTACCAAATGTCCCTCTCTTACTCAAAATATGCAAGCCATTCTCACTCACATGGGCTAACCTATTATGCCACTTCAGAGTAGCATCAATCTTAGCACTAGATGATTCATCAATGTGACTTTGAACTACATTGGCTCTAGTGACACATATACCATTTCTCTTGGTACCTTTAAAGATAACCAATGAACCTTTGAATTATCTTCAAAAAACCATCACCAATCCAGCCTTGAATGCCAATCATATAGATTACCCATTGAAATCAAGTTTCTATTCAAATCAGGGATATACCTTACTCTTTCCAAGGTAAAGGTATATTCATTATCAAACTTCAAAGTCACACTGTCAATTCCTTTAATGCTACATGCTACATTGTTACCCATAACCACCTCTCCATCATCAAGATCCTTAAAGCTTTCTAACCAAGGTCTTCTACTAGAGGTAATATGGAATGTATACCCTGAATCCAGAATCCATTCACTATCCTTATCATTGTCATCTGCATAGTTGATAGTATTCAAATCAGAAGTAGGTTATGTCACCACATACACATTAACAGTGGTCTCACCTAGGGGGTTCAACAACATTCCCCTCGTCCACTCTCGTCTCTTTTTGTTCATTCTTCTTCTTATAACAGTCCTTTATAAAATGTCATGTTTTACCACATCCATAACACTTTCTATTTCCACTTCTAGACTTAGATCTAGATCTAGATCTCCCATTCTCTTTCTTCTTAAAATTTTTATGATTCTGACCATTGACTTGCCTGGTCATAGGTCTACCTCTCACAAACAAACTCTCAAAATCCTTCCCAATTCTATCAACTTTAAGCTCCAATTCTTTATTTCTTAAAGAATTAATCACAATTTCCGGAGTTAAGGTATTTCTGCCATACTTAATCGTAGACTTAACATCCTTATACACATCAGGTATATCATTCAAAAGGATAACAACTTTGTATTCATCAGAAACTTTATCCCCAACATTACTGATATCTTGAACTAACTTATTAAAAGTATCAAGATTATCATCTAAGTCCTTTGACATATCAATCTTAAAGCTAAAGAACGTCTCTAAAAGAAAATTTTTATTAGGTAGACTCTTAGACATATATTGTTCTTCCAATTTATCCCACAAAGCCTTAGCATTATCTTGCTTTCCTATATTTCTCAACACTTGATCAGATAAATGAAGGATAATAGAAGTATATGCAAATTCATCAGATTCATTCTTTTGATCATCAGTCATAGAAGCAGGAAATTCACCAACTATAGCCTTAGCTACTTTCTATTGAACTAAAACCCCTTTCATTTTTAGTTGTCAAATGGGGAAATCCCCTTTTCCATTAAAAACTCCAAGTTCAAATGTTGTCATTGTCATTTGAAATTTTTAATCAACACAAAGAATTTTCGAGGTTACAGTTCCACAGAAAGACAAATAGAAAACAAATATTTCATTCAACAATTTAAAGTCACACAAGTCACAGTGCAATCAAATCAGAAACAGGAATGACAATATCAATGCTAAAACGGACTACTAACTCAGTGAACACATTATAATAGTGATAACAAACAGTTTTAATAAACTCATTGAATCAACAAATGATAAGCAGTGAGATTAAAAAACTGGCCAACAATATCACAACAAAAAAAATTTCACAAAGAATTAAACAACTAAAAATTAGCAAACTAATAATCAAAATTCTAACAATTTTAGGTAGGGAACATAACTCATAGGAAAAAATAGGGAAAATCACAATATTCAAGATGTAATAATAACATAATCAAGAAACACATGAAATAAGGGAGTTAGGAAAGTTTCACCAAGCTGGTTCGAAGAACCAGGACCAAGAAGAGAAATTTGGAGAATCTGCAGAACTCCAAACTAGCAGTCCAATCCTCCAATACGGTTCACCAAGAACAAATTCCTCACAAGAAACACAAATAGAGAATGTATTAGTAGTTAATTCGAAACAATAAGAAAAATTAAGGTTTATGCACAAAATCGAGAAAAATGACTGTCAAAATAGGACCTTAATTTTTCAGCAACCAAATCTCAATCGAAAGCTCCTCACACCCTCAATAGCATTCTGATACCACTTGTAAGGTTTGGAACCTCAAGAACACGCGAAAGCAAACCAATATATTCACCAAGAACAACAAAGAACAATTTACACAAAGTAGAATCAAATGTTACAATGGGCTCAGAATTTTCACAAAGACATTGTACCCGTCTGTACAATCTTGAATCAGCCAGAAACTACACAAACCTCGAGAAAATAATCAAGAAGTTACTACAATGGAAATCGTCGAACAAATCGATCTACTACTCTAAACCCCCTTTTCACTAAGATAATATCACAAAGAATAATTCCCTTCACAAAGACAGAAAATAGGGAATAAATAATGAGTAGAACACAAAGGCACGAAGACAGGGAAAAAAAACTATCCAGAAGACTTTTCAAAACACCAAGCAATGAAAGAATAATGGAGCCTCTCTGTTTCACGCACACAACCAGAGAAAGAATGGAATTCATCTCTCAAAATGGATGGCCCAGCTTGAATATAAAGACAATCCATCAACCATCAGATTAATTCTCAATCCGACGGTCTAGAGCAACTAACTTAAATTATTCCTTTTGGGCTTGGTTTATGGGCTTGATTCTTGATTGAATTATTGGGCATTGGTTTTACTTAAAATATTTCCAGCATCTTGGGCCAAGCCCATTTCATCATTGCCCAAGGTATTGAATATAAATGGCAAAAATGGTATCAATATTCAACAGAGAGAAAAGTAGATAAGGTTGTGGCTTGATTTTGGAAAAACTGCATCTCTAAAATTGGTATTTGGGTTGTGGCTATCAAACTCCTTCCTTCATGATAGAGTTTTTGACCAAGAAGCGAGTATAAGGCAGAGTGAAAAGCAAGTAATTCAACCTCATTTTGGGATTTCAAATAAGTTCTACCACTCAAAACTCGATAGGATGCATGCTAGTACATTTTACATTGGTTGAGAACTTAAGTAGGTTGTTTTCATGCTTAATTACATGCTGAAAATGATTTGGATTGATCAAAATGCATGAATTTTGATCTTCCTTCAAAGCTTAAGCATCGTTAATGGCAACTTACGATATAGTCTTTATAAATTTATAAAATTTATACCATATGTTCATGTTATCACGTATAACATGCCTGCAAAATTTCATATACTTGACTTTGTATTTTGGAAGAAAGATTGGGCCCTAGTTTAAAAACCAAAAACTTCGTGACGCAATAATTTATTGTACATTAAGTTTCATGCTACTCATTTGATATGGTTTGATTAACTTCTCAAGACTTTTCCAACGGTATAAAGATGGTTAATTTTTGCCTTAAGATGAATAAGTTCTAGCCTCCTGAAATTTGAATAAAATCTGGAAAAACTGTATCATAATTGAAAACTGTGAACAAAATTTTCAATCCCAACCAGGTCTGTTCATATCCAAAGACAACCTTAGAAATTAATTTTGTAAAATTTGACTACACAGATGAACCTAGAAGTCCAAATGACCAGTTGAAAAAAAATTCAATGTCATATTGGAGGCGTGTGCATGCACTGACGTGCCCACAGTTTTTTTTTGTTTCAAAAAAATCAACAGATTGGTCTTGCGTGTGAGGGAGCATGCAGGACCTAATTGTTATTTTGAAAATTATAGTTTGGTCCCCAAATTATTTTTGATTTTTTGGTATAATTAAATTAATTGTTGAATAGTTACAAAATATTTTATTTTTTTGTTGTATTTCATGCTTAAAATAAATTTGTGAAAAACATTAAAAATATTTTTTTAACTTGATTAAATTCTGAATTTTTTGTAAAATCAAGAATATTTATTAAGTGATATTTGTTTAATGAGTGTTATTTTTAGAAGTGCTCTCATTTTTTTTTTTAAAATGAAAAATACTTGGAAAGTGTTTAAAAGACCATTGTTTTTTTATAGTTTCACGAGTTGTGTAGGTATTGATTATGTGATCTATTGTGACTAGTTTTCAATTTTTTTTGCTTGATTGGATATGGCTGGATCTATGCATGATTTTTGCATCCTAAGAGGATATGTTAGAAAAGCATGGGACGTGGTACATGTTGAAAAATTATGTGCTTATTGAAATTATGAATGGATCCATGACATAACTTTGTACAACACATAAAGTATCTCGAAGTAATGCATCTAGGAGTGATGTATTTCTGACAAACTCTTCCCAAACATTGGCATGATATTACTATTGGAATTCTGGATAAGTCACCACATCAACCTACATTTTTCTGATCAGAAGTTTGATAAGGAAATGGAATAAAAAATGAAAATTCTAAAATCAATTTATCTATGTATTATTAGTTCGAATTGTCAAACAATATCTATGTAATATTTTTTCATGTTTAGTAGTCGTATAGAGAAGCTTAATATGATTGCATGTATATATTTAACATTTTGTGATTTATATATCTGCTTTTATGTTTATTACATAACGTCAAAATGCATTGGTTACTGTATATATACTTAGAGCCCATTTGGTACCGATTAAAATTCAATTAAAATTGAAAATATAGACGTTATTGGGTCTCACTCGTCTAATAAAAGTCAACAATAACGGCTAGTTTTCAATTTTAATCCGATTTTAACCTCTACTAAACGGGCTCTTAATTATTGCTTAATTTAGTTAGAGTTTTAAGGTCAAAAGAGTTTAAGTAATTTTGACCTAGTACTTCTGATTTTGCACTATGAGATTAATTTTGAAATAATGAAACATTAGGATAATGGACGATAATTGAAAACTAAGTGAACTTTTGACTCTATATCTAGTGTTAAATTATCATATAACATAATTTACGTGAGTGCAATATGACATGTTTGCATAAATGGAAATTTATATGATTGTCTCTAAACTTTGATATACTATGGTATCTAAGAATATCATTGCTGACCTTAATAAGGGTAACAAATTGAATGATGATAACTATAACACTTGGTGCCATTAAATTTACTATGTGCTAGAGGAACATGATTACCTGATGGCATTAATCATGTGATAGAAAACTTATGGGTGGGTCAAACTGTTCAATAGATTAGGGATCAAGGAACCTACTAGGCATGGAAAAAGAAAGATTTCACTGCGATTTTGGTAAGTTCTATTGTAGATAATCTTATTCACGAGTATGAGCAGTTCCCAACTACTCATGACATCTGGGTATATCTGAGAGAAATATATGTGGTACTAGTGAGTAGACTCAAATAGAAGACTATTAAGATTAACACTTATAAGAAACCTCCCAATCACAGCATTACACAACGTGTGATGATTATGACTACTATGATTAAAGGGCTAAAGTTGGTTGGTAAAATACTCTCTGATGACAAGTAAGTTTAGTCTTTGATCCACATAATTGGGAACATCTAAAAATCAATCTGTCTCACAATGATAGCATCAAAACATTTACTAATGTGGTCCATCATGTTAAACAAGGGGATGAGCGGCTTGGAGCTGCTAAATCCTTAGAACATTTTTTATGGCTGACTCTAGTTCTGGAACTTCAAACTTTAAGCATAAGAAGAATTGGATTAAAGGTGGAAAGAGGGATAGAAAAGAGACAAGACATGAACATAACAACAAGAAAGGAAAGTGGTTTGGAAAGAAGAAAGACGAGCAAGAAGAAAAGCTACAATAGTCAGGTGCTATGTCACTTTGCTTGGGAATGCCCTGAGCCAAAGAAGGTAGCTCTTGTAAATATTTATTTTAGCGATGTTCTATTTCTATCAGTTTTATGCTTGAATCTGATCCTCTATGGATTGTAGATTTAGGAGCGACAGACCATGTAATCATAGATCAAGAAACGTTTATAGAGTTTCGTTGATTGCCTACAATGATGATAGAGTGAAGAAGGAATGGATCATTGTATGCAAGTTGCATTTGCATGGTGGCCATGCTATTATCCTTCACGATTTCCTGTTTGCACCAGGGTTACGAATGAACATAATTTGAGTTGTTGCTTTTATGATTAGGTTTCAATTTGAGTTTTAGTGTTAACTCAATTCATATAAACAATGGTAATGTATATTATGGATTTGGATATCTTTATAATGGTTTTCTTGTTTTGGATTGTGATCCAAACACTTATAACTATTATATAAATCAATATTTTTCTATGAATATGTCTTCTTTTTCTAAAGACTTGAATGTTGATACATGTGTTGGCTAGATTAGGACATATTGAGCAAGAGAAAATGAATAGGTTAGCTAAAAAAGGCTAGCTAGATTCAATCTCTACGGTTTCGATACCTGATAAGTGTAGTTTATACACTTATTCATGATCCTAAATCATGATATTTTATTGTCTTTTGAATGAAATTCTACATAATTCATGTTATATTATGTTTTGTAAGTAAAACATGTTTAATGAAGAATTGGAGAAAAGAATACAAAAGTGGCGAGTAATGGCATAATTCAAAGATGAAACCTTGGAGAGAAATATTACATTAAATGGGTTCGAGTTAAATGGGCCTCAATAGACTTGTATTGAAAATTTTAATTGGAGGCCCAAATTAAACCTCTCTCTCTCTCTCTCTCTCTATATATATATATATATATATATATATATATATAAGAGAAGAAAATTGCGGTAGAAAAGAAGAGAAGAAAAAAGAAAGAGAGAAGGAAAAATCAAAAGAAAAAGAAAAGATGAGAGAAAATAAGAAAGAAAAAAAGGAAAAGAAAGAAAACTGCAAACAATAGAAATTTTTATGTTTCGTCAATTTTTGGTAATATATTTCCACTTTTGCGTGTTTTTATTTTTACAATATGAATAACTAATTTTTATATTAGGGAAAACAATGTAGTCGACTTGTGATCCTTTATTTTTCTATTCAAGATTTATGTTATTTATTCTTATATGTATTGGTTTTTTTATAAGTTTAATGCATTAAATTATCTGATCAATAATTTGATGATTATGTGAGTCTCTTACGAATCGAGAGGTGAGTTTGATGTTTACACCATATAATAAAATTCGGTAAATTAGAATAACCTGTAAAGATACATATACTAATTATTGCGGTCATAATACGAATTCTTAGAACCGGTGTTTTGTTTAACTAAAGTTGATTCGCATAGAGATATGAAATTAAATCAGTTAAATAGGTTCAATGAGAACTCGAGAGGGGTGAATTGAATACAATGGAAGAATTCGATTGAACACTACATTAAGTTGTGAATCTTGAATTAAGAATAAATGTGATTGATAGATGAAATTGTTATGCCCTAATTTTCATCACATATTTGAATTTTCAATTATCTATTGTTTGCAATTTTTTTTATATTTTCAATTAGTCAACAGTAGTTACGGAAAAATCGTCATAATTATTTATTTGTTTTTGTCAAATAGGAGTTAGAAAAATTTAATTAAGGTCTAAGGTATAGTCCTTGTAGGAACGATAATCCAGACTTAAAGGTCCACTATATTATTTGTTACGATATCGTACACTTGCGATATAAAAAAACTCAACGAGTTTTTGATGCTGTTGTCGGGGACTATTTACTTTTACTTTATTTTATTTTTTATTGTTATTTACTCTTCTTTATTTTCCTTTTTATATCGTTGAACTAATCCCCTACAGTTTTAATTTTTCTTGTGTTGGTATTCTTTCTTTGTACTTTTCAAATATTTTTGCATGATTCTAACATTGGTAAAGTAACAAAAAAGTTGCAATGACAGTCTCCACATGGATTGTCAAGATATACTGTTAACCTAAAAATAACTAACTAAGAGGGGGGTGAATTGGTTTTCAAAATTTTTTCGACACTTAGTCTCAAAACAATTCAACACACAAGATATAATTGCAAAGTATAAAACAATAAGTAAATATGCAAATATGTTATCTTAATTCAAGTATGATATTGCACAATGTAAATAGCAATTTAAAGTAAAGTGAAAAAATGTAAAGATAACAAACCGATTTAATGGGGTTCGATCCAATGCAATGATCTACGTCCCCGTTACCAAGCTCTCCGTCACGAGCAAGGCCAATTTGTATTATAATAGTAACTTACAATAAGGAGTACCGATCCTTTACAACGTTGAGCTTTTCGGGACCTCAACACGACCCACACTATCGAGTTTTACGGGACCTCGATATGACCCACACGGTGACTTACAACAAGGCGCACCAAACCTTATACAATGTTGATCTTTAGGGGACTACAACCGACCCACACTACAAATGAATTTTACTATACAAATCTTCTCTTCTTATCGAATGATAAAATCAAGGTTGAGTACAAGAAGAAAAGAGGCAAACACTTTAATAGATAGCAAATGAATTAAGCTCAAGTGTTGATGTTGTAAACTTTGATAAAAGATGGATGATGAAATAGTTTGTATTGTTATCAAAGTTTTCAACCAATAATCTCTCTTAACAAAATAACACAAGTTAAGTATGAGGAGAGATTTACACTTCACTACAAGTGTTGGCAAAGAAAACTTTTATCAAGATAGAAAATAGATGAGTTTCGAAAGTTTTCTTGCAAAGTTGATTTCTTTATGAAATAGATAAACCAAGTTTGGATCAATCAAGAAATTCTTGTAATAGATGAATTGAAAGATAAATCAATGTAAGCTCAATAGATTTTCAACCAAAAACTCTCTCAAAATATCTCTAATAAGTGTTGGAATTGAATGGAAGAGAGTTGAGTATTTATAGATGAAAATTTGTCAAAAACTCTGTCCAACCGGACGGCTCTTACCGGACGTCCAGTACAGTACCGGACGGTCAAATAGCCGTTATTTTTTGTCATAAAATCATACCGTTGTGACCAAAAATCGATTTTACCGGACGTCCGGTAAAATCGTACCGGACATCCGATACGACAGTTTTATGCCGAACAGCTTTCCGTATTTTGATCATAACTTTTTCTCCCAATGTCCGATTAAAGTGATTCAAAATGAGTTGGAAAGCTAATTCAAAGGGCTACAACTTTTCTTCAGAAATCATCTTCAAATTAGATCATATTCCATATCAAATATCTGTCCCAATATGAGTTTGAAAACTGAAGTATAACTTTTTGATTGAAAGTAGAAGTGTGATCTTTTGAGGGATGTTTGGAAATGACATTTCAAGTTTTTTGATATATTACAAATGTTCATTTTTCCAAGATCATTTTCATGTCAAAACATTTTATGCAAGTGATGAATTTATGAGAAATACTTGAGCTTTATGCACTTGCTAAACATTGACGAGTTATACCTTTATATATAGAAATGAGGTTCGATAAATAACTCTATCTTCAACGTTCTTGATCTCTTTGAGCCTCTCTTTGACTTGTATCTCGAATGATTTGTCTTGAATACTCGTTTAACCTTCACTTTTACTTCATTTGAATGTGAATAATAATCTCTGTAACTTTGAAAGCTTAAACACTCAATTCAATTTGTTAGTAAACAAGATGAGTTTGTTTGTTATAATCAAAACATTAAGGTCATGATCAACCATATGTCAACATATACTTGGGGGATATCCAAGTTGTGAAAATTGTTACGCGGTGCATTGTACTAAGAAATGTTTGTTCTCTCACTAGTTTACACACGTCAAAACTTCAGAGATTTTGAAAATATTTGATGTGTAGAAAACAAGTAATTGAAAAATCTGATGAAAAGTACATGCCGGTAAAAAATTTTGTACCTGACGATTGGGACGAGGGCATCAAACTTGTGGGAAATGGTTCTCCCCTATTGAACGAGAATAAACTTGCAAAATACTTTAAAGAACTTGCCAAGTTGGATGAAAATGATATGCTTATGAGAGATTTCATATACTGGGAAGGATTTCAACAATGATGGTACAATCCATTCAAAGGAGTCAACGAGACCGACTTCTCATTGTTTGTGGATCTAGATTGTAGACCGATCATTCAACATGAAGATATATCGACTATGGAAGAAGGGATTAAAGAGAATTACGTGTTGATAGTGGAATCAAATGAGGATGTGACAATCAATGAGAATGAAATTAACTCACATTTTGTTGACTTTATTGATTGTCCAAAAATTGATTTTGTGATTAAGCCCAATGTGGGAGTGGAAGTCTACATAGTTGAAATTGAATCGAATGAAATAGAAAAGTCATATCACAACAAAAAGTGCAAGATAGAAGTTTGTAGACCAAATGAAAAGTGGAATAAAGCCAAATGAAGGAAAATGGGCGAGGCTTCCAAAGCCTTCTTTAGGTGCCCGTAATTCAATTGTCAAAGTCGAGTTAAAGACTATATAAAAAATTGTTTTTAGGAGGCAACCTATTTTTTTTTCCTTTCTATTTATTCTTTTTTTTTTTTTTAGTTTTAGGATTGTTTATTTTATTTTAAGTTTATTTCTAACTCTTTTCCATATTCCTCTTCTCCTTAGATCTTCGATATTTTAGTTGGTTTATTCGATGTTAGAGCTAAGTAACATTTGTTCCAATTATTTGATCTTAATATTCTATTTGATTTTTCAGGAATATGACGTCACAGAACATTTAAACAAATATTGACTAAGGAGCCAACATGAGCAATAGCAAAGCTGGCCATTGAATTACAAGTCATATCAGGGGAATCTTTTCTTCCCCACCCCTTTATATACAGATTTATGATTAAAAACATTGAGAACGATATCTAGTTTAAGTTTAGGAGTGGAAAACAAGAGTTTTCATTTTTTTGTGTGTCTTTATTGCTTTAGTATAAAAATAAAAAATGTAAAAATAAATAAAAATAAAAATATTTTCTTTTTGTCTGTTTGTGTGAGTTAGCTTGACCAGCAATGACGAATATATTGAATCATGAATTAATCTATAAATGGTGAATAAATTACATGTTTAGATTAATTTTTGTTTATCCATGTAAAATTTGATATATATTGAGCACGTGAATTAAGTTAAACATTGTGTATGAATGAGTTGATTTCATAATTGAATATGTCGAAATAGTAAACTATAGACGCTAAACTCAAAATCGCTAAAGTTTACATCATTGGACCACATTTAGAATAGTTTGGGGTTGGGGGGATTTCACTGTTGTAGAAAGATGTTGAAATAATTAGGGATTTCATGTGTGAAATTAAAAATTTCATGTGGATTGTCTAAGGTCAATAGGATGTAATTGAGCGAAAATCTCAAGTTAGAGGTCGTTTTACTTGAATTGGTATTAAATTGGGGATATTGCACTAATCAAGGCATAAAAAATATTTATTAGAAAATTTCTCTTCGTAACATTTATGACTCGAGCAATAAAGCCTGCAAGGTGGTCTTTAAAATCTCATACCCTATGTTCATCTGACTTGGCAGTTATTAGCCGAAAGCTTGTTACATGAGTCATTTAGAAAACTTAAGGGAGAATATGCTTCAAATAAAGAAAAAAAACTATTCTTAAAAAATAATTTTAAAAAATCAAGTACAAGAAACATAAGACGTACTAAATGCATTGATTAAGTTTCAAACACTTGTTTAAGAAAGTTTGACTTTTAATAATATATTGTTGGCCTAGTTAAGTCCTAGAGACTGAAGCAATCAAACTTAATAGACAATCCTTGTTTATTGAAATATTAAACTGCAATTGGTAAAATTTTACTAAACTAGTGAGGTGATGATAATAAAAAAAATCAACCTTAGTTCACACACTAAATAATGAAAAAATAAGTTTGGAGGTGTGTAAATCTTATGAGTGATGAAAGATCATATTTTATCATTGAGGGTTGGGAATTGAAAAAAAACTTATGAAGTCATAATGCTATACTTAATTCTTCACACACACACACACACATTATATTTAATGAAGAATTGGAGAAAATAATGCAAAATTGGTGAAAAATGGCAAAATTCAAGATAAAAGCTTGGAGAGAAATATTACATTAAATGTTATATATATATATATATATATATATATATATATATATATATATATATATATATATATATATGTGTTAGGGAAAACAATGTAGTCAACTTGTGATCCTTTATTTTTCTATTCAAGATTTATGTGATTCATTCTTACATGTATTGGTTTTATTACGAGTTTAATTTATTAAATTATCTGATCAATAATTTGATAATTATGTGAGTATCTTACGAATCGAGATGTGAGTTTGAGGTTTAGACCATATAATAAAATTTGGTAAATTAGTATAACATGTAGAGATACATATACTAATTATTGAGGTCATAATATTAATTCTTAGAACTAGTGTTTCATTTAACTAAAGTTGATTCGCATAGAATATGTAATTGAATTAGTTAAATAGGCTCAATGAGAACTCAAGATGGGTAAATTGAATACAATAGAAGCATTCGACTGAATACTACATTATGTTGTGAATCTTGAATTAAGAATAAAGGTGATCAATAGATGAAATTATTATGCCCTAATATTCATCACATATTTGAATTTTCAATTATCCATTGCTTGCAATTTTCTTTTTATTTTCAATTAGTCAAAAGTAGTTAGGGAAAAATCATCATAATTAGTTACTTGCTTTTGACAAATAGGAGTTAGAGAAACTTAATTAAGGTCTAAAGTATAGTCCTCGTGAGAATGATAATTTGGACTTAAATGTCCACTATATTACTTATTATGTGGTACACTTGAGATATAAAAAACGCAGCAATACCTACTTGTGAATTGCCTAATTAAAGAACAATACAAAAACCATTTGGTAAAGCATTAATAGTCGAATTTCCATTGCAGTTAGTCCATTCAGATATATGTGCCCTATGAATGTGAGGGCAAGACATCGAGCCTATTATTTCATTAGTTTTATAAATGATTTCATGCGGTATGGTAATATCGATTTGATTTCTCATAAGTCAAAGACATTATAGTATTTTAGACGATATTTAAACGTGGAAGAAAATTAAATAGATAGAAAGGTGAAAACTCGAAAAATTGACTGATGGCGTGAATATATATTCGAAGAGTTCAAAGAACTATGTAATGATAATAAAATTATTAGGTAGTTAACTACTCTCAATACATCAGAACAAACTGGTACTGTTGAGAGGAGAAATAGATCGTTGCTAGAAATGGTGAGGTCCATGATAGCGCAAGCTAACTTACCTATTTCCTACTAGGGAAATCTTTGTTAATTGTGTCTATATTATGAATAGAGTTCTCTCTAAATCGGTACCTACTACACCATATTAGACTTGGACAGGTATATTCCTTAAATTGATTTATCTTAGATCTTAAGGATCAGCTACCTACATCTGTTATTTCTCAAGCAAGTTTGGAAAATTGAGTCCACGAGGCAAGAAGTGTGTCTTTATAAGTTTGGAAAATTTAGTATACCAGTCCAAAGGGCTTATGTTCATAGGTGAAAATTAGGATGGGAGGGAAAACCTTTGTTTAAATTAGATGAAAGAGTTGTACTTGATGAATCAACTGAGGTGCAAGAGGAATCACTTTCACCTATTGATTCAAGTGGAATAAACTTTTATCCAAGTGGCATGGTTGCATTGGAGTTTCACTTCGTAAGAGTACTAGAAAAAGTATACGTAGATGTCATCTTGAGATTGAAAGATATGTTTTCTTAGTATCTCCAGGAGATGAAGAATCAAAATCAATAGAAGAAGCCCTGTCATGCATGCAAAAGAAAAATGGAGAATGCAATGAAACAATAGATGGAGTCTATGAAATCAAATCAAGTCTAAGACTTCGTTGATCTTCCATCGGGTCAGAAAGCTATTAGAAATAAATGGGTTCTCAAAATAAAGCAAAAAGCTAATGGGACTATAGAAAAGTATAAATCTCACTTGGTAGCAAAGGGTTATACTCAACAGAAGCGTATTGAAGAGACCTTTTCACCAATAGTGAGATTTACTTCAATTTGACTACTCTTATCTATTGTGGCACATTAGATTAGAATCACATCAAATGGACGTAAATATTGCTTTTTTTCAATGGAGAATTGAATGAAGAAATCTACATACAACAACCAATATATTTCATTAAAACAAGCCAAGAAAATAAAGTTTGTAAGAGTACTAGAAAAATTATGCCTATATGTTATTCCAAGATTGAAGGATAAGTTTTCCTAATATCTTCAGAAGATGATGAAGAACCAAAATTAGTACAAGAAACTATATCGTGCTTTGCAAAGGAAAAGTGGAAGAATGTAATAGAAGAAGAGATGGAGTTTATAAAATTAAATCAAGTCTAGGACTTGGTTGATCTTCCATCTGGTCAAAAATAATGGATTCTCAAAATAAAGCAAAGAACTGATGGGACTATAGAAATGTATAAAGTTTGCTTGGCAGCAAAGGATTATACTCAATATGAGGGTATATATTATGAAGAGACCTTTTCACCAGTAGCGAGATTTACTTCACTTCGCCTATTCTTGGCCATAAAGACACATTTAAATTTAGAATTACATCAAATGGATGTAAAGACTTCTTTTCTCAATGGAGAATTAGATGAAGAAATCTATATGCAACAATCAGTAGGTTTTATTAAAATTGGCCAAGAGAATAAAGTTTGTAAATTGAAAAGATCAATCTATGCCTAAAATAGTCTTCTAGACAGTGATTATTTCATACAATTTTGACATGATGGACGAAGGTCATCGTATTTTTTTTTGAAAGGTCCAATGAAAAGTTTGTAATTTTATCTCTCTAGGTAGATGATATCTTATTGGTTGAAAATGATAAAGATTATATTGAAAGCATTAAGAAATGATTTTCCTCAAATTTTGAAATAAAGGACATGGATGAAGCATATTACATATTAGGTGTTAAAAACTATAGAGATCGTTTGAAGAGGCTTCTTGCTCTCTCACAAGATACATACATAAAGAAGATTCTTGAACGTTTCAAAATATAGAATAACAACCCTACTGACACTCCTGTATCAAAAGACAATACTCTAAGTCTTCATATGTGTCCTTAGACTCTGAGGAAAAGAAGAAATGTTTAGTGTACCTTACTGCAGTGCGGGTAGGAGCTTGATGTACTCTATGATGTGTACTCACATTGACATCTTGATAGGAATTTGAAATACATATTTTACATCTTTATTTAATGCGCTCATATGATTATTTTATGCCTAAATGTACTTAGCATTCTCATATTTTGGTTTATGTGGCAATTCGATGGATATGGCGTAATTTAAAGTTGTAGATTTTATCAAGTCTAATATATTCTCCAGGTTTGGGATTCTGAAAGCTCTCATCAGCGATCGTGGAACTCAATTTTGTAATCGAACTGTGGAAGCTCTATTGAGGAAATACCATATTACCCACAAGGTGTCAACTGCATATCATCCACAAACTAATGGTCAGGTGGAGGTTTCAAATCGGGAAATCAAATCCATCATTGAGAAAATGGTCTGTCCGAATAGAAAAGATTGGAGCTTGCGCTTGGATGAGGCTTTATGGGCATACCGAACTGCATACAAGACACACATCGGTATGTTACCTTACCGGTTAGTGTTTGGGAAACCATGTCACCTTCTAGTGAAGTTAGAACACAAAGCTTACTGAGCCATCAAGAGTTTCAACATGAAGCTGGATGAGAGTGGATAACACAAAAAGTTGCAACTTCAAGAGCTAGAGGAAACTCGCAATGATGCCTATGAGAGTGCAAGACTTTACAAGGAGAGGACGAAGGCTTTCCATGACAAGATGATCTCTAGGAAGAAATTTGAAGTTGGTCAAAAAGTCCTCCTATACCAATCACGGCTTTGTCTGTTTCCAGGTAAATTGCGTTTCCGTTGGATTGGACCTTTTGTTATTACTAATGTCTTTCCTCATGGTGCAGTAGAAGTTCAAAGTCTGGAATCATAGACTGAAACCTTTCTATGAAGGTCTTCCGGTGGAGGACGTAACACAATTGGATCTCGAAGACCTATTCTATGTCGGTTGAAGGAAAGAGCGATGAGTCCAGCCTAAGACAATAAACAAAGGCGCTGCTTGGGAGGTAACCCAAGGGGAGTTCGTTCCTTTATCTTTTTATTTTTATTTTTATTTTTTTCATTCCATTTTTTTAGTTATATTTGTCATTTTCTTTACATTGGACCTTACATTGGGGACAATGTAAGTTTTAAGTGTGGGTGATGGGATTTAGACTTATTGTATTTCAATTTTATGAGAGTTTAATTTCAATACTTTTTTCATGATTTTTCAGGAAAATAAGTTGAGAGTTAAATGATTGTTTTTGGTTGTGTATGCTATTTGCTAGAATTAATTAGGCCTTTAAAGAACTCATAACGTTAATGAATGAATAATCTTCCAACTTAGAATTGATTAGTGGAGTTATTTTCTTTGAGGATGGTAGTAACTAAATTTCCTTTATCTTTTTATTTTTTTTATTTTTTTTTTCATTCCATATTTTTTAGTTATATTTGTCATTTTCTTTGCACTGGACCTTACATTGGGGACAATGTAAGTTTTAAGTGTGGGTGAGGGGATTTAGACTTATTGCATTTCAATTTTATGAGAGTTTAATTTCAATACTTTTTTCATGATTTTTCAGGAAAATAAGTTGAGAGTTAAATGATTGTTTTTGGTTGTGTATGCTATTTGCTAGAATTAATTATGCCTTTGAAGAACTCATAACGTTATTGAATGAATAATCCTCCAACTTAGAATTGATTAGTGGAGTTATTTTCTTTGAGGATGGTAGTAACTAAATTTCCTTTATCTTTATCTTTTTATTTTTATTTTTTTCATTCCATATTTTTTAGTTATATTTGTCATTTTCTTTGCACTGGACCTTACATTGGGGACAATGTAAGTTTTAAGTGTGGGTGAGGGGATTTAGACTTATTGCATTTCAATTTTATGAGAGTTTAATTTCAATACTTTTTTCATGATTTTTCAGGAAAATAAGTTGAGAGTTAAATGATTGTTTTTGGTTGTATATGCTATTTGCTAGAATTAATTAGGCCTTTGAAGAACTCATAACGTTGTTGAATGAATAATCCTCCAACTTAGAATTGATTAATGGAGTTATTTTCTTTGAGGATGGTAGTAACTAAATTTTGCAGACAAAAGTCGGTGAGATTTTTGAGCCTTTAGATTGATACATCCATAATAGTCTCATTATTCTTTTTCATGTGTGAAATTCTTTTATGGTTTTATTTCTCTAGAACTTGTCTTGATTCTCTTTAAGATCACATTAACACATTCATGCAAGAACATGATTAAGGTCATCTTTGTTACATAATTGAGTTTCATTAGCCAAATAGCCGTTTGAGCCTTATTGTCTTTTATTTGTATAAACTCACGTTACAAACTTTAAACTGAAAAAATAATATCTTTACTGGAGTATTGTTAAATATCATGAGAAATGTCGGTATGCAAGAAAATAAGTGTTGGGGTATCAAAATTTATGGTAGTGCTATTATTGGTGAATTAGAACAAATTTTCTATGTCAATTCAGGAAATTCCATTATTGGTGTATAATTTGGAGTTTACATTGTGCAAGAAAAAAAGGGAAAAAAATGAATGATTGAAGAAAAGGAAAAGAAAAAGAAAATAAGTGATAAATGTGAGTGATTTTAATGTGAAAAAAAATCTATATTCATAATTCTTCCTACATCTCAAGAAACAATTCAATTTGTATGTGATAGATGCAAAAATGATGACACTATCATGTGGAGTGGTTGGTTTACATGTCTTATGTATATGTTTGAGCTAAGTCTATTTATCTTTACTCCACTAATTTGGATGGCTCTTGAGTCACATACACAAATATTTCTCACCTTGACCATAAGCCACATTACAACCTTTAAAAAGTCCTTATGATTCTTATAAAGCATGTGATCTAAGTGGTGGCAAATGAGAAGATATGCAAGTATATGGTAGAACATCTCCATAGGAATGAATTTGAGCAAAACACTTACCATTTTAAACACATGAGAGTTGAGTGCTTATATCCGTGAGGGTCTACATGTTTAGTTTACTCTATCTTCATATGAAATGCTTGCTGATTGATTATGAGTTGTGTGGAAAGTTTATTCATGATATTTTATGTGTTTTGAAAAAAAGCTTGATGATTCTATATTCTTGGCATTATGACCTGTTGTTTTTGGGGAATCAAATTTGAGTTTTGCTTGAGCACGAGCAAAAGCTAAGTGTGGAGAAATTTGATAGGAATGTGAAATACACATTTTACATCTTTATTTAATGTGCTCATAGGACTATTTTATGCCTCAATGTATTTAGTATTCTCATATTTTGGTTTAGGTGGCAATTCGATAGATATAGCATAATTTGGAAGAAATAAGGGAAAATGACCAAAATGAAAGAAAACGAAAGTTCGGAAACCAAAGTGCAAATATTTAAAAGTTGTATCGAATCTCACGATGAAGACTTGAGAGCGTTAGAGGTCGATTGGATAAAGGAATGAGTCAAAGGGATGAAATATAGTCAAAACATTATCATATATCAACTTTCAAGCTAAAAAGTTTTGCACCGATTTTCGTCCTCATCTTGAGATCAGTTTTTGACATGTTAGATAATCGAATTCGAAGATAGTTTCTAAAGTAAAGTTGTAGCCCTTTTAGTTAGCTTTCTAAAGAATCTTGAATTACCTCAATCAGACATTGGGAGAGGAAGTTATGATGAAAATATTAAAGATGACGCAGAATTTGTAACAGTAACACAGCGCCCAAGCGCTACAACACATCGCTTGCCCAGAAAGAATAGATTTTCAGCACCTAGGCGCTGCTCCCCTAGGGCCTAGGTACCGTACAGCTCAAATTAGGTTTCTTCTGTATTTATGGGCCGCGAGAAGCCTAGAAAATGAGGCCAAAACATATCAGAACCTCTCCAACCTATTTTATTTCTATTTTTCTCTTAGATCTATCACGTGTAACTAACTTTTAGTACTTGATTGAAGTATACTGAAGCCTTGGAAAACATTATAACTGTGAGATCCACCTATTTTCATTTTTTAATTTATATTTTCACTATTGAATATTCTTCTATGCATAATTTTATGATTGTCATGTTGGATTGCTAAAAGATCTATTAGTTTTTCATATATTGCAATCTATAACTAAGTTAAATCTCAAATCTGTAATTGTTTGAATCATTTAACTTGTGAAGCACTAGAATTTGATAATTTTCTGTGATGGAGGTTATTGAATCTTAAAAAGAATGTTTAAATAGATTGAATGCACTCGTTGGTGTTTGTATTATCTAGTTCATCGATTTCTCTACTGTTTAAAGCTATTATTAAATTGAATCTTTAGCACTGGTCTGAGATTATTTGATAATTAGGATTTATTAGAATGATGGTTTCTGATTAACTAAAATTAAGGAGAAATAGGAATTTATTCCAACGATGAATATTGTGAATGTGAATTAATTATTCTTTGTGGATTGATGAATGTTTATAAATCTCCAATGGTGGAAGTTGACTTTGATCAATACCAGTTTCATTGATTTAATATAACTTGTTAATTTACATTATTATTTGTTGCAAGATTAATTTCGTTATAAACAAAACCCCTCAATCATTATACGAAGCATAAATTGTTGAATTGCACACTATTTGTGGGATCGACCCTTACTTCCATTGCTACATTAGTTTTAGAGGTTTAAGGACTATTTTTGGGTGCCTACGATAGCACACTACATCTATTATGCCGTAGGTCGATTAGTAGATATTGATCTAATCCTAGAAGAGAGCATTAAAAAGATGTTAAGAGGATATTGAGATACATAAAGGCACTACTATTTATTTTCTGTGCTATCAAGGGAATGGTTTGTGCTTAAAAGGATACACAGATGTTGATCGGGATGGAGACCTAAATGAAT
The DNA here is from genome assembly GCA_019097785.1 of Fraxinus excelsior. Classification (NCBI taxonomy): domain Eukaryota; kingdom Viridiplantae; phylum Streptophyta; class Magnoliopsida; order Lamiales; family Oleaceae; genus Fraxinus; species Fraxinus excelsior. The sequence continues at coordinate 24,067,739 of CM032623.1, forward strand.
GCAAATCAACTTCGAGATATGCAATATTCTTAATAATGGTGCCATCTCCTAGAGTAGTAAAAAATATTTATCTACAATGGAGGAAGAGTTTGTAGCATATGTTTCAGTAGTGTAGGAAGCTGATTAGTTAAGGAGATTCTTTAGCATCTAAGAGTCCATAGTGGTAACGTGTGACTTATATTGATTTACTATGATAGTCAGGCAGCTATTGCATATAAAAAGGATCCTAAGTATTACTGCTGAACCAAATACATTGATACAAAATATAATTTTGTAAGAGATATCCTAGAAAATAATAAGTAAGTTTGCAATATATTTCCACGCACCAAATGGTAGCCGATCCATTTACTAAACATATCCTTAGAGATGTCTTTATAACTCATGTTAAATCTCTGGGATTACGTAGAATCTGAATTATGTACTATGTAATCAATGATTTGAGTTTATATGTTAACAATAATCTTTTGTTGTGATTACTAAATCATTTTTTATATGAACACATAAAGTATATCAAACAGGTTGAGATTGGTTCACTCACATGAACAATTGTCTTAGATACTTTGAAGTATGCTAATATGAGACACAATGATCATGTTGCATACATGATCTAATTGCCTTTATGTGATATCAAAATGAGATTACAACAAGTAATCAAAATGGGTTTTTCTATCCATTAGATATGTTTTATAACCAGATCGAGTTCTCAATTAAGATTGCCTAGATGAATAAATATAAGGAGAAATCGGGTTAGATATCGAAGAATATCTAAACTATGATCCGTACAAAATATTTAGTTTGTAAGATTAGACATATACCCTAAGAAAAGTAGAAGATACTGTAGCAAGTATTTCATACCACATGTGCTTTAATGACCAATAAGTAATGACCAATAAGAAATCAAAGAATTGATCCATGCTTCTTCATTATGTGAGTCTCTGAGGCACATATGACCTCACTTCCATACTCTTATGACTTTTGACTATCTCAAAATTTTATTTTTGTGTTGCTTGATTCAGTTTGATGGGACATGTCTATGAAAGCAATTGACTTGAAATTAAGGAATTTATGTGGGAAAGAAAGACTATTTTATCTACTACCTTAGCTTGTAATCACTCGTCGAACAATTTTGTAAACTGTTTTAGTTTTGTGATACAATATAAATGAAAAGTTGTGTATGTTCTTTGATTAACAGAAGGGTTAGAGTACACAAACTAGTGTTATAAAATGTATGGGATATAGCGAAAAATATATTTCATCTTGTAGAGCTTTTTTATATCCCTAACATGTGTATGGTAGTGTGATGCCTTGAATTAAGTGGTGGATCGCACGATCCATTTACCTGCATATACTTGGAGATCTAAGATAGATGTAATTGATATTATATTAGAATCAGGTCAAGCTTATCATATGGAGAGGGATGTTGGAAGCAAATTGGTTGCCCATGTGTGTTGATCCGACCCTGATTGCGCAGGAGTAATTTGGAGCGAGAAGTTGAGGTTTTGAATTTGAAATAGTAACCTCCCACCACCTTTAAATTCCATCTCTTTTCCACATCACCAAAACCATGCAGAAAAGTATGCAAATTAGGGCACAAGCATAAAAAGAGAAATAAATAAGGGTGTGGCTTGATTTTAGAAGATCTACATCTCTAAAATTGGTATTTAGTTGTGGTTATCAAACTCCTTCTTTCATGAATGAGTTTTTGACTAAGAAGCGGGTATGAGGCAGTGTGAAAAGGAAGCAAATCAAAGGCAATAATTCAACCTCATTTTGAGATTTCAAGTAAGTCCTACCACTCAAAACTCGGTAGGATGTATGCTAGTATGTTTTACATAAACTATCAACCATCTTTTTATCTTTACCTTATAATTTGGAATCTATTGTTTAAGATTATATTGCTTTGTTAATTCAACTTAGGCTATTCCAGTTACATTTCTAGGGTTCTTTATACAAATGTCAGTTAAACCAACAAAATTAGAAGTTTCTGTATTCTCTAAAAATGGTTGCACCATTGTCCACTTGGCCATAGGAAATGTTGGCTGATTTCAAGGTACTAGTTGTAGGTATTTTTATTTATCCCAAATTTATATTCTGTTTTTTCCCATTATTTCTTAAAGTTAGCACTTATGGGTTGTTGATGGTGTTATTTCTGGTAGATCTCTTATAGAGAAACTGGTAATCACCTTATGGTAGGGATGTGAATAAGTCGAGTCGACTCGCTAGCTGAGACTTGAGGCTCGAGCTAGATTATAATCTCTTACTATCTTGGAGGGAATAATCCTCTATTGATTACTGACAACATTTATATGATTCTTGACATACCCGAACATTACCCTATTAGTAACTCTTGGCATAGAAACAGCGAGGTATGACTATTCTCGTATAAGGTACTATGATGACCTCAAGTCAAATGACTAATTCCACTATGAAACATTAGAGATTAACTACCGACACTTAGATAGTTATCCACATGGAATCTCTTCAGCGGGTCTCCAATGTTTTGTTTGAAAGTTTTGTTCTTCAAACAAAATATCCATATGTTCATTTAATTGTTACCACATTTTAGCTTGTGAGATTATTTACTCACTTCACAAGTGAAAAATACCACACGTGATGGTCTATCCATAATGATAATATATGTATCTTGTTATTACTTACGATCACGAATAATTTAAGATTCAGTCATATATAATTTGTTTTTCACTAATGCAACTTCTTATGATTAACAAGTTACTATGACTTGAATCTACGGAATTTATTAGTACAATTTATGTGAAAAGTAATTCAATCAAATAATAGATCTTGTCAAAAGTAAATGTATTAAACATATTAAAAGTATTTACGACCTAGTTCGATTGAACTTAGGGCATAATACTTACAAACTTTCATTTGCACTAGATCCAATAACTAATGTATCTAATACCATAAGAGCCTACATGACGATCATGTTTATGCCGTGACAACGATTCTATCAATGGATTTGCAATATTATCATCTGTGGGACTCACTCTATCTTGTTATTATTTATTTGTATAATCTCCTGATGAGATGATATTGCCTTAGCACATGTTTGGATTGTTGATGAGACATTGGTTCCTTCGCTTGAGCAATGTCTTCATTGCTATCACAATACAAAGGTATGGGATCAATAATGCTAGGAACTCCAAGTTCATTAATGAACTACTTGATCTAGGCAGCTTCTTTTGCTACTTTAGCAGCAGAAATGTACTAGACTTATGTTGTTGAATCAATAGTTGTTTTCAGTTTGGAACTTTTCCAACTAACCTTTCATTGTTAAGAGTAAACACATATTCAGATTGAGATTTGCTATAATCCATGTCAGGCTGAAAGCTAGCATTAGTATATCTATGAACTCTTAGTTCATCTCCTCCATATATTAAGAACATATCTCTAGTTATTCTTAAGTACTTAAAAATGTTCTTAACTGCTATCTAATGTTTCTCACCAGGGTTTACTTGAAACTTGTTTATAACACTTAGTTCATATTAAGCATCGGTCTCATACATAGCATCGCATACATGATAAATCATATTGTTGACGCATAAGGAATCTTATCCATGCGATTCCTCTCATCGTATGTTTTAGGACACATATCCTTTGAGATGGGACACAATCCTCTCTTGAATTCTTTTATGTTAAATTTTCTCAAGATTTTATCTATGTACGAATATTGGGATAAGACAAGCAATCTTCTAGATCTATCTCTATAGATCTTGATAACTAAGATACAAGCTGCTTTTCCCATATCATTTACGAAAAAATTCATTGACAACCATAATTTCATCGATTGAGTTGTTTTTCATTAATAATATTTCATCTAGATATAATTTTAGGAATACGACATCACTCCCACTTGTCTTTTTATAAACACGTGGTTCATCTTCGTTTTTGATAAAATCAAACTTTTTTATTATTTATTAAAGAAAAGATTCTAGCTTCTAGAGACTTGCTTCAATCCATAAATGGGTCGATCAAACCTACATATTTTGTTAGCATCTTTAGATTCAAAACTTTTGGATTGTGTCATGTACACTTCCTCGTGCCAGTTCCCGTTAAGGAAGACAGTTTTGACATCCATTTGTCATATCTCATAGTCATAATATCCAACTATTGTATGCAAAATTCAAATGGGCTTTAGCATGACTACAAGCGAAAAGGTTTTATCAAAGTCAACTTCTTGTCTTTGTTTGTAACCTTTTGCTATAAACTTTACTTTATATGTATGGATGTTGACATCCATATCGACCTTTTTCTTGAAATCCATTTACAACCTATGGATTTTATCCCATCATATGGATCTACCAAGGTCCAACCTTGTTTAGATACATTAAGTTCATTTCAAATTCCATGGCTTCCTACCATCTCATTGAGCCAACACTTGACTTTGCTTAATGATAGGTTGGTTTTATAATGGAGCTATTAGATATCTCTCACTTTTGAATTTGAGAATTTCTACTACAGTTATGTGTTTTTTACGATACATTCAGGTACTTTCATAATAGGAGAGTCAACAATGAGAAGATGGAATCAATTAGGAGCAATTCAAGTGTCACCAGCCAAACCAATGATGTGTATTACAGGGGGTACTGGCACCCCCGCACCCAACCGGAAGCCTCAAAGTGTCTTTCACCTGAAGGTTGACGAGTTTAATGAAGGAACTATAAATATGGCTAGAAGAATTCAATTAAAGGACTTTTGGGGAAAAGCAATCCAGCAGCACACTCGAGAGAAAGCCCTTGGAAATTGAAGAATCCACAAATCAACGAGTTCTTCTTACTCTCTATCAATATTCTCTATCAATGTTTAAGAACATGAATTGTGTTTTTTTTTTATATTTTATGAAGTAATTTATTTTTCTAGAGATACAATGTATCCAACACTAGAAATTATGCTTTGATAATTTAATTATCTATTTCATAGGTGATTCCATTGGTTTATTTGTGTTTGTCTACTCTTAACGCTTTTGAATGCTTGATCACCATTTGAATGATATGGAATTTGGGATTTACTATCGAGAGAAGGAATTCTAAATAGGGACTATTGATAATCACAACCTAGGAGATTATAGAGTTCGAGAGGCCTATGAAATCCTTTGTAGCTATTAAGAGAACCAAAAATCTTAATGAACTTTATCATCTCAATTTTAGATGGAAACTCAAAATTAGGGTTTTAATAGTAATTCTTAATTCGCCATCGAGAGAGTGGATTAAGATAATTTTGGGTTCTTGACTAATAAACCATAAGAATAGATTAAGAAATAGTTAGATGATTGAAGCATAATCGATGGTTAGGTGAAATTGGATCTCTAAAGTTTAAGCCAATTCGTGTTAATCTTATTTAATTGCATTGTTAATTAATTAAATTAGTTCAGTTAGTTATCTCACTCCAATATTCATATTTTCTAGATAAAATTAAGGTTATTTTAATTACATGAATTATTAGGATTTGATTTCAATCCCTATGGAAAACGATACTCTACTCTCACTATATTAAAACTTGACACCGTACATTTGCGGTTGGAAAATTCTCGCATCACTTATGTGTAATTAGTAGGTTCATCATCCTTGATTAGTAATCGTTAATTCGTACATTCTAAGAGGTCGAATGATCCTACTTGACTTATGCTAAGCTGGAGTGTTCTCTCTTTGTCTTGATCAAGAGTTTGTTTTTCATCAGGTATAGGATTAGACTACCCTCTCATAGAATAAACACTTTTTCTATGAATATGGAAATTGTATCTGTGGATTCTTGAACTTCTACAAGTTCTAATTTGCTCCCACTGTCATCTCCTAGCATAAGATTTTTCTCTATAAATGTGGCATAACTTGAAAATAACACATTCTGTTCAATGGGATTATAGAATTGATATCCTATTGTCTCTTTTGGATATTCCACAAATATGTATTTATCAGATTTAGCCTCAAACTTATCCGATTCAATGCATTTTACATAAGCTTCATAGACCCAAACTTTAATATGAAACAAGTTGGGCCTTCTGCCTTTCTATAACTTGTATGGAGTTTTGTCAACCGACTTACATGTGACATGATTTAGTGTATAGCATGTTGCAATCAATGCATGATCTTATCATATCTAATAGTGTGTTATTTCTACATTCAGATATACCATTATGTTGTAGTGTATGTTGCGGAGTCCTTGGACATGTTGTCATAGCTCGAGGCATAGAGGTTGATCCAAGCAAAGTGGATGCAATGTTAAATTCATCGAGGCCAACCAATGCATGGAAATTCGAAGCTTTTTGGGCTTAATGAGATACTATAGGAGGTTTATTGAAGGATTCTCAAAGATATTAGGACCCTTAACGCAAAAGATATCAGAACCTCTAATGCAATTAACACGTAAAGGTGCAATGTTTAATTGAATAGAGAAATGTGAGTAGAGTTTTGAGGAACTGGAGCAGAAACTAGTGAATGCTTCAGTGTTAACTAGAAGGATCAAATGGTTTTGTGATTTACAGTGATGCCTTTAAGCAGTGGATATGAAGTATCTCGATGCAGCACGACAAAGTGGTATGAAGACAATTGAAGTCACATGAGCAAAACTACTCCACGCACAACTTAGAACTTGCTACGATAGTCTATGTACTAAAAAAATGGAAGCACTACTTTTATGGAGGAAAGTGTCACATTTATACAAACCATAAGAGTCTCAAGTAAATTTTCACTCATAAGGAGCTGAACATGAGACATAGAAAATTGCTTGAGTCGGTAAAAGATTATGATTGCAACATTCACTATTACCCAAGGAAAGCAAATGCCTTAAGTTGTAAAATGACAAGTCATGTTGCATCTTTAACCATGGAAGAATTTCGAGAGATTTAGCCTCGAAGTAATCACAACACCACCAAGTGCTATTGCAGAGTAGCAACACTTTCGATTCGGCCAACACTTCGTGATAGGATTAGAACCATCAAAAAGTTAATCGTTGTTTAAATTTATTAAACCACATATTGATACAAAGAAGCGAAAGAATTTTACCATGGATAAGGACAAATTCTGTATTATCAATGATGTTTGTGCGTACTAGACTTCGAAGAGTTGAAAAGGGAAATATTAAAAAATGCTCATTCCATTCCTTATTCAGTACATTCAAGAGATACAAAGATGTATCTAGACCTTAAGGCAGTATTTTTGTAACGCCCCGAGTTCCATGAACCCGGATTGCCACGTCATCCTCATACGTCTTGAATTTAATAAAAAGATTTACGGAAATAACTAACTTTAAACATCACATTTATAACGGTAAACCTCATGGCAACAAAATTCATTTGATTAACTTAAAAAAATCGTTTAAATTTCAAAACTCAAGTTCGAAATAACGGGAATAACAAAAATAAGTTCATAATGCGTAAATCTTAAAACTTAAATAACTTCATCCATTAAATCGTGACACCATTGCCCCATCAGATTCGACCGTCTCCGAAACCTGCAAATGTTATTAAAATAACGAAATGCGTATTTCGATGAAATACTCAGTAGACTCATCGTCGATAATTAATTTACAGAATAATTGAACACATAATTATGCAATATATACCGTGACATCATCATCATATGCTCATTTCTTAAAATAAATCATAGGTTCTTTAAAATCATGGGGTGTGGGTAGTCTCGTCTCATGCATTTAAGCACATAAGTTATGCATAACATCATCTTATTTCATAAGAGATATTCTCATCTCTTCTCATGTATTAAAGCATATAAGTTATGACAAATATAACAACATCATTTCTCATTTTATGCATTAAAACATATAAATAACGTAAAGTTACATAATACATGCAATTATAATTTAAACTAATTAATGGGGGGCAACTCATTTATTCATTAAATCTTTGCAATCAAATTTACTTAAACTTAATGTCTTAAAGTATTGGGCTTATAAATAACTTATGGCTTGTATTTCCATAACTTTAAATGGGCCAAGCTTCCATAGCTTATTTCTTAAATGGGCTATATCAACCAAATTAAGAATTTAAAAAAAAAAAAAATTCCGGGATATTACATCCCTCACACCTTAACAAATTTTCGTCCTCGAAATTTACCTTATGGTTGGGCAAAGAGTGTTGGATATTTGTCTTTAACTTCATCTTCTCTTTCCCAAGTAGCTTCTTCTAATCCATGGTTATTCCATTGTACTTTGACTAGTTGAATCTCTTTGTTCCGTAACTTATGTACCTTTCGATCCAATATTTTAATCGGTAATTCCTCATACGATAGATCTTTCTGTACTTCCAGAGATTGATAATTAACCACGTGATCAGGATCATGCATATACTTCCTGATCATCGATATATGAAGCACGTTATGAACTGCCGATAGTTAAGGCGGGAAAGCTAATCGATAAGCCACATTTCCGACCCTATCAAGTATTTCGAATGGTCCAATATAACGAGGTCGTAGTTTTCCTTTCTTGCCGAACCTAAGTACACTTTTTATTGGTGACACTTTCAGAAAAACTTTCTCTCCAACTTTAAATTCCAAGTCTTTTCTTCTGATATCTGCATAGCTCTTTTGTCTATCTTGTGCGGCCTTTATCCTGTTACGAATATTATCAATGGCTTCAACTGTCCTTTCGATGATCTCTGGTCCCAAAACTCTCTTTTCTCCGACTTCATCCCAATGAACAGGTAATCTACATTTTCTACCATAGAGAGCTTCATACGGTGCCATTCCAATGATTGCTTGAAAACTATTATTATAGGCAAATCCACCAAAGGTAGATACGATTCCCAACTGCCTCCTAGATCAAGAACACGAGCTCTTAGCATATCCTCTAAAGTTTGAATGGTCCTTTCTGATTAACCATCGGATTGAGGGTGATACGCTGTACTGAAATTCAATTTCGTTCCCATAGCTCCTTGTAAACTCTTCCAAAACTTAGATGTGAATCTCGGATCTCTATCGGACACAATGGACACGGGAACACCAAGCAATCTTATAACCTCTAATGTACAACTGTGCCAACTAATCTAAACTAAATGTAATTTTTACAGGAAGAAAATAAGCTGACTTTGTTAGTCGATCCGCTATTACCCATATAGCATTGTGTCCTCTTACTGACTTTGGAAATCCTACCACAAAGTCCATTGCTATATTCTCCCACTTCCATTCAGGTTGTCCAATGGATTTACAACCCTGCCGGTCTTTAATATTCTGTTTTAACTTGTTGACACACTATACATTTTGCTAGAAATAGACCCATACTTCTTTTCATATTCCTCCACCAAAATGTATCTCGAAGATCTCAATACATTTTCGTACCACCAGGATGTGCGGTGTACGGGGTGAAATAAGCCTCTTCTAATATATCCTTCCTCAAAACCTCATCTTGAGGAACACAAATTCTTCCTTTAAACATGAGTGCTCGATCCAAAGCTATTCCAAAATCCTTTCTCCTATCAATGCCAATTTCTTTCCTGATCTTCTGCAAAAATGGATCTTTATCCTGTGCTTCTATGATCCGATCTCTGAGAGTTGGTCGAACCACCAAAGTTGCTAAACGAGCTGTACTTTGCTCTGATGTAGTAACCACTTCAATTCGCAAATTTTCCAAGTCTTTGATCAACTCCTTCTGAATAGTAGGTAATGATGCCACTTTCCCATCGACTTCCTACTTAGAGCATCCGCAACAACATTATCCTTATCTGAATGGTAGTGAATAGTGCAATCATAATCCTTTACTAGCTCCAACCATCGTCTCTGTCTCATATTCAATTCCTTCTGTGTGAAGAAATATTTGAGATTCTTATGATCCGTGTAAATGTCGCACTTTCCTCCATATAAGTAATGGCGCCATATCTTTAATGCATGAACTACTGCTGCAAGTTCTAGATCATGCGTCGGGTAGTTCTGCTCATGTTGCTTCAATTGCCTTCTTGGTTTAGAAATTATTTCCTAGTGATCAAATGCAACATCATGTGATAATTATTGAGTTGCAAAGATATGTTCAAAAATAATGTTCATTTGGAAGAAAGCTAGCAATAAGTAGATGTGAGAACAATGTTGGAAATTACAATCTGGGTAAGTTAACATAATTATCTTTTTCTCTCGTGTCATTAACTTATTAATTTATTGTATTTTATATATGATTATATGAATAACCTGTTTTTCTCTTTCATTCATATTTATTATTGAGTTGGTAGGATTTATATGGAAATGAAGTACCAAATTTAAAGACAATGGCAAAAAATAAAAAAAAAATAATAAAAATAAAAATCATTGGTTTGACTACTAGTTTATCAGGTTGTGAAAGAAATTGGAGTGCTTTAGAAGGGGTAAGTACTAATTAGGTTTTACATTTTATTTACTATTTTTTTTCTACCATGACATCATTTCTACAACTTCCTTTTGGCCATGAATAAGCTTTGTTTCATTAAATGTACATTTCTTTTTCTTTCTTTTTTCATTGTAGATACACACCAAGTAAAAAAAATAGACTTGACACTACGAGGATGAACAATCTTGTTTTATGTCAAATTTAAAGTAAGGCTAACGAACAAGAAGAAGAGGAAAGGCAAAATATAGACTTTATTAGCAAGTGATGCAACTAATGTACAATCTTGGATTGTGTAGAGTTCTAATGCGGAAGAGGAGAATCATATCTTACAACCTACAAAAGGTATTAGAAATGCTTACATTGAAATAAGGGAGCTCGAGGAGACTTTATTAGTAAGTGATGCTACTAATGCACAATCCAAGATTGTGCAGGTTGTTGAAAAATACGTAGTTCAACCCTAACAACACCTAGGGGTAAATAGGTGTACAATGCGAAATTTAAAAATACTACTGAATTAAATAGCAACAAGTCACTTTTAAATTATTTTCTAGATGATTAACCATGCAAGTCATTTTAGTCCTAAGTTTGAATACCGCAGTTTATATAATCAACCAATAAACAAAGCAAAAGCAGTAAATCAACACCAGGATGATCACAGAGAAACCTAACTGAGAAAAACTCTGGGCACTTTACCAATCAATCTATTATAAACGATTTTAACAACATACAGTCTATTAGACTAGACGATCCATACTATTTGATCTCTCGATTGCACTCCTTACAGATCTCTCTAGATTATGTGCTCCCCTGTACCAATCATTAACTACTATTGCCAAAGCTCTCTATGAAATCTACTATCCTGCAGCACTCCTAACATTGTGGAATCGTCTATCTACCATGGATCAACGAAGAACACCTTGTTCTTCACAGACTGAAACTCCAGTCAACTTTCCTCGATCTTCAGAACTCTTACCAGATGTAGAGGAAATACAGTTTGGTATTTGGATTATTGGAACAATATTTTTCTCACCAAAACAATCAAAATAGAAAAAGGTTGAAAGATAAAATAGAATGAATTTCTCACAGATGAAGCTCTCTCACTGTTCAACATTGTAAATTTTCGTATAGATGTGTTTTGGTATATATAGGTAGGCTAGGAAACGAATGGGCTGGGTAAAAAGCTTTTAAATCACGAAATAAAATTTTCTCGGATAATCACGTGCTCAGCGACGGTCCAGAGACAGCTTGTCACTCGAGCGAAGGATGGACGACAGTCCAGCGACAATATTTTTTTTTTTGTAGCTCGAGCCACAGTCTAGCGAAAATTTGCGCCATTTTTCTCATTTTGCCATTCTAGAACCCTAGACCTAATAACCCTATTTTCAACTATTTGCACATTACTTCTTGACTTTTTAAATATAGTATAATTAAGTCCTTTTGTTTATAGAATTGTCAATTACAAAACATCTAAAACCTAACAGTTGTGATGCAGAGGAGGAGAATGATATTTTACAACCTACAAAAGGTATTAGAAATGCTTAAAGTGAAATAATGGAGCTCGAGGAGGAGGATTTTGTATCGGACAATACATAGGAAGAATTAGATGAAAAAGAGGATATTGAATTGGAGTCTAACAAAGAATTAGATAAAATAAACTGACATGATATGTTATAATATGATTAGATCTCTTGTTTTTTTTACCTTTAGTTTTAAACTTTGTTATTATTAAACTGCCTTTCCATATTGTCATCAAAATGGATAGGAATTTGCTTGAGTACAACTCTCGCACTTTCTCCATACACTATATCATTTAGTGTTTTCATGTTCAAACTATGAAAACTGAAAATCATGTTAAATGTTTGGTAAATATAATATTTTATAATTTTACATGTTTGGTATGTATTATTAAATGAGTTTTAGAATGATTAAGTTTTGTAATAATATTAAAAAAATAAGAAAACGTTTTTTACGCCTAAGGTTTGCCTAAGCTCGTAAAGCTTAAACATTGGCGTCTACGTCTAACCAAGCTTTACACTTTTTAGAATACTGATATTTATCATATGATGTTGTATTTGATCACTAGAAAAGAGTTTCTCAACACAAGCAATCAATTTTTTTTTATCATCAATTGATCATTTTGATTCATGGATTCTTGAAGAAATAGGATGGATTCAAAAAATTAGTTGTTGTATGAAGTGGGCTATCAAGGCGACATTTGCTTTTAGAATCAATAATGTCTAATATTGGCCTATAATCACACTCCCATTCGATGTCTTTATAATGTCATCATTTACCTTTAGTATCCCCATAAACAAAGCCCATTGAAGGCTTTTCTTCTCTATTAACAAGCTTAAGCACTTTCAATAGTGGACTGAATACACTCAAACACAGGTATATCATGTTCTAAAAATCATTCGAAACAACAATATCAAATGCCTCTTTTCCTTTTTTACTCCCAGATCATTTCATGTTATCCCATTCATTACTAGTCATCATTTTTCTCAACTCTTATTTTTTATCAAGCAAACTTTGCAATTTTAAGAAATAGGTTGCAAATCTAGTGTTTCCCTGCCTATCTATCTCTTTTTTGTGAATTCTCTCATCAATGCTAAAGTCTTATGATGTGCGTAAATGAAAATAGTGAAGGATTTTGCCTTGTTAATCACTCCCTTGAAGCTAGGAAGTTTGGAGATTCCTTCAAGCATAAGGTTTAAACTGTGAATGGCAAATGATGTCCAAAAACATGTTAGGCCTTTCTAATACCAACAATATTATAGCGACCATATTATTGGAAGCATTGTTTGTTACAATTTGAACCAAATTTTTAACCCTAACATCTTTAATACATTCACTGATATTGTCAAATATATATTGATTTGGTATGCACATCATTTGAAGCATCCTTCGAGGAAATAAATGCAGTCCCCAGTTTACAATTCACACATAAATTCATGTTGCTTCTTCTTTATCTACCACTCCAAGCAGCGGTCATGATTAAACATCCATTATTTTCCTTTTCTTGATGCCCGCTACGTGAATTAAAAGAAATTTTATCTTCATAAATCTATCTTGCCAAATATCGATGAACATGTAATAACCTTTTCTTAGAAATTGCATCATTCACATTTTGTTGTCTCAATTTATTACTTGCACCCATAGAAGCGTCATTGACATTGATAGACCTTGCAAATTAATCTATAGGTCCCACATTAATAAACCTTTTCTTAGTCCTTCTTTAAATTATAGAAATTTCATAACCTTCTTCCTCCTCTAGCTCCTCATCTATTGTAGGCAAAGATATACCCACATCTTCCCTGAACGTAGCATCATTCACTAGCTTCTCTATTTTTTTAGACTTCTTCCCTTGAATCGCCTCAACATACTTGGCTTTTTGTTCTTTACTTTCTCTTGGACATGATGTCACACATCTTCCCTTGATGCCCGCTACGTGAATTTTATGCCTATAAATTCTTCTCTTAGTAACCTTATCACATAATATGCATTTCACATTATTAAGATTTTTAGAATCTAACAAAACCATGGTTTTCCATCCAACATCTCTGAAATCTATTTTTAGTTGACTGGCATTGGTTTCTAAAAAAATTTAAACAATACAAAACTTTATTATTCATTTAGTAAACCCCTAATAATTGAAATAAATAAAAAAAGCCAAAAGCAATAAGAATCATGAGTAGAGATCTGTATGGCAATCGAGTCGGTCGGCTCGTACTGTAGCGGCCCACGAGCCGCTCGGGCTCGTCAAAAAATGAGCTCGGCCACGAGCCGAGTAGGCCGACCGGCTCGGTAGGCGAGCCGAGGCTCGACTCGTTTTTGACGAGCGGTTCGTCTAATTTTTTTATTTAGAAGGATAGTTAAAAAAAATTCAAAAAAGGCGAGCCCGAGCTGAACAGCTCGGCTCGTTTTATAACGAGCCACAAGCTCGAGCTCGTGGGCAACAAACCGAGCCCAGCCGGCTCAACTAGTTTGCCATCCCTATTTGTACATATCAAATTATCGTTCCAGTATCTAGTCATCTAGGCCACAGTTCATTTTATCTATTTAATTCCATTCAGAGGCAATCACTTGTGCAATTTTTAATTTTATTACATACCCACTAAATGGAGCATTTGTACTCTGAGTCAAACAATAAAATGCATATACAAGTTAAATAAACCACATTCATTATACACGGTCTGACAAGATTTTTTAACTAATACAGCAATACTGAATAGAACATGTATGTTGATGGATTTCGATTAATTGCTCTTCATCGGGTTCATATTCGTAGCCCAACAAAAAATTGCTCACAGAAACATGAAAATTTTAAATCGCCCATAGAAAATCGCCAAACAGCCAAACTCATGAAAAAACACAAACCCACTATAATTACCAGAAAAAAACGTGAGCAAGAGAGGTGGCTGTTACCGGCTTACTGAGATGGAGATGAGTGAAAAAGTGATACCCTAGGAAGTGCCCAAGTGGGTTTTGGATTTGGAGGAGAAAATAATTTTTAGATTTGGGAATTCCTGTGTTGTTTTGGTCTGTTTGGAGGAGAAAAACTTTGAATTAATCTATATGTACATTCGTAGATGATATTGTCAAAATTTGTGTCATTGATTGTTTAAAGCATTCTTAAAATCAATATATCCAAAATTATAAATTGACAAGAATGTCATTTATGATGTCAAAGTTAGTGTACATATAGCAAAATTGAGAAAAAAAAATTGCTTTGTATTTTGTAGTATAGCCGTGTGCTTATTGTAAAATAGTTAATAGTGAAGACGAAAGAGTGAAATTAAAAATCCCAACCATTTATGAATTGAAAATAAAAAATAAAAGTGTGCTGTGCTCAAGCCCAAGGCAAAGCTTTTTTGCCACGGTTCGCATCTAGGCGCGCCTTTTAAAATATTGAATTAATCATGTAATACGTGCAATCTAGATTTAATCATATAAGACGCACAATGTACAGCTAGTAGTGCTATTGAGTTTATGAATCTAAATGAAGTGTAAAACATAAGCTTAATCAAACAAAATGTGCAGAGTAGTGGTGGCAATAGACCGAGTCGAGCCGGTTCGGCCCATGCCCGGACGAGCTTGACTCGTGCTCGCACGAGCAAAGCTCATGGCTCATCTACCACGAGCCGAGCACCCGTTCGGCTCGTGGCATCTTGGGCGAGCTCGCCCAAGACGAGACGAACCGAACTGATTTTTATTTTTATTTTTTTTGTTACAAACATTATAAATTTATAACTATTAAATCACTAAACTTAAAAATATATATATACACACAAACATTATCTAATTTTTTTTTAAAATATACATTTTTCAAAAAAAAAATTATTTTTAAAATAATAAGAATAAAATTTTATTTGTTAAAAAATAAGAACCTAAAGAAAAAAAAAATATATATATAAACACGTTTTGTAAACAATTTTTTAAATATACTTTTTCCTACTACCATTTTTATTTTTTACAATTCAAAAAAAAAATAAAAATGATAAATCATCCTCCTTTATCCGTGTTTGGGACCGGCTACTTCAATTTCGAGTAGGCGGAGTTAAAAATTGTACACGAACAACTTGTTACGTGTACAAATTTTTTTAAAAAAATTATAAAGGTATGAAAATAAAATAATGTGATGAATGTGGTGAAATTAAATATCACTTACTTGGTTACATGCAATTTCGGCATATTTATCTTGAATTCGATAATTAGCGTCTTCCCAGTCTTTTCATGCACATTAACGCCTCCAAAATATTTTTTTTAGTCGACTCCTGACCTCAGAGAGAACCCTTTTCCCTACACTAAAAGCAGATTTCGAAGCTACAGTCCTAACCAGAGGTGTTAGTAGATCTTTTGTCATTGCAGAAACTACTGGCCATCGACATTCGTTATTTCGCCAGAATTCAAGGACATTTTCTGAACTTTTACTAGTTGCTTTGTTAGTAGGCAAATGTTGACTAAAGTAATCAATTAATTCATATGGCAACGCATTTGGATTTTGACTAGGGCTGGAAGTTTGAGTACATGCAGTGGAAGTCAAACTACTACTACTATTAGAGGAACCACATGCATATGCAATTGTATCAAATCTATACGAGTGCATACTTTCAAATAAATTTAAAATTTCAGCGTCGTCATCTGTTATATTAGTAGGAGGAGTGTGTTCGGGTACACGATTAATATGTGTACCCATTCGTGAAGCATATAATTCATACATTTCACGGAACGTTGTTTCCAAATTTCTGTAAGTAATATGTGTAGTAAAAGTTAAAGCAATTGACATTTGATCAATTATAAATGTAGTACCCGATAAATTATATCGGGGGTCCATGACGCATGTTAAAGGAAATAACATATGTAATTCTTCCCAATATTTTCTAAATTTCAATTCCATAGAGTATATAACAGCGTGAAAATCGAGGTCATTTTGAAATCTAGCAAAAGCTCTAGCAGTTATATAAAAACGTTCAAGAATCATACAACTAGTGAGATAATAAACACCAAACAATATATTTGTAGACTCATAGAAAGTTTTCAAAAAATGTTTTATTTTAAAAACTATATTCCAATCGGATTCACTCAAAATAGTATCGTGTTCGTCTCTAACATGTCTATTGTTATAAAATTCAGTAATATACGCTTCATAACCTTCACGTGATTTTAGTAATAAGTACGTGGAGTTCCATCTATGACTTACGTCAGTAATAAAGGTTTTTGTATTCGTTATCCCAGATTCTGCACAAAAATCCTGAAATCCTTGTTTTCTACTAGGTGTACATGTGATATAAATAAGTGCATTCCTAATTCAGTTAATTTCATCATTAACATGTTTTAAACCGTCTTGTACTATTAAATTAAAAATATGGCATACACATCGAATATGAAATAAATAGCCATCAAAACATGATTAAGAACTCTATGCAATTTATCGATAACAACTTTATTTATCGAACGTAAAAAAACGAATTTTTTACTCTTACATTTATATTCTCGAATTATTAACATAATAGCATTAAATATAGTTTGAGCGTTGTGTGGATACTCAACAATTTTAAAAGCAATAATGCATGACCCAAAGTGAGTCTATGTAGTGTGCAGTTGCAGCCATATAACCCCTCTTATTAATCCATTCCCACATATCTGAAGTTAAAAATATCACACCCCCATATTTTTCCAAATTCGAAATCAATAGTTGCTTTGCATTAAGAAAATATGTAATTGTATCAAAACGAAGAATATTTCGACTTATCCCTTGGTACCTCGGTTGAAGATATCTTTTGACGTAGTTAACGAAATGTTGGATGTCCGTATTGCTAGTGGCAACTCCGTCGCGGCAACGAACTTCACCATTCCCGTTCGAGCTTCCTCCTCCGAAAACATATATGTAGAAAGTGGCGTAGTAGTAGCACCGGCTTGTGGAGTACCAAATTGTAGTTGCGTTTGACCAGCTAGAAGAAGCCCATGTTTGGCAGAACATGATTTGTAGTGACGGTTGAGGTGGGTGGTTCCAATGCCTTTTTGCCATGCCAGTCGTTGTTGGCAGTATTTACATACTGCTTTGGTTTCTCGAAATCCATCGACCACACGACCAGTGGGAACCAATTTGAAATGATCCCAACATTTTGTCTGTTTCTTCCCCTTTCTCTTCTCGGTTGCATCGGAAATATTTAATATCGGTTCTTCATCTTGTTCCAAATCAATTGGAACACTAGCTGCAACATCAATGTCATTCAAATCAATTGGATGACTATCACGAACGTCGAAATCTTCAATATTTTCGGGGATTGGTAAAACATTGAGACCGGAGAATTCATTCCCCATACCGAACAAGTTTTCAACAAATGATCATGATCGTGAATCCATTTGTTATGAATAATAGAAATTGAATATAGAAATGTAGAATTAAGAAGTGAATGAAGATTATGTAGTAGTTGTCGAACGTGATTGTAAAATAGTAAAAAATAATGTAAAAAAAAGAGTAGAAGATGATTATAGAATGAATGGAAATGAATGAGAACGATATTGTTGATAATTGATAAATGGAATTATGGAGAATGTAAATTGTAGAGAGTATTATATAGTAAATAATGAGATATTGATATTGGTGAGAAAAAATGGTTGATTATGATGGGTATTTATAGAGGAAAAATGTATGTTAAATTGAAAATAAAAAAATAAAAAAAAATTTAGTGACCAAACGGTTACTGAACAAAGTTCAATGACCGTTCTGGTCACTGAAATTTTTTGTATTTGATTTGATTTATTATTATTATTATTTTAATAATTACACACGAGCCAACGGCTCGTGGCTTGTGAAAACGTGAGGCGAGCCGGAACGAGCAGCTCGCCGAGCCCGTTTGGTGGACGAGCCGAGTCGAGCAGGCTCGGTTCGTGCTTGTGCTCTTTTTTTACGAGCCCCGAGCGGCTCGTGAGTATGAATAGTACGAGCCGATGAGCTGTTCGGCCCAATTGCCACCACTAGGCTTCTTCATAAGTAATTTCAATATGTTGTGCTTAACTATTTTTCTTTATAAATTATATCTTTATTAATTGTAGACATTTGACTTGGTATGATATTCAATTGTACAAGATACTCAAGCAAAAAATAATGTGAATACTTAATTATAATTTTTTTGAATATAATTGTCTTAGATAGTGTCTTTGCCTTAAATAATGTAAGGGAAAGGAGGAAAAATTATCCTGGTTTAAATATTATTTTCTTGATTCCAAAAAATCTGAGATAAGAAAAATTGTATTCATTTGAAGTTTGATATGTAAACAAATATTTCAATGTCATATTATTGTAATAAAATAATGTTATTGGAATATTTTTTTATTGATACATTTTTTTTAATTACATGAAAGGGGTTCCATTTTAAAACGTTACACAAATTATTCAAAATCTCATGATCGACCATGCATATATGTACGTGGATACTATATTTTAAAAATCGGCTCGAACATAGATGTCAAAAAGAATATGGAACTAGGGTCAAAGGGTCGAACCAAATACCAAAACTAAGGAAATAAATACACCTAAATAATATTTTTATTTTTTTATTTATTTTAATAACTCTGCGTATATCTGTGTGTGCTTATGAACATATATATATTTAACTCAAATTAACAACACACAAATACTAACATTGATAAATTGAATCAATTGGCTTCAAAGATGTAGAATCGATTGGAAGAGTCGCGATGTGAAAGTTGGGGGAGGTGTTTTCTATGTTGCTGGCTGAACCAATATATCTATATTACTAATTAAACCAGGAATTTCCTTGGTATTAATTAATTAATTTTCAATTAAATAGCATACAATGAAGCAATAATTGGTATTTTTTGGAGTATTTTATTGTAACATCTGAAACCAAGAGTGAATGAACAACACCAACAAAAAAATCCGTTGCCAATGCCATAAGATATTTATACCCATCCGATTCCAAATTCATAGCTGATTCTCGTCGGAGTTGGCGACTGATCATTTTCCGTTGCTAAAATGTGCTCATTCAAAGTACACAAGTCCTTGTAAGAGAGGTGAAACAACAAGAAACTAGAATGGGGTAAAGTGCTCTTTATCTGAGAGAAAATGAACCCAGAATAAAACTAACAAGTGAACTTTACATCACATTAGAATAATACAAGCAAACTGGTAATATAAATCACACAGTAAAGTATTTTACTAATCAATATAAATAAAAGTTAATACGATCTACTTTGCATAATCAATTGCGTTTAAGCAACAAAAATAAGTTGAAAGCTATTCCTGATGCTATATCCTGATGTGCCTCCCCAACTTTGTTTGTGAAGAGGTGGAAAAGTTCATCTAAAATCTCAACTCCGAATTGTTCCCTGATTAGTTCCTCAGTAATAGCTCGAATGCTCAATGACACATCTTGCGGCCTATGGCGAGTGTCCGGTGCTATCACCGTTGGTAAACTCTCCATTCTTTCTATGCTAAAACATCCATTTTTCTGTATAGTTGCTTCTAGTTCTTGAGGACATGTGCAGTAAGCTGGTATGTTAAATGAATCCACCTTCTCTTCATCAATAAGTCCCTGCACAAAATTCAATTTTTTTCATATACAATTCACACCACAAATTAAGACATTTGGTATGCGAAAAACATGGAAGATATAATAATGGTTTGGATGCATGTTTCTAACCTTTTTGGAGAGTTCCATGAGAGAAGATCCCAAGAGATCAAACATCATGTTAAAAATGACTTGAGCATGAGGGGTTCCATTTGGGCGAGCCGGAACAATAATGGCAACAAGGCCACCGGGTACTACCTCTTCAGCTCTTGCACTCAGAAAGTTAGTCATATCCATGGCATGCTGCATTGAGTATGCCTTAGTTACTTCTTTTCTAGCATGAATGTGGTAAATTCTCCCATTGTTCCAAGCAAGTGACTTTCTATTTGTAACCTCTTTGGGCACTTGAGATAGCCAGTGGAGAGAATACGAAGAGTGCACAAAGTGGAGAGATCCTCGTAGAAACAAGCGAGAATAGAAGGATCCTGGAACTCCTGAAGAATAATATTCCCTATTGGGTGGGAGACACTTGAAGAGGGTATTGAAATCATTCATTGAATGGTCATTGAAGAAAACTTGAAATTCTGGGATTTTGGAATTGGGTTCGTGGGTTTTGTACTTGAGTTTAACAGATTCTAGAATGTTTTGAACAGCAAAAAAAGTGTTAGGTCCAACTGAACAACCTAAATCAGCAACCGAAAATGTCTCTAATGTGGTAAAGTTTTCTGGTTGAAGCTTCTTAGCAATGGCACCTTGAATGTGTGATTTAGCCGCATCAATAACACCTCTCTACACAACACAAAAACGCATTAAAATGAGGAATTAAACACGCTGAAACACGCACACTCATATATATATATATATAGCTATATATATATTACCTGGTATGATGAGTTTTTGGTGTAGCTTTTAAGGCCGTTTCCACCAGTCATTGCATGTCCATTCAAGGAATTATAGCTATTCTCTGCCACCATCTCTCTCTCTTGATCTCTCTGTCTCTGTATATAATTATGTCTGTGTGACGGTTGTGTATGACACACACATATATATACATGCAGAAGTCAGCACTGTGGTGTAACGGTCAAAATTAGCATGCCAATTTCTACAAGGCAAATAGTGAGTCATTAGCAACATCATTACTTTAAGACCCGAATTTGGATACTAATGACATATAAATTCCAAAATCGATTAGTTAATTAATTAATTGAACAAGTCACAACATTTTAGGAATAAAATGGACTTATTGTTGTCAGCATTCGCGTGACCCAGTGAGAGAGCTTGAATTTCTTGATCAAAAAGATCAAAAAAAATGCTGATTAGCGCGTTTTTAACTTTTAGGTTGTTGGGTTGTGTTTATATACGAATAACATTGATTACAAAGGGAAAAACATTCTTGTTGCAGTCTCGTGACCAATTTAAATAAGAAACCACCTAAGATTAGGTATTACAGAGAATTTACACGTTCTAAAAGTTGAAATTGACTTCTTCAAATAAAGGTACATATTTTCTTTGGAGTACAAGTAAAAATAAAGATGTCAAAGTTGTTGGATAAATTAGTGTATGAATTATATTCTATTATAAAAATACGTGCATACCAATACAAATAGAATAACGACTTATCGAAAATATGATACGTGCATAATAATGAGTAAATCGCAACTTATTTAAATGTAGAAAATTCAGAAATTAGAAGGTAATGAAATGAAACAAGGTATGCGAATACAAATCTCCTTAAAATGAATTTCGATCCCTACATTGTTGTTAATAGAATCAAATAGACACCCGATTCCCAAAAAACAACGCTTCTTTGAAAATTAATATAACACGATATTAATTTTGCTTGATGAACAACACTTAATTGTACTCTTCTAGAATGAAAGACATCATCGAACACGAAAGTCGAAAATAATTTAGAAATTATTTTGACATAATTTGGACAGGGAAATAATTAGAAATAAATTATACAGAATTGATATGGGGTGAAGAAAATGGAATTATTTTCATGTGTCATGTCCTAACGATTGCATTTTTTGACAAATTAATTTTAACTCTCAGATTGTACTATTTCATAATTGATGGTCTAGATTGCACCTTAATAAAAGATCACGACTTTTCGTTATACACCTTTTTCAATTGAAGAGTCGAATTGTCGCACACAATCGTTACATCTATTGGAGACTTTTTCCAATTTACACATTTTAGTATTTTTATATACCCTTAAATTCCTACAAAAGCTAGTCAAATCTATAATTATTGAGACCTGTTCAACGAAGAAATTTGTCTTCGGTACCTCTATTACTTAAGCAAAATGAACTATAAAACTCTTAATCAACAATTTGTGAATCTTCGTTGTTAAAATTTTAGGAATAAAAGAAAAATAAACCCAAAAGTAATAGGCACGTTTAGGATTTTAACTGTCACTGTTTCTATATCACAGTCAATCGCAACGTGATATCTTCATTGCTAGTCCATCCCTAATATGACTTCAAAGTCGGGAGCATCAAAGGTTAAAAAATCTGCTTGTATAATATATAATGTCATACGGGTACCTATTATTCTTGCTATATTGTCCGAACCACCAGTGCAATCTAAGTATATTTCTTCGTTATTATGAAGACAAGCATTTGGGACCATATTAGAACATTCATTAGTTTACTTACATTAGAATTTAGTAACCTTTGTGACTCATTGTCTCTTTCAAGTCCACTATACATTGTCAACATATAAAAACTATCAAAAATATTATACACCGATAATGTGTATATTATATTCAAATCAATATGTACCGTGAAATCGAAATAGAATTCGACTTACCAGAATTGTTGAGAAGATAAATAAGTGATTTACCGAATTAGAATATGCATGAATCTGTAAAGAAAACTTGTCATTCTCGCTATCAACCTTTCAGTATAAACATATAAACAACGTTAGCAATATTCTAAAATCAAATATCAATGAAATCGTAAATGAAGTGTAAATGAAGAAGAAATGCAAGCAAATGATTGGTCGAGGCAAGTGTTGAACACGTTGTCCTTAAGATGAATTTGTCCCTCATCGGTGCTAACGGTTTTTCCGACAATTATCTCCCAAGATACAACAACCACGTCTAGCCATAGGAGCACTCCAAATGGTTTAGACCAACGAACCTACTTATGTTTTGAAGACTCTTTTTATAAAACTTGACTCCAAATAAATGTAGAATTTGAAGTGAATATGTATTAGTATGATAGTATAGTGCAATGATGAAGTGAATGAATGAAAAAAAAACAAACACATGGGATCTATATATAGATATTGAAAAGGTTTGTCTCAAAAGACACAACCTAAGGAAGAGACACAACTATTGGAATTAGTCTCTATATTAGAAGAGACACATCTATTGAACAATGATAATGCCACAAATCACAATCTTTCATATATAAAGACACCTTTTCAGCCAAACAATTTCTAGAATATTCCATAATATTCTACGTAATTTTTCAATAATTTTCATATTTAAGTGACTTTAAATTTGGTTTAATTTTCATTCATCAAATAACAATTTCCACTAAATAATGATTTAAAATTGGCCAAACCAATATTCAATACAAAATTCCAACAATCCCCCACATGAATGAAAATTATCGAAAATATGCAAATGAAATGCAGACACGAGAGAAAGTACAAGCGGAAAGTTATCGCATCAAGAGATGTAGCTTGCGGCTTTGAACCTACCTTAGTGAAATACTATCGGATTTACTTAGCTAGTCGGTGAACGTGATATCTTGAACCATTCAGTCGTTGGTGTAAACCAAGACAACAGTACTCACACAATAACCTTCCTAATAATTTCTTAGGTTCTCACGGTTGTGTTCATTTTGGCCTTAAACAACTCTTGGGTTTCATAAGTGTTTTAGAAAATTCAAGCCACGTAATTCTATAGAAGCGGCCTCACTTCTCACTTATATAGGTGTTCTCCTATTAAGAGTATTTTGCCTTACTCCACTTGATGTTTTCAAGTTATAGGAATCACTAAAAGAATATCTTAACCTTCAATCATTTTGTAGAAAGCACCTCACTTATATAGGTGTTCTCCTATTAAGAGTATTTTGCCTTACTCCACTTGATGTTTTCAAGTTATAGGAATCACTAAAAGAATATCTTAACCTTCAATCATTTTGTAGAAAGCACTTTAATTATCATAAGAATGAGTATGAATAATTTCCTAAGTACTTCATGGAATCTTCATAACTTAGTTGTCCCTTTGAACCAAGATCTAAGGTAGGGTTACCATTATAAAGACTCTTACGTAGTAGGCTTAATCTCATTCCCTTCGATATACAATATACTCGATCTCTTGGTAATCTCTTAAAGTACCACGAGTTTACACCATTGAGATCAACTACTTAACAGTATTATGTCTATGACTTACACATCTAGTTACATGTGACTTAGTATCTTATCAAATATAGCTAGCCAACGATCGATTCATTTGATAGATACAATTTGTTACCACCAAGACATCTTCTCATGAAGTTACATGCTTCTCATTAGTTTTATCTAAAACTTTATCATATCCAAACAACATTTTTAGATGATTTCTATAAACACTAGACTAGTCAATCACTTTTACTAGTTGATTTCAGAAACATGGATATCCAATATCATCATTGAAACATTACAATGCATTTGAACTTTATGAATATTATTCAAGTATTCCAATTGTTCTTGCATGTCCAAACAAATGTCAGAATCGATTTTTATCCTATTTCATCTACTTTAGACTTAGTGTATATCATCCTTATAATTTATATAAGGGTTTTCTACCTTTTTCACCTTCATAGATATATTTCTATGATTATAAGGTATAGAAATATGTAACTTTTAACATAAGTTACCCCCATAAATTCCTCAATTAGGAATGCATATGCAACTAGTACTGTTGCATTCACAAATCTTGAACTTTTTATATAAGTTCGCAAGCATTGACGTTAACCCCTACATTTTTTGGGTTGTACTTGAACTTAGAGTTCATCAACTCTTTCATAGTTCAATTCATTTATCGAATATATATATATATATATATATATATATATATATATATATATATATATATCGAATGTTTCGTGAAAGTTTAAGTACTTTCAAAATAGTTGTCTTCAACCCACAATTTATTTCAAGCATGTTAATCGACAATTATACCCTTTGAAAATAGTTTCAGGCATATTTCCGTTTTTCTTATCTTCCATAATTCCATTGAACATGACATAATGATTACAAAACAATTGAGAAACATAAGATTCATCTTAAGATTGTTAGAAATATTATACACCGATAATGTGCATATTATATTCAAATCAATATGTACCGTGAAATCGAAATAGAATTCGACTTACTAGAATTGTTGAGAAGATAAATAAGTGATTTACTGAATTAAAATATGCATGAATCTGTAAAGAAAACATGTTATTCTCGCTATCAACCTTTCAGTATAAACATATAAACAATATTAGCAATATTCTGAAATCAAATAACAATGAAATAGAAATGAAGTGTAAATGAAGAAGAGATGCAAGCGAAGGATTGGTGGAGGCAAGAGTTGAACACTTTGTCTTTAAAATGAATTTGCCCCGCATCGGTACTAACGATTTTTCCAGCAATCATCTTCCAAGATACAACGACCATGTCTAGCCATAGGAGTACTCCAAATGGCTTAGACCAACGAACCTACTTATGTTTTGAACCTGATTTTATGAAAATTGACTCCAAATATATGTAGAATTTGAAGTGAATATGCATTAGTATGATAGTGCAATCATGAAGTGAATGAATGAATAAAAACAAACACATGAGATCTATATATAGATATTCAAAAGGTTTATCTCAAAAGACATAACCTAAGGAAGAGACACAACTATTGGAATTAGTCTCTATATTCGAAGAGACACATCTATTGGAAAATGATAATGCCAAAAGTCACAATTTTTCATATATAAAGACATCTTTTTAGCCAAACAATTTCTAGAATATTCCATAATATTCTACGTAATTTTCTAATAATTTTCGTATTTAAGTGACTTTAAATTTGGTTTAATTTTCATTCACCAAATAACAATTTCCACTTAAATAATCATTTAAAATTGGCCAAACCAATTTTCAATACAAAATTCCAACAAAAACTTAAGCACATAACCTAAATTTAAAAAATCCATTGTCCCAACTACTTTTTCGTTAACATAGTTAAAGATATATCAACATAGTTAACTGTTATGAACCTTATATTGTTATTACAACAATAATATCAAATAATGATAATCTATCCAAGGAAATAAAATCCATATCTTACCACATGAATGTACGAGGACTTCTTATGACATGACTCAATACTCATTTAATTTGTATAAATAAAAATTAAAAATGTACAAAATCGATTTTAAAACAATTAGCTCTAATACCAAACTGTAACATTCCAAGTCCAAAAATCCCTAGACTCGTAATTGCTAACAATTATTTAAGTTAAAAATCATAAATACAGAATGTGATTAGATTTTTTTCTAATATAACATTTGCGACTTTCATTTATAACAAGAAGTTAATAAACTTTTGTACTTCATAAAAAATATAAGAGAATAAATTAAGGTTAACTTTGTTTCACAATGAAGTTAATTTTTAAATATGTTAGAACTGAGTTTGTCTTATCACAATTAGTCATCTGAACTCATCTTGTCTTCATCATTTGAAAAATAATGACGAATAACATGAAATGAGCTACCGTTCAATAAGTAAATCCTACGCATATTATACATGCCTATGATATGCATATGCATTTACTTTAAAATAAATAGTTTTTCCCCAATGTGACATATTTTCTTTCATTTTTTGTTAAAAAAGATTAACATTATTATTAATCAATCAGAATGCAACGAATCATTGTTATTTGGAAATTGTTTAGTCTATCAATAGGTAGCAAAGCAATTAATATCAAACATGCATCATTAAACATTGATTGGGTGCATCGATCATTCATTCTTCATTTCTCACTCACATCTTTCAAGATATAAACATATACATCTTTAAAAAAAAATAGGATACATATCGTTTTAAAAATACTTCTTACCACATCAACATTTAGAAACTTAGATCGTGAAAAATATTAATGATATAATAAGCAGCAATCGAATAACATGTTCATATAATAGTGATTTAAATAACACATTTATACATTTAATAATGTTATGCACATATGAAGATAATGTGAGATTCACTTATCTAAGAAATCAGCTATTTGCGTTTAACATTATTAGAGATGTCCCTAACCGCCCATAAAGTCAACACATCTAGAATCCTAAGTCATCCTTATTTATTAACAGGCCTCTAACATATTCATCTTTATTTTATTATTATGAATAATTATCATTATTGATAGTTCACTAATTTAAATTGCATAAAATGTTTATGCATACTACTACCTAAATATTTGGATGCATAACCAATATGCTAATGCTGACATATTTTGGATAATGGTGGTAAGTACGTGCATTACACGTCTTATGTATCAGATGAATGATATATGTAATAATTTTGAAGAACTATATTTTTAAAAATAGTTGATATAATTGATATTGTATTATTGTTAAAAGAAGAATTAAAATTGTTAAAAAAAATATATGAATAAAATATTTTATGAAATTATATATATAATTTGAAAATGTTGAATAAATTGAAATATAGCCCTTGTTTTAGCTCTATTTTTCATCAAAATGTAGAATAGTGATTTGACCATGTTTCAACCACACTTTTCAATAAAATAATATTACACTCAAACTCAAAATCTTTCATTATTTTTTAATCACGTATTCTCCATTATAACACTATTACAAAATGTATTTTTTGAAAAAAAAAAAAAAAGGGACTCAAAAAAGGGCATAATGTTTTGATTACAATAACACTTCTTTTTATACAATATTTTTTGTTAACATCCAACGACTTTTCTTCTTTTATTTTTTGCTTTTATCAATACTTTTGTTATTTGTATTAGAATTTTGCGAGAAAGTGCAACATATAGTTACCCATAAGAGAATACATGTTTAGGAAGACTGAAGACATATTTCAACGGTAGATAATGTTTGTCCTTGAACCTTGTGAATGGTAATTGCAGAACATAGGCGTATTGAAAATTGTTTTCTCTTGAATTTAAATGGATATCATTTATCATTTGTTGGGGTTAATGTGATGCGTGAAGAAAAAAACAACTCAATTGTGATGAACTGGCTTTATATACCTCTCATTTCAACAAATATAAATTACAAAAAAAAAACACACAATTATTATACTTTGTAAATAAACTAAGAATTAGTTTGGATTGCTCACTCCTTTACACAGGATAATTATTAAACTAAACTTCGACATAAATAAATAGCACTTCATATAATTTGGATTCTCATTCTCATTCTAAAGTGTGTTAAAATCAATTGCATCGGAGGAGATATAAACAAACTTACTAAGATATTCCTATCTCTAGCTATTTATGAGTAATGAGATAGTTTTACCATAATTTAAAATTTAAAATAATCTAAATTTCAATAGAAAAAGAAAAAAGAAACTCATTTACACAAACAAATCAAATTATTGAAAGAACATTCTTATTTATAGTTCACATAACCTGCAAAAATATATACCATATAAAAATATTCACAACATTCTTATTTGTAATTCACTTAATCTACAAATATGTAAACCATATAAAAATATTTACACATATACAAATTATTGGAACACATAATATTTCAAGTATAGACACGAAAAATGAACCAAGGTGAAGAATATAAATCCAAACCTAAACGAAGAATCAAACTTTGTATTAATACATAAAAGTCATTAACAAAGTCATTTAGTTGATGCAAACACAATTCTTACATAATTAAAAGAAACTACTGTCGAAAAAATATTTAACCTGATATGGACATAAATATATATAATCTAGAGAACTGTAATAATTTTGAGGCATCGTAATTCAGAAATTTAAATACAAAAAGAAAGAAATGGATTTTCTTCTACAAGTATAAAAATAAAATAAAATAACATAAACTTAATGAGTATATAGTTTACTCAATGAGAATTTGAAATCTTGATTTTTTGATTTCACATAAAAGATAGAAAAAGAGAATCAAATACGAAATGAATTACAAAAAAAGAACATGCATTGAGGATGAAGATTTAAAAATACCAAATTATCAAAAATTGAATTAAATTGACAATAAGCAAGCATGTTAAACAATTATTAAATTCTACCATTTCTACAAACAACTTGCATTTAAATACATAAAATTTATTTTTTCATCATTTCTATTTCACTGTGAATGGAAACTTTAAAATACAATATAAAATTTTTACTTTGATATAACAAAATCTTTATGCGATCTGTTTGAATATACATATGCCAAATTAAATTTAAAAAGTGAAATACGATATTGACCCAAACTACACCGAGACGGGGGTGAATAGGTGATTATGCGGAATAAAAATTTAATAATTAATTAGCAACAAGTCACTATTAATTACATCTATATGGTTAAACAAACAGTCCAATTTTTCCTATGTTTAAATACCGCATTAATGAAAGCAATAAACAAACCCAAGGAATGATTTCAAAGAAATCTCAACTGGGTAAAAACTCTGAACACTTTGCCGATCAAAAATTCACTATGAACGAATTTTGAACTTACAGTCCGCCAGACACGACTTTCACTAGTACTTTCTGACCTCCTGATTGCAATTCCCACAGCTCTTTTGGATTACGTGCTTCTGCACCAACTCTCAACTGCAGTTTTTAAATACCTCTTGGATTGCACGCTCCTGTAACAACTCCATACTTTATGAATTCGTCTATCTCGTATGGATTAACGAAGAACTCCGCATTCTCCAACAATTGGAACTCCAGTCACATTTTCCTCGATCTTCAGCACTCTACAGCACTCTAGAGATATGTAGGAAGTAGGAATTTGATATTTGGATTAAACGATTTTGATGTTTTCAATGCCAAGAACAATTCATAATTTGAAGGTTGAAAGCTTATAGATGAATTGGAACAAGGGAATGATAAGAATTATGAGTTTTCTTCAATGTTCAACCTTATAAAAATCGTCCAGAGGCGTTTGGTATTTATAGTTTAGGTTTTTGGGTTGAATAGGATGCACAAAGCCTTAAAAACGCGAATTAAGATTTTTCCAGAAACCCTATCGCTCGAGCAAAAGTTGGGTGACAACGATCAATGTCCGGCGATAGCTAGCGATAATGTTATTGTTTCTACCGCTCAAGCCAGGTCATGGGGACAGTCAAGCGAAATTGTGGCGCTGTTTTTTTTTTTTCTTCTTTTCCATTCTCGATCCCTAGAGCTAATACAACTTAATTTCTACTATTTTCAACTTACTCATTGACTTTTACAACACATTAAATTAAGTCTCTTTTGTTCAGAGACTTGATAATTAGATCAAAAACCTAACAAGCTTCCCATTTGACATTCTGTGACAAAACTACAATATAAAGTCAAGGTAGTAAAACAAAACACTCGTCAATTACATCAAAAAAACCTAGCAAGCTCCCCCTTTGGCATTCTATGATAAAACTACAATCTAAAATCAAGATAGTAAAACAAAACAGACTCAACACACTACTACTATCAAATCAACTATCTTGACTGAAATGTTATTTTTTCTTTTTCTTAGCAAGCATCTTTCCTGAAACAAACAACTTAATACCTAGTGTAAATGTACGTGAAATAATAATAAGTGTAAAAATAATTCAAGAAGTTAATCCAAGCAGTTATAACTCATAACACATCATTTCAATTTCATATCATAAGCTACATTGAGACGTAATATCAATGCAACCCAACATACCAAAACGAAACATGATACTACAAAATGTCAAAACTTAATCTAGCAATACTGAAATTATCATTTAATGCCTTTGAGCCAAAAAAAAATTTAGATACATCATGTCAATCAAAAATATCATATACATCCAAAAATAAACTGCTCCATTATCCAAATCATCCAATATACTAGGACCAAGAATTAACATACAATAACCCAAAAATGCAATTGTTAGCATGCATAAGTATGAGCAATGGACAGTAACGCTTCCTACATACATGACTCAAGTTAACATGGAGTAAATTGTATAAGTGACCCATATGTGTAATGTGTCACTAATCATCTAGTAGTAGTACTCCAAACCATAATTTTGTGAGAAATGACTTGCTAAACACCACTATCAATAAGGGTATTCCTCTATTTATGAAAGTCAAACCAAGTAATGCACATTAGAACCTATACAGAAAAGCTCATATTGTATGGATAATTTCTTTTCTCCCTCTAACTTTTAGCATATTTTATTTTCATATCTTTCAAAATTTTAAGCTCATAAATATTTTTTACATCTTAAATGAAGGCTCCTCTCCATTAAGTGACTAAAATGACTTATGTAGAGAGCTTTAGGTCGGTTAACCTAACTCAGTTGACAATAGTCAAATATGCTCCAAAAAAAAAAAAGATATTGAGCTTTTTATTATCGAGGATAAACTCGAGCTTAAGTCTAATAAATAAGATCAATTCATGTTCAAAGTCACATTACTAACATGTGATTACCATCCCAACGCAATATAGTCTCACTAACATTATCATAGTGTGTGCAGTGTAGATGGTATACGAAGACACATATACTAAGTACTCCATAAATAACCTAAGCCAGCAATGGAAACTATGTTATATCTCATCGATTAAACCCATATTTGATCACAACCAACAAAATCAAGTATTGTATATTATGTCGTAAAAACAATTCCCCTCATTTTTTTTTTCATTTTCCATTTTTTTTGTTATTTTTAATTTAAAGCATGAATGCACTAGCACACACAAAAATAAAAATAAATGTAAAAAAAAATATGTATGAGTTTTCTCATAGAAAATAAATAAACAAATATGATGCATGCATAAATCAATGTCACACAATGATACAGTACGAATGTGCACCAAAAATACCTAATCAATGAGGTTCGAGAGTGTTGAACGAGATTTTTGGAAATATTAAACACAGTCATAGTACCTTACTCAATTCCACAATCACTCAACATCTGCTTCATCCAAAGCAGTTGAGTGCAACAACTTCATGCAGCTATATATTCAGCCTCTAACATGGACAATGAGATAGAATTTTTTTTTCTTACTATTCAAGTGACGAGATTAGCACCAACATAAAAACAATCTCCAGAAGTACTTTTTCTATAATTGACATTTCTAGTCCAATTAGCATCGAAATAGCCAACAAAATTAAGATTAGAGTCCCGAGAGTACATGATCCTATAACCAACGGTTCCATTGACATATCTAATGATATGTCGAATGGTACTCAGGTGAAGGATCAGCCTGAAAGCGCATACAAACCCCTACACTAAAAGCTATGTTAGGTCTACTAGCAGTGAAATAAAGTAAACTCCCTATCATACCCATGTATAGTGTCTGATCAACACTCTTACATGTAGGATCATGACCTAACTTGACACTAGTGCTCATGGGGGTTCTAATGTGTTTCTTGTTGTCTAGCCCAAAACGCTTGACAAAGTTTTTTGCATACTTCGATTGAGATATGAATATCCCATCATCAGTTTGTTTAACTTGGAGACCTAGATAGTAATTTAATTTTCCAATCATACTCATCTCAAGTTTTTGTTTCATCCATTCAGCGAAATCATGAGCAAGAGAATTAATAGAAATAAAAAAATGATGTCATCGACATAGATATAAGATATGGTGATGGTTTCCTCAATACACTACAACAAAAACAGTCTACGGCAACGTTCAAAAAAGGTTGACGTAGGCCTACGGCAACGTTTAGGCATGTGTTGCAAATCAAGGTGTTGTTGTAGAGTGTTCATCTACGGCAACACTTGAAAAACGTTGCCGTAGCTGGCTACGGCAACGTTTCACAAATGTTGCCGTAGATGACTGTAGGTGGCTACGGCAACACTTCACAAACGTTGCCGTATGTCAATTTACATTTTTTTTTTACAAAAATTTGCATAATTAATTTATATCTGTTCGAATAAACCCATAATACTGAAATGACAAAATGCTTACAATGTAATCAAATTTTACATAATTCTAATAACACAAAAATAGTGCATATGATTCAATACAATATGCTAACATCTAGCATACTCAAAAACTAACACATAATCCCTACTCAAAAGATAGCAATCACAATTGACCAATAAAGTATTACAAAATATTGGATTCATATCTGAATTTGCTCGTGTGACTACAAGCTGTCCCAAAAATAATGTAACTCCCTGCATATGACAAAAGTAATAATGGTATTAGCATGCAAATCAAACGTATACTATTAAGTCGAATTATAAAAGTTTTAAGTTTCAAATGAAAAATGTCTTATGTTCTACTAACAATACGCAATGTCAAGAAATATGCTAGCTACAAAACATCAACAAGGAAACTTTTGACCTGTTCTAACTGTGACTAATGTTTATGAAAATTTTGACAGAATTTCTCCTGTAATATAGACTAAAACCACCTGAACAATAGTCAATATAATCAAACCAATTCA
Source organism: Fraxinus excelsior (assembly GCA_019097785.1). Lineage (NCBI taxonomy): Eukaryota > Viridiplantae > Streptophyta > Magnoliopsida > Lamiales > Oleaceae > Fraxinus > Fraxinus excelsior. The sequence continues at coordinate 24,101,695 of CM032623.1, forward strand.
TATAATTTAAAATATGGTACACCAGCCCCTCAAAAGAACATGCTAGCTAAATAACATCAACATCCAACGAAATATCAAAGCTCAACCACAACTTAGCTAAAGAATATCAACATTCAACGAAAAACGTGCTAGCTAAAGAACATCAACAATGAAACTTTTGACATGTTCTAACTGTGACTAATTTTTATGAAAATTTTGACAGAATTTCCCCTGTAATATAGACTAATACCACCTGAACAATAGTCAATATCATCAAACAAGTTCATATAATTTAAAATATGGTACACCAGCCCCTCAAAAGATCATGCTAGCTAAATAACATCAACATCCAACGAAATATCAACTCTCAACCACAAATTAGCTAAAAAATATCAACATTCAACAAAAAACATGCTAGCTAAAGAACATCAACAAGGATTAACTCTTAGCCACAACTTACTTCTACGATATGATAGCTAAAGAACATCGACATCCAACAATATGCTAGCTAAATAACATCAACAAATATCAACTCTCAACCACAACTTAGCTAAAGAATATCAACATTCAACAAAAACATGCTAGCTACAAAACATCAACAACTATCAACTCTCAACCACAACTTACTTCTACAATATGATAGCTAAAGAACATCAACATCCAACAATATGCTAGCTAAATTACATCAACAAATATCAACTCGGTGATGTCCACAACTTACTTCTACACTTCATATATGTTGCTCATGAACATTAAAAATGAGAAAATGCAATTCCCCGGAATGGAAATGGATTCACATACCTTTATCAAAGAAGTCTAATACTACTCTTTGGCCATGCAACAGTACTTCCTATGGCTTCACGAAGAGTTCGAAATTCATCTGTAGGTCTGTACAATGTTAAATGATCCATATACACTTCCTCAACCCAAACCTTCCAACAGTCTCTTCCGAGTGGCAAGTGATGCACCTTCGCACTTGGGTCTGTTGTTGCAATTCTCCCTTCTGCTACAACTTCTTCCATCTCAAACATGTACCAATGCAGTAGTTGACACCGAGCATTTTCCACATGTGCAATACCTCCTTGGATACCACTTCCTTGGTGTGACTACAAATTCAAATTTGTATAGTTCAATCAAAATTTATATTGAATGACTTGTAATAATGTAAAATACACAAACCTGAGGAGTAAAAGCATTTGAATTCCCATCCTCCAGATTCTGAAAAATGATACAACGATTATAATTATTCTACATATACTTGGACATATTCAGTTATATTATCACAGTATAAATAATAGTAACAATGTCTAACCTGTTGACTTAACTTGAGGAGTGCTTCAACCTTTTCTTCTAGTGCTCCCATCCTTTCTGACTGAGTTTGTAATTGACTTTCAAGTTCCCTAACTCTCCCATTACTTTGAATTTGTCCATCCACTTTTGAAGGTGCAACTCCAAATCCAAGTCCCCGAACTCTTCCATGACGTTCAGGACCTAACACCCGAGCAACAGCATCATCGCGGATGGAATCTTCTGCTGATGTATTAGAAATTGATTGAGCACAATCTTCAATCTTTTTCTGCACCCATGTAAAGAAGATTTTATATTATCAAGTGATATAATACAACCTATTATTCTGTCTACGAACGATGAAATAATACACATACCAAAGTTTCGGCAACTGCTTCATTTATGGGTTTTCCATCCTTCCTAAGATGTCCATGAGTCCATACTCTAGTTCTTAACCCTTTAATATCTGGATTTTTCTTTTTCTGCAATGCAAATCTAATAATTACATATACTAGTATGAGATATTTCAAGTAAGAAGAGTAAATATGTTTGTACTTGTACCATTTCATGAGCTATACGTGGATAGCCCTTTCGACCCATAGTGTGGAGAAGCTTCTGATTACTTCTCAAAATACTAAACTTGTGGCTTTTTTCCTATTAAGAAAACGAAAAAGTATACTATTAAGTCGAATAGTAAAAGTTTTAAGTTTCATATGCAAATATACTTACGTGAAAGTCAGCAGAAAGAGTATCATCAACAAATTTCTTCCACACTTCTTCAGAATTAATATTCTTTGGTCTAAGCAGGGCAATAGTCCGTGCTTTATTCATAGATGATTCGACTTGGGTTCTGATTTGTTTTCTCAACCTTGATTTGAATGTCCTCCAATACTTTCCCATACATTGAAATGTCATTTTTTGATGACAATCACTCACATTGAACCTTTGCTGTATTCGTGCACAAAAATAAATTACAAACTTAGTCTATATGAAATTCATATTGAAATAATCCTAAAAGGTAGTTAAGAAATATACCTGTATGAAATCCCAAAGTTCGATTTTTTTCTTTTCATCCACCGAATGCCAATCTTTGCATGCAACATGCACATGTTCCCGTACCATAGCTCCAACTATGCTAGCAAATTTATCTGAATTGTAGCCAACTACTTGCCCATATTCATTAAATTCGAGCTCCATCTTCTGATAATTCTTTTCGGGAATCATTTTTGCTTGTGTTGGACCTCTTTTCTTTTTTGGCACATTTATATTTGATGGTGGCGTGTTTTGCTCATCAGTAATTGGAGAAGATATAGTTTGTTCTGGTTCGATCGAAGTTCTTAGTCGTTTATTAGTCTCTCGAATTGCAGCAGCAATTGTAACTCTTCGTCGTTTAGAACTCTTAGAAGTTTTTGTACTTGACTTTACAAATGCAACATGAAAACAAAAGATAAATATGTAATTATTTTCGAAACCTACTACATATCTTCCGTATTATAGGAATAAAATTACCTCGGTGATGTCCATCATATGAAACCTATTTCGCACTTTCCATTGGTTCGAGAAATTATCTAGAGACCAAATTAAAATCTGCAACATCAAAAGAAATTAAAGTTAGATATCTTAACAAATTCTAAACATTATCTATTTCACGCAAGCAGAATAATTCATTTATTGCATTTTAAGATATAATATTAAAAAACCATCTATCAACGAACACATGGGTGTTACCAAAGTAATCTATGCATCACATAATACACCTTCGACGTCTATCCTTGCATAATTCTCATCATCATCAAAGTTGTCTGTAATTAACTGTGTTATGTCTTGAGAAATAGTTGTCTCGTCAGTAGTATCCTCTCCCATGTGTGATGCATGAAACTCTCTTTGTGGCGCTTGCAAAACAACGTACCAACTAGAAGTTTCATTCTCCCTAGAATAAAAGACTTGTTTCGCTTGTGTTGCTAAGATGAAAGGATCATTTTCAAATTGCATGTGTCCCTCGTCAATGTTAACCATAATGAATCCATCTTCCTTTTTTATTCCATTCGAGATATTTGCCCAATCACACTTAAATATTGGAACATGAAACGTGTTATAATCGAGAACTATAACATCACGCAAAACTCCATAATAAACAACTTGTCCAACTACATGTGCATTATCTTTTGCACTAGATCTACAAATGGTTGTTGCTTCAACTAAAATGCCACTATTTTGACGAGATTTTTCTGCATCTTTAGTATGAAACCGATGATCATTTATTACAAAACTAGAATATGACATAGATTGACATCTAGGACCGCGTGCAAGCCACTTCAGATTGTTTGAAACAGTGTCCATCAACATCTGAACTTCAATCTGTTTTAATTTAGAAAATGTTAGAAATAAAATATAAATAGCACAACAAAGATGATAACATATTTTATGTTTATTCCAACCTTATCATCCAACCAGGCAGCAAACGAATCAATGTGCTTCTTATGCAGTAAATTCTCATTTCTTTCAAGTCGTTTGTCCTTCTTCAGCTCATCCATATGCATCCTAAGGTAAATACAATATTAAGTTCCACGTACATATGTGGTCGACCAACTAAAAATTTATTAGACGTAGATATTTAATAACATACTCTACGTATGGTTGAACTTCTGTACTATTTAGCAACACATAGCGATGAACAACTTTCAACATCTCATTAGATAGTACAATAGGCTTCCCTTTAGATATTGTACGCCCTAAATCCAAGAAATCACTCTCATATTCTTCATTGCGTACAGACTTAGAGCCTATTTTCGATGCTTGTGTTATGTATTTGCTACAAAATTTCGCATTTTCTTCCACAATATATCGTTCAGCTATGCACCCTTCAGGTCGTGCACGATTCATGACATACCCTTTCAACACTTTCATATACCTATACGAACGTAACAATATTATACATATAAAACCGATTTGATAATAACTTTAACTGTAGTTGATAACTTGAAGAAGTATTACCTTTCAAATGGGTACATCCAACGATATTGTACTGGTCCACATAAACGAACTTCTCTCCCAATGTGAATTGTTAAATGTACCATTACATCAAAAAATGAAGGAGGGAAATACCTTTCCAACATGCATAAAGTTTCACAAACATCCTCTTCTAGTTGTTCGATCTTATTTCTATCTACAACTCCTTGACATATTTCATTGAAAAATGAACACAATTTGAAAATGGAATTCCTTGGACCTTTAGGTAAAAGTCCTCTCAGCGCAACTGGCAATAATTGTTGCATTAAAATGTGACAATCATGAGACTTGAGTCCAACTATCTTACATTCTTTCACTGAAATGAAATTTCCAATATTAGATCCATAACCATCGGGTAATCTCAAGTTAGCAAGCCTTTTACAAAACATTTGTTTTTCTGCACGTGATAAAGTGTGAGGAGCAGTAGGTAGGTATAATTTATTTCCTCTACTCTCAGGATGTAAATCATGCCTAATGTTCATAGCTTCCAAGTCCTTACGAGAGTTAATGCCGTCTTTAGATTTTCCTTTGACGTCTAAAAGTGTACTAATGATACTGTCACAAATATTCTTCTCCACATGCATCACATCCAAATTATGACGTACGAGTAAAATCTGCAAATCAAACATAAATTTTAACAATGGTAACTATATGCAAGTTGAAGTATTAAATATTACAACAGTTACCTTCCAATATGGTAGATCGTAAAATATGGACTTCTTCTTCCACGCTACGGTATATTGAGTTGTATTTTTCTTCCTCTTTCGCTTACCATTTTTTCCCCAATTATTTGTAATTTTATCAACTTCAATAGAATCTTCTTCACCATTTTTTATCTTTGGCTTAGTACGAGTTTCAATATGTCCATTAAACCAGCTTCTTTTTATACGAAATGGATGATTAAAGGCGAGAAATCTTCTATGCCCCATGTATGCAAACTTCCTACCATGCTTCAACCATAGTGAACATGTGTCTTCACGACAAATAGGGCATGCAATTTTTCCCTTGACAGGCCATCCGGATATATTTCCATATGCAGGAAAGTCATGAATAGGCCACATCAAAATAGCTTTTAAATTGAATGTAGACTTTGTAACTGCATCATACATCTCAACTCCATCACTCCATAATAACATTAAGTCGTCCAAATAAACATCTATGTCATTACCTGGTTGCTTTGGTCCCCGGATCAATAAACTCATCATCAAACTTTCCTTTGCCATGCATAATGAGGGATGCAAGTTATATATAGTTAAAATTACAGGCCAACAACTATATTTAGAACTAAGATCTTTGAAAGGATTAAACCCATCAGTAGCAAGACCTAATCTAATATTTCGAGGATCTAATGCAAAATGTGGCCACCTTCTGTTAATCATTTCCCAACTCAATGAATCAACCGGATGCCTAATTTTACCGTCTGAACTTTTATTACTTGAGTGCCACAGTAGTTGTGTTGCCATCTCTTTTATTCCGAACATCCTCTTAAGTCTTGGTATTATAGGAAAATAACGCAACACTTTCGCTGGAGTTTTTTTCTGTATTTTTTTAGTCCGGTGGTTAACTTTCCATCTTGAGCAACCACATTTTGGGCATAACTCAGCTTTTTCGAGCTCCTTCCTATATAGACAACAATCATTCACGCAAGCATGTATCTTCTCATAGCCAAGATCAAATGTATTGACAAGTTTTTTCATCTCATAAAATGAGTTTGGAAGTGCATTATTCTTTGGCAACATGTCTCCAAAAAGCGTTATGAGTTCATCAAAACCACTGTCAGAGATACCATATGAAGCTTTAAGCTTAACCATAGCAACTGAAGCTGACATCTTCGTGAACGCCGTACAACCAGGATATAAAGGCGTTTCAGCATCATCAACTAAACTTTCAATCTCTTTCGCTCTTCCATCAGGAGGGTTTTCAGGATCCACATCATGTTGTGCATAGAAGTCCTTAAACATCCTATGTGACTCATGTATTTCTATATCGAGCAATTTTGCTTTACTTGTTTGTTCTCCATGAAATATCCAGACACTGTATGTAGGATCCATGCCCTTAATAATCAAATGTTCATAGACTGTGTCATAATGGTGATGCATTAGATTCCTACACCGAACACAAGGGCATACTATCATTTCTGAATTGCAACTTTCACGAGCTCGGTTAACAAACTTCTGGGCTCCATCTCTATATTGTTCTGAAAATCTACAAGTTAAACTTTATGATCATTATACGTTAAATTTTGTTCGATTGATATCTAAATATGTAATATTTAATTTTAGATTATAACCTTGATAAGTGTAGCCACTCTTTGTCTATTGTATGCAAAGATACTATACAAAATTGAACAACACGAAGATATATTAGATAAAAGGATAAGTAAATGCTATAAAGAGCCCAAAAATGATAAGTAAATTGAAAATTGAAGATCTATTTGGAAATCAAGGCTATATGTTCTAAGAACTTGGAGATAACAACAATTGAAAAAGCCTGGTTGTTAATTTCTAATGTATAACCTACAAATGTTACCGACTGATAAACAGTGCCAATGAAGCTATTTTCTTGAACCACCATGAATACCACTTCAAGTCATGCCATGATCACTTACACCCAACTAGAAGTTAAAAGCTCATCGAATATGAATCGTATGTACTAAGAACCCGTGTGCCGATGTATCAAATCATAAAACAAGAAAATGAAATCATAGATAAATAAGTCAAAAACAATTTCTGTCCATTCACAAATTAACATGATGTAATATAATAATTGTTCATCTTGCAAATAAGTTAGCATCAATATACACGTGGGGAGGGAACTGGAGATCTATGGTGCTCCCTTTTATAGATACTGTTACTTTGTTAGAAGGATTTGATGAAAAATTTAACATAATTGCATCTCACGGTAAATGATTGAATGACAAAGTTAATTGTGTTTTAAAATGTCTAATAATAAATCTCTCGTAACATTATTTTAAACTTTGTTTCAATCTTGATGTTGATATAGCATAATTCTCCTTTTATTTTCTAAGGTGATTTCAATTGAGACTGCCTATAATTAAACCGAATTAAGATTAAACAAGTCCAAGTGGTCCTTGATTGGTCAAACCTGAAGGAATCAGCACAGACTGAGGTTATTAGGCCAAGAACAACATTGTAAATCGAGCCCAATTACCCTTCACCCATGCTTCACTCCAGGCCCACCTATTAGAAATGACAGCAACCCATGTGGAGCCCCCACCACCTTTCTTCATTCCAAATTACACTTGCATAAGTAATTAAAGTCACAACTCACAAGGGAAAAGGCATATCTGAATTCTCCATCCCAGCACCCTTTAGCCATCCCAAGAGACTCACGTTGGATCCCAAAATAGCATCTCTGAATTCCCTATCCCAGATATCATTTAAGATTCGTTTAATAGGTTGAGGTCGAAATGATTCATATTCGTTGGAAAATAAAAATCTCTCATGCCCATAAAAATCACGATACAGGCATGAGAGATTTTCCGAACTATCAAAGGAGTCATTTACATTACGAACTTCATTTTTTTTCCTTTCTAAATACTATGTTGTATACAAATATATGGGTGGAGTTATTCTCAGGCTACTATATATATTGAATCTCACTGTAATGAATCTCTGCTCAATCATGTTTAGCATAGGAAGACCTGCATTTTGAGTGTCATTTATTTTCACATGTACACTAAACTTTCTTTGATAATGTAAAAATGTTTCGAAATAGGTTTTTAACCTCCCATTAAGGTTGATTGGTGATCCAGAATTGGTTGGGCCAACAGTTTTCCCAAGTAGTTGAGATCCAATTTTTTTGGGAATTTTGACATGTGTTGCGTGAAGAATCTACAGATTACTTTTTGTAATTCTCCACTTGATAAACAGAAAATCACAGGGCAAAATTTTGTCAAAAATGGCAAGCTCCGAGGGATTTTCAGCCGGTGATGCAGAAAAAGAGTTGAATCCAAGCCAGAACAAGGATGTTCAGGTTCATCCCATTTCATCAGAAGTTGCTGCCTCTAAGGTTATTACATTTACAGCCAAATCAAAATCACAAATATGCATTCAAAATCACTTCTAATTGCATTCCAGGTTCACGACACTTCACGTAGCAAGCCGGCAACTACCGCAATAACTAATAATCGAAAAGACCCAAGCTAGTTACAAACTTACAGTAGGTTACTGCTGCCGATTGTCGAAAGATGAAGAAGATTCGAAGAAGAATCGCCGACTGCCGACTGGTCTAGGGCTCAACTCTGTGTCTCTGCGGAACTGCAGGCTGGGCAGCTGGAGTTGCAGCTGAGCTGCTGGATGACCTATGAGTCAGACGCGGAGGTACAGCGACGGAGGAGGAGGTAGAGCGGCAGAGACGGAGGTGATTGGGCTGCTTGGTGGTAAATGGCTGTGCTTTGCAAGAGAGTGATGGTGTTTTTGATCTGGGATTGGGCCACTGTAATTGGGCCAGGGGATTGGGCTGCTTGAGCCCAAATTTTTTTTTTTAGCTAAGTGGGTCGGGTTAGGGGGTTATGAATTGGGTATTTTGTAGGGTGTTAGGTTGGAATTGAAATGGAAAAGTGTGACTTTTAGCAACACTCAACAAACGTTGCTAAAGAGGGCCTTTGGCAACGTTTGGCAAACATTGCCAAAAGTCTCGCAAAAGTGCTACATTTGGCAACGTTTGTCGAGTTCTAAACGTTGCGAAAAGCGAGACTTTTGGCGTCAAACGTTGCCAAAAGTCTCGCTTTTCGCAACACTCGACAAACGTTGCCAAAGGGTTCTATTGCAACATTTTTCTAAAAAATGTTGCCAAAATTCATTTACTAGTATCAATGGCAACATTGGCTTACTAAAATGTTGCCAAAAGACCATTTTAGCAACATTTATCAACAAATGTTGCTGTTTTAATGTTGCGAATGAGTCTTTTTGTTGTAGTGGTATTATGATAAATATATTTCTTCTTCATAGCTTTTGAAGATTTCAAATTTTCGCAGTATAAATCTTCATATTTTGGTGTTAATTTCTGAAAATGTGTGCTTCTCAAAACACTATTAGATTGGTGCTATTTCTGAAATTTGCCTCAACTGATTATTTGCCTTGTAGACGGCTTAGGTGGCAACCACCAAATGGCCCTTTGGGTGTGACACGGATTGTACTTGTCGAGGAATGATATTAATCGTCTGATCAAGTGGATGGCTGAGATTTATTCTTGATAAAACCATTTCAGTTAACTTGGTTTTGACGAGTACTATAGCATCATTTTTGGTTTTTGACTGAGTCTTTTGTTTTCTCTCTAGACTCCTCATTTTTTAGGGTTTTCTTTCTTCTCCTTCGTTGAAATCCTTCTTTGTAAATTTGATTTTTGTGATTAATCATGTAATATTGGTCCTGCTACATTAACTCTAGGCTGTGGGAAGTCTATGTTGTTCTAAGGTTTGGTTATGACGGTTGAGGGTTGATTGTTGTGAATGATTTGTGTCTTGATTTTGTAGATCCATAATGATTGATGATCAAAACCAGTGTTCTGAGTGGTTTGATGTACACTATACTCTTTTTTGGAAGGCTATTTTACACTAGTAGAACAGGCTACAGTCTCTGAGCCCCTCAGACTAGGCTTTTTGGCTAAATTGGGTCAACAACTTGGTGTTTTAGCGTTTATACTTTGAATATTTCTCTTGTGATTGTGTTATGCTTCAATTTTTCATCGACTTCTTTCATTAAAATCCTTACAAGCTGGTATTAGAGCCATTAGGGTTTCTGAATGTTTTCCTTTAAAAAAAAAAGAATTTTTTCTTCAGGCCATTTTTGGGGATCTGTCGATTTTCCTTTAAATTTGTTAAAGTGATTATTGATTATTTTTCTTTGTCATAATATTAGAATTTGACTTTGTGGTGGTATGCCAATTGAATTGTTCTCCGGTGATTGAGCGGATTCTTGGTTCTTGATTAGGGTTCTTGAGGGTCTTCTTTACTGTTTTTCGACAATATTTGGTGAGACCGTTTCATACCTCTAGCAAGTTGTTTTTTTTTAAATTGATGTGCATGATAGATGATATATACATGAAATATTGTTTTTGCATAGAAATTATGTTTAATTTGCATATGTGTACATCTATCTTGGTTAGCATGTTGTATTACTGAGATTCTTGACTATATTTTGCAATTCTTAAATATAAATGTTATCTTTGTATTAATCACTAATACTAATACAAATCTTGAACATACGATCATTGATTTCTACATTACTGTAACTGTTTTTAAAGCTCAAATTTTTTGAAAAACCTTTTCTACCTAATAGTTGATCTGTAATTAAAGATCATACTATATCCATGAGTACGAGCCACCCTTTTACATAATCTGATGAAATTGAAGATATGGATGAAATTGCATGTAGTTCAATAATCCTACATTTATTTGATAATATTGTTAGACAAATAGATGAATCTGAAACTACTAGAGCTTTATGGACTACACTTGACACCATGTTTTTGACTAAAACTTTGCCAAACAAAAATTATCTTTTGGAAAAACTATTTACTTTCAGAATGAACCTTGAAAAGGATTTAGAAGTAAACTTGAGTGACTTTAGAATTATTGTTAAAAGTCTAGCACATAATGATAAGAAGTTTGATGATGAAAACCTTGCTGTGATTTTATTAAATTATTTGCCTAATTTCTATAGAGATGTCAGGAAAGCATTAAAATATTCAAAAGATAAATTAACACAAGCTATAGTGATAGATGCCTTGAGAGCTAGAGAGTTAGAAGTTAGATCTGACTCTAGAGAGGAGAGTGTGTTTGTCAGGGGAAGACCTGAAAAGAGAGAAAATGCTTTTCAACATAGAAGGATAAAAGGGAAATCAAAAGGAAGATCAAAATCTAAAGATAAGAGTAAAAAAAAAAGAGAGCTATCATTGTGGAAAATTATGACACTTTAAAAGGGATTTCTTTAATTGGAAAAAGAAACAAAAGGATCAGAGCAATGGGAAATTGAATAATACTACTGTAGGATCTGAATTAGATAGACTACATGTGATGACCGTAACAAGTGATGAAACTAATAAAGACTGTATATTAGATTCAGGTTGTACCTTTCACATGAGTCCCATAAAATCTTGGTTTTATAACTATAAGGATGTAGAACCAAAAAATGTTTATATGGGTGATAATAATTCTCAGACTGTTATTGGGATTGGTGACATTGCCATTAAAACACATGATAGCATTGCTAGACCAATTAGGAATGTAAGATATGTCTATAATCTCAAAAGAAATCTTATCTCTTTAGGGATTCTTGAAGATGAAAGACATGTTTCAAATCTGACAATTAAGTTCTAAAAATTATGAAAGGATCCCAATTGTCATGAAAGGACCAAAGAGAAATGGATTCTACTACCTTGAGGCAATACAATCCTTGTTCCTGATTCCAGTCTATTCTTTGTTACTGAAATAAATCTGAATTATGACATAATAGAATAGGTCATATAGGTAACGAAGGCTTAAAATATTTAAGTAAGCAAAATGTACTTGGAAAAGATGAAATTGAACCTTTATGTTTTTGTGAAATCTGTGTGTTGGCAAAATCTCATAGAGTGAGCTTTCAAACTAGTTCCCATAGTACAAATAGACCATTGTACTATGTTCATGCAGACTTATGGGGGCCTGAAAAAACATCCTACCTTTGGAAGAAATAAGGTCCCGTTCTCTTTGTCGTTTTTAAATCGTTTTCTGTTTTCAATTTTTCAAAACACAAAAAACGAGTTCTCTTCTCCATTTTCGAAAATGAATTTTTGAAAACACAAAAAAATATGTGAAGAAAACGCAAAACATGAAAAATCACGTTTTGGACGTTTTCTTCGCAAAACACGCAAAATGGCCAAAACACGGGAAACACCATTTCTACTTCCTCCTTCATTTTATGTTCTTTCAGCAGAAAATACAAAGGCAAACTGAAATCTTGGCTCCTTCCTCCTCTTCATCAATCTCTCCTCGAAAGAAGAATGGATCTAGAGGTGGTGGGGCGTCACGTGCTACTTTTTTACGACGACGTCACATCGTCGTTCGTGAATTCCGGAGACGCCCTCGTCGATTTGCACTCCCTCCAAATCGACCGGTATGCTGTTGCTTTACTATAAGTAATGCTATCTAACATTTTTCGAAAAAAAATTGAACTGTCTAGAGTAGGGGCGGTGGCTAGGAAATTATTCTAGGTGGAGTTTGTCAGTTGGAATCACTGGTAGTGTGGGTATGGCCCTGTGGGTCAGTTTTGAGAACAATCTAAAATCGAAACTGACCAAGCCAATTTGGGTAAATTCTACTTGAATGCTAAATTTTGGAGTGTGTTGGTGAGAGTAGGGAAGGTATAGGGTTTAATAATTGGGAAAATTGGGAAATTGGGATCATGGTTTAATGGGTTGGGATTAGGATATAAAACTTGGTTGACCCAATTGGTTTGAAACAGTCCATCTTATTTTAAACGTCTAATCTAACTTATACAAAATTAGTAGAATTGAAGAACTATGTTACAAAATTAGCAGCAAAAAACTAGCAGAAATGAGTAGGATATGAGTTGTTGCATGAATTTTCAGTTTGGGTGGTTTTCAGTTTGTCATTTGAGGCCCTCTATTTATTTTGTGATGTTTTGATTGATGAATAATAGTCTACAGCTCTTTGTGTTTGATTTAGACTGCTTGTGTATCAACACTTTTGTAATGACGTTCTTCTGATGATTTGAACAATCTCCATTTGTATTTATTCTGCTTTTAATGCCGTAAACTTGTTAAATTTTGCTTCTGGTTGCATGTTGCTGAGTTGTTACTGTTAAACATGTCGATTTTGCATTTCCTGAGTTTGGGTAGAATTTGGGCAGCAACTTTAGATGTGCTGACTAGTTAAATTGGTTAAATAAATGAGGTTACAATTGTCTATTACAGTAAACATAAAATAAGAAAAGATAGCATACCCTCTGTTTATTTAGAAACAAGAAGTTACAAAAGAGTGAATATTTTTTAAGTTGTGCTAAATGCGCTAGAACCTCATCAGTATAGTTTAAGGAAGATTTTTGTAGTGTTTAATCTTTTCTTCAATGTTTTTGGAAATTATTCTAACAGAGCTTATGAATGATGACGAATTCCCTTTGCCTGGAAAATAGAAAGTGTTCTTAAGTTCTATTTCATTAATTTTTTCGAGATAGTTTATAATTTTTTTGAACTATAGGTGCATTAGTTGTTTTGGTATATCCAAGCACTCCTAGTTCTAGATCCGTGCCACTGCATAAAAACAATGAGGGTAGTTCAGAATCAGGGCCAATGCATAAAAGTGATGGCAGCTCAAGATCAGGGGCACTGCATATGAATAGCAAGGGTTCTGTGAAGAAGAAAAGGGTAAGTTTTTAGGTGGATGAGACACCAAATCATGAAGTTGATTCCTCCAAGTTGAGTAGCTTAATCGAATTGTTCTTTGTGTTGGTACAATTAGTATTATCTAGTTATTTGGTTCTTAATTTTTGTGCTCACATGCCTTTAGGTTCTAGCTTTAGATATGATGACTGGGTAAATTGGTTAAAGAAATGAGGTCACAACCATGGTTTTTGCATCTATTGAGTTTAGGCTAAAGTTGGGCAACTTTAGACGTGCTGAATGTGCTGATGAGAAGCTGTAAATGTGCTGAAATTGGTTTTGAAGAAACGCTTATTGTGATGTGCAGAATGTTCAATCTAAGGATGAAGAAGTGAAGAATTTTGAGAGATGTAACAAGACAATTAAATTTGGCAATTTTTTTGTTTATTCATGTAAAAATGTTTTATAAATTTTGTTAATTCGTTGAATTAATTGTAATGGTCTTTACTTATTTGTAAAATACTCTTTTTTGCTTGTTATGTTATCATTTTTTTAGTTTAAGTTGCACATAAGAGTGAAAAATGGTTTCCTTGCCTGAAATCAAATAGTTCGAAAAATTTGTTATCTTTGTATGAAGAATGTGATGAAGATAACATATGCATTTTATTTTTTTGTTCTGGACACTGAAATAGGACAAAACATTTGAATTAGACGAGAGAATTTTAGCAATGTTACCTCGTTAGTTTTTTTCTTAAATCAATTAACATTAAACTATTAAGATTTACTGAATAATCAGATTTATTGAATAAAATATTATGAAAAAAGATTCTTAAAATTTCAAAGTAAACGCGTTTTCAAGTTTTCTATTTTGAGAAACAGTTTTTCAGAATAACAAAGAGAACTAGTTTTTAGTAATTCCAAAACGAACACTCAAAACAGAAAACACAAAATGAATTCAAAACTCAAAACACAAAATCGAAACACGAAGAGAACGGCCCCTAATTATTTCTTGTCTCTTGTAGATGATTATTCCAGAAAGGTTTATGTCTATCCTTTAAAGGCTAAATCTTAAACCTTTCAGAAGTTTAGGACTTAGCTTAAGATAGTAGAGAACCAATTAGATAAACAGTTAAAAACTCTAAGAATTGATAATGGGCTTGAGTTTTGTAATTTTTAGTTTGACAATTACTGCAAGCAAAATGGAATAATGAGACATAGAACTGTCAAGCTGACACCCCAACAAAATGGGGTAGCCGAGAGGATGAATATGACCTTAATGAATAAGTTAAGATGCATGTTAATTAGCTCTGGTTTAGCCAAAGGTTTCTGGGCAGAGACAATTGCTACTGCTATTTATTTGATCAACTGATCTCCATCCAGTTCTGTGGATTTCAAAACTCCACAAGAACTATGGACTGGGAAACCACCAAGTCTAACACACATCATAAGGGTTTTTGGATGTGCTGCTTATGCATATCATTCTAAGGGAAAATTAGAGTCTAGAGCCATTAAATGTGTGATGTTAGTTTACCCTGAAGGGGTAAAAGGCTACAGGTTTTGGGTTTTAGGTGTGCAGGCATTAAGATTATTAATAGTAGAGATGCATTCCTTAATGAATCTGAAATGTCATGCGTAAAATATGAAACTGAAAAGATTTTTGAATCTGAAAATGGTAAGAGTGCTCTGAGAGAGGTGGAGTTAACCAAATTTAACCTATCTCAACCTGTAGAAACTGGAAATGACATACCTTTGTCTGAGCAGCATGAATATGTGCAGGTGGATAAACCTCAAGGTGAAACTGAACCCATTCTTCCTACTTATAATACCTCTATTCAGGATTACCAACTTACAAGAGATAGAGAAAGAAGGAAAATAAGACATAACCTTAGATATGAATCTCAAAACTTGACTGATTTTACCTTGGTTTATAGTGAAGCCATTGAACATTCTGAACCTGCTTCTTTTGAAGAAGCTGCGAATGGTCCAAAATCTAAAAATTGGAAAAAGGATATGGAAGAAGAGATGCAATCCTTAAGTGAGAATAAAACATAGAAGTTAGTTAACAAGCCTAAGAATCATAGGATAGTACAATGTAAACGAATTTACAAAATTAAAGAAGGAAAAAAATCCTAATTATCCTCTAAGGTATAAGGCCAGATTGTGGCCAAGGGTTTACTCAAAAGGAGGGGTTGCTTACAATGAGATATTCTCTCCTATGATTAAATATAAAACTATCAGATTGATCTTAGCATTTGTTGTTCAATTCAATTAGGAATTAGAACGACTTGATGTTAATACCGCATTCCTACATGGGGAATTGGAAGAAAATATCTACATGAGTCAGCCTCAACGTTTTGAGGTTAAGGGTAAAGCTCATTTTGTATGCAAATTGGAAAGATCATTGTATGGACTTAAACAAAGTCCTAGACAATGGTACAGAATGTTTGATGCCTATGTACTTAAGATAAGTTTTAAAAGAAGTGACTATGATGCTTGCTTGTACTATAACAACTCGAAGAAAGGCTATGAGGTTTATTTGCTTCTTTATGTAGATGACATGTTTCTAGCTAGTTCAAGGAAATCTGAAATCATAATAATGAAATATCTTTTAAAATCTGAGTTTGATATGAAAGATTTTGGGAATTGTTATAAAAAGAGATAGGTTTGAAAACAGGTTGATTGTTTCTCAGGAAGCCTAGCTGAACAAAGTTGTAACTAAGTTTGGAATGAAAGAATCAAAATCTGTAAATGTTCCCTTAGTTGTTCACATGAATCTTTCCATGCACACTCTCCTAAAACAGAGAAGGAATTAAGAAAAATAAGAAACATACCTTATTCTAATACTATAGGTTCTGTTATGTTTTCTATAATAACAACCAGACCTGATTTAGTTTAGGCAATTAGTTTTTTTTGTAAGATTTATGTCCAATCATGGTAAGCCCTATTGGGCAGGTTTAAAATGGTTGTTAAGATACATTGTTGATACTTTAAATCTTGGACTTGTGTATGAAAAAAGAACTGATAAACTTACGTTAAAAGGTTATACGGATGTTGATTTTGTTGGTGATAAAGATAACATAAAATCAACCACAACGTACTTTTTTACATTTGCTGACAATTGTATATAACTTGAAAATCACAATTGCAGTCAACGGTAACATTATCCAACACTGAAGTTGAATATGTTGCCATTACTAAGGCTTTGAAAGAATGTATTTGGTGAAGAGGAAATTTAAATGAATTAAACTTTGTGCATGATTCTCCCATTATGTTTACTGACAGTTAGAGTGCACTCTTACTTAACGAAAATCTTGTTCATCATGAAAGATCAAAATACATTGAGGTTATGTATCATTTTATTAGGGAGAAAATCTCTACAGGTGAAGTTAATTTGTGCAAAATTTATACGATAAAAATCCCTTGGAAATGGGAACAAAAGTTTTATCTGTTGCAAAATTTAAGTCTTGTTTGTCTATACTGCATATTGACACAGGTTAAATTTTTTTGTAGGTACCGAGCAATGATGATGAACTATAAGTTCCATGTGAAAGCTCATCAACCATAAAGAGTAAGATGTTATTGAGTACCAAGGTGAAGAATTGAAAATGTGTGCTTCTCAAAATACTATTAAATTAGTGTTATTTCTGAAATTCGCCCCAATTGATTATTTGGATTGTGGACAGCCTACGTGACAACCTCCAAATGGCTTTTTGGGTGTGAAACGTATTGTATTTCTTGAGGAACGATATTAACCGTCTGATCAAATGGATAGCTGTGATTTATTCTTGATAAAACCATTTCAGTTAACTTGGTTTTGACGGGTACTGTAGCGTTACTCTTGGTTTTTGACCGAGTCTTCTATTTTCTCTCTAGACTCTTCGTTTTTGAAGTTTTTCTTTCATCTTCTTTTTGGTGTTGAAATTCTTCTCTGCAAATCTAATTTTTGTGATTAATCCTGTAATATTGATCCTACTACAGTAACTCTAGGCTATGGGAAGTCTGTGTTGTTCTAAGGCTTGGTTAGGACGGTTGATAGTTGATTGTTGTGAAGCATTTGCGTCTTGATTTTGTAGATCCATAAGGATCGATGATCAAACAAGTGTTCTGAGTGGTTTCATGTACACTATACTCCCTCTTGGAAGGTTTTGCACTAGTGGAACAAACTAGAGTCTCTGAGCCTCCAAGACTAGGCATTTGGCGAACTTGGTGTTTTTGCATTTTTACTTTGAATATTTTTCTTGTAATTGTGTTATGCTTCAATTCTTCATCGACTTTTCATTAAAATCCTCACAATTTCATTTTCTAATCAACATTGAAAGTTCATTTTTCCAGGTAACTTATCTACACACTACTATGAAGCTTTAGCAATTTTCACCTGGCAGACCATTCATCATCACAATGCAGAAAAATACACGCCTTTTATTATTTTTATAATGTTTTATTACATACTGTCAAGTTTCTGGATGTACACGTTGTCATGAATTTAATATTTTTGTTGCACAAATTTAAGAATTAATATTTTTGCATACTTGAAAACATACATGAGTGAGGTCACAAGATGTAGATTAGTGTATTTAAATGTAAACTTTTACTTCACAACACTTTCGATAGTAGCGTTGTTTGAAGCTGAAAATGGTTGTCTTTGAGATTTTTGAGGTTTTTATTTGCTTGAGCATGCTTATTTGGTAACTTAATTAGCCTATCTTCCATAGAGTGCGATTAGCAATGATTTTTAATTATTAGCCATTTCATTTTTTTTTCTTTTTTTGTTTTATTTTGATATTTGTTTTGCATTAATAATTAACATGTTGTATCCCATTTTTTTTTATCTTTGGATATGAATTTGGATTAATCTATGTATACATAAGTTTATACATATGGGGTTACATTATGTGAGTGGAGTGGGACTCACGATACTTTAGCATAAGCCACACTCTACTCACATTATGTAACTCCCTATGTGTACACATATGTACACATAGCATGACCCTATGAATTAATCTATGTGTACACATAGCATGACCCTATGAATTAAGGTCCTGAGCATTGGAAAGTGACATGTTGTGATGCATTTTAATTAAAGTTGACACATTGCGTAATTTGATTTAAATTTTTAAAATACAATACTTTTGCCTAAATTTACAATGGGCTTATAAACAACTTTTAACAGATATTCTCACCCCCCGACCTCCCCCCCCCCCCCCCAATATTGTCCGCTGTATACTATTCCTAGTTAATTTGTAATTTATTTTTCAGTTTGTCCCCCCCCCCCCCCCCCAAGATTTTGACTCGTCCCAAAATTTTGAATTTTTTTTTTCCATTAATAAATATTGAGTAAATAACTTACATTTTAAAATTCAACCATACAAAAATATTAGATCTAAACAAAAGATCCAACAGTTACTTAAATAAATCAATAGCTCAAATCCAATCCAAAACCTAAGTTCCCAATTCCCAAACCCAACTAATTAAAACCCAATTCCCAACATGGTTTATGCATAATACATGTTTACTTGTTCTTGAATATTTGAATTTAAGAATTACGTAGAGTAGTTGTTGTTAGTTTGTGTAATTGTGTTAGTTATTGAATATTTGAATTTAAGAATTACGTAGTAGAATAGTTAGTAGTGATTGAATCGAACATTGAATTTCAGTACTATTTTGGTATTCAAAATCGTCGTTTTCAATTCTCTTAGTTAAAAAAATAAAATTCGGGGGCTCCGCCCCGAACCCCCGAAGGGGGGCCCGTCCCCCTCCACCCCCCGTATTTTCGCCCCCCCCCCCTCCCCCTCCAAAAAAAATTAAAAACCTAGCTACGTCCCTGTATACAATGGTTTAAGGGGGATGCCATTTTCAAAAATAAAATTAAATTCAGCAAGACAAGCAATAATACTAAAGTATAATTAGATATCTGTTTGGTACATATTAAAATTTTCATTTTCATTCTTCTACTTATTTTCAACCACACATTTTTCAATAAAATAATATTTTCCTTCACATCAATAATTTTTCATTCTTTTTCAACCACATATTCTCTATCAATCTACTATTCCAGAATACATTCTTTCAAAATATGTGGCTCAAACACAGGTGAAGAAAATTGCATCTGATTTCAGACAGTAACTAGGGTTTTACTTGTAGCTCAAAAGAAAGGAGAAACATCTTGCAGGTTTTTAATTGTGCATAGACATCGCACCTATATAAAAAATGTAATAGAAACGTAACTTTTAAAGACGTACAACTTTCATAGGTTTCTTTTGAAGAAAATTATATGAAGCACTTGCAGCTTTTTGAAACTCATAATTCGAGGACAATATTAATATAAAGACTCTGTTATTGATGTTTTTAAATGCATATAGAAAGTTGCAGTAAAACACAATTTTTTTTTTTTTTTGAATATTCAAATGTTACTCTAATTTTTTATTATGTTAGAAATAGGTATGCATTTTTTGCCTTTAAGAATAATGTATATATGTTTGTATTTTTTGCATATAATCGATAAGATAAATTTCTAAATTCTTCGGGTCACCACTGGACAGCTAATTGGTCAGGGTCTTTCTCTGATTAATGGTTTTGCTCCTATATTTGATAAAATCAATATCTTCATCTATTATTGTGGGTAACGGAAAAATGACAATAAATACATAAATTTAAAAAATAACTTTTTATTTTTTCCCATGATAATCAAAGGAGAAATATCAACTTTCACGAAATTATGTTTCAGATTAAAATTACCGTAAGTGCACGATTTGTTAACAAGTAATAAAGTAAAAATTGAAAAATTTCGAGTATCGTTCCACAATGATTGATTTGATTTGGTTCATTTGAAATTTATGACTAAATTATGAATAAAATGCAATTTAAACTAATGTGACTAAATGAATGCAAAATTATGTTAAATGCAAAAGTTTGACAAAAATTAATGAATGAAAAGCGCACTAGAATTCCGAATCACCAAGCAATTTCACTTTTAACCTCTATTTCACAATTCGAATACACAATGAATTGTTTGAAGAATCAATATTTCTAACTTATCCAATAATTTCTTTCGAGTAGAATTGAACATATTCTCGCATACCATTTGACTATATTTCTATGACAAATGTAACATACAAGAATGCATGACGTTTTATAAACACTTAAAGATTCACGTAAAATATAGTTGTATATTTCTATCCTCTATTGATCCTATGATAATTTATACCTTATAGAATCTATTTCACTTTTTTCGAATGCATAAAATAGATCACCAAAACTCACATAATTCACATGCATTTAACTATGGAGGCAAGTGTATATAAATCATTCAACATCTATCGATCGTTTTTGAATATTAAATTGCAAAATAGAGAATTAAAATGTCACATTGCGAGGTTCATCGTTCATCTAATACATAAAAAGTCTAGCCTAACATGGATAAAATAAAAAAACAATAAAAATAATAAGGAGAATACATCACTCAAAAATATAAATTAGACTTGAAATCTTGAATCTTGAATGAAATCTCTTATTCTAGCCCTCTTGCTTGCTTTTCAATGTTGTGTTTCTCGCTAAGAATGTGTAAACCCTTGTTTTGGACGAGATTAAGGTTATATAGAGCATCAAAATACCTTATCATAAGAGATTTGGTCGAACAAGGAAACCAAAAATTTCTCGCTTAGATTGAACCATGCGACTGCATGGTATAAATCCATACGATAACATGGTTATAAAAATTTGACATTGTTCTTCTCCTATTGGTGCTTGGGTGACTGTATGAAGTTTCTATCATGCGACTGCATGGTAGACAACATTTTCCATTTGTTCACTTTGGCCTCAAGTTTGTTTCATCTACTTTTTGGCATTGCTTTCTCCCCCTCCTCATTCTTGCATTACATGATATCACAATTTGGTACTTAACTCAATTTCATGCTTGATTTGCCACTCAGGTCATCTTTTAATAATTGCATTTTGGTTCCCAAAATTTCATTTTTTTTCCAATTTGGTCATTTTTCGCTCGCTTTCGCATACTCTTTATTCCATCCATCAATGTGATCCTACAAACACAAATTATATCGAATAAAGCCATATTTCAACTTATACATCAACAACTTCCTATATTTTATGACATAAATAAGTGCACAAAACGCACGTATCATCAATGTTGGGGGCTAATGCTCCATGATTTAGCATGGTAATGTCCAATCAGCTGCGTAAAAAGGTTGCAGGATTATATATATATATATATATATATATATATATATATATATATATATAATGATTTCCGCCAACTAATTAGCAACTACCAAGTTAAATTGACAGTTTCAAAATTAATGTTCGTTCTTTCAATGTAATATAATGTTTCTAAATTGTACTAATAATTCTGAAATTTTTTCTGCGTTTGATTATTTTCTAAATATCAAATAATTTGATGACATATTTCTACAACTACATTTTTGTTTGACTGTGAAAAAACTAAGTTCAAATTGGCAAGTTGGAAAAAAATAAAAACATTGTATCGTTGGCAGACTTTAATTGAGTTGTGTAAAAAGAGTATTTAGAGTATGAACCAGACTTTAATTTATAGAAGGAAACTTTTGTATAACATACGATTATATTAAGAAATATACATTCTGAATCAGATTTTCATGTAGAGGAAACGAAAAAAATAATAATATTAGGGACAAAATATATATATCAAAAACTTTCTATACAGCTCAAAAATAATTTTTAAAATGTTTAAAAATATTCCTGTATACAGATGCATCATAGATGAAGTGAAAGAGAGAAGCAGGCCTGCAGCGCCTGCTTTTGTATTCTGATGAGGAAACCTGATTCCACCAATCCCCTTCAACCCCATATGCCTGTCCACCTCTCTCATTGTTAATTTTGGCGAATGCCATTCTACTATATAATATCTCTCTCCTCGATTTCCTCTTTGGATTCCATTCATACGTACCCCTCTTCTTGTGAAATTTGTCTCCATCCTTTCATCCTTTTACTATCTGATATCAACTTGCAAGGTTCGGGGAGTCAAGTAGAACGTAATAATTTATCCACTGATTTTTCTGTCACTTGTGAGTTTGCAGGCCTGCTCATTCATGGTGTGGATACGTATACCTTTCTGTCAAAATACACGTAAAAAGCCCCATTTTAGATGAAATAGTTCAACATACTATAAACCAACAAAACCTTAGGATTTACTTTCTTTATGCAATCATTTATGAAAAAAATTGTGCACGGTAAGTGTTAAAAAATATGGATCGTGAGTTGTCCATCTGGGATGGTCAGACTTACAAAATAATAAAAGGGTTAGAGAGAATGATTTGAACGTGAAATTCAAATCTACAACTCTCTATAATCATTCTTAACTCCCATACAACCTCCAATGGTTATTGCCTAGAAAAAGAGAGAGAGAATTGCAAGAGAATGATGAAATTCGTATGTGAAAATACACCAAAATTGGAAAGGCCTTAAAACCACGATTTTTGCATGAAAACTTACAAAATAAAACACTTAAATTGTGGATAATAGTCCCCTTCCGTTATGATCAGGATTGAGACCTTTGGAGAATAAGAAAATACAGATTTTGGATATTTGAGATGCAAGATGATTCAACCACACAAAAATCTTGGAATTCATTCTTTCAAGTGAGGTTCTTAACCCGTAATTCATGTTAAGCATGCTTTGAATTCCTATAATCAAGTTTATAGAGGAAAATAATCCAGCCTAGGCAACTTAAGACTTTTAGACAAGTTTACTCAACACTTTCTTGTCTTTGTTTGTATCTTTAATTTCTTATGCCATTTTACTCATTGTATTTGAGGTAAAAAAAAAAAAATTACAAATTAACTGCACAACCCTTTAATTAAATTATAAATGAAATTTCTGTCATGCGGCTGAGGCACTTTATTAAATGCAGCAAACAAGGCCTTGAGCTAATCAAATGCAATGTATTAAGGTTCCGAGTTTTTTTTATCCTTAATTAATCAATGAATAAACGACATATTTTTCTTCTATCCATTATTGCATGCAGTAAAACCGGTCAAAACAGTTGCTTTTCCATTTGAAATGCTTTTACCAGTTGGCAGGAGAGCCTCGTCAATTTATTGGACCATTACTAGGGGACCCGACCTAGTACATTAACTTCATATTTATGAAATGGTGCCAACGAATGGAACTAATATAGATTATTTTCATTACTCCAATAAATTTAGAATGCATTTTAATTTATTGAAAAATATGGCAATTGAGCTTTTGATGAGTAAGCACCACTCATAAATAGGGTTAATTTCACGAACGATCATTGAACTTATCTAAAAATTACAAAACGATCACTGAAGTTTCATGCACTTCTACAAATGGTCACTGGAGGATCGTTATGATTTTAATTCAAACTTAAAGGACCAAAACACGTGGACATGGAAGTTTGACCACATCAAGTGCAAATTTCTTGTTATTAAGTGCCACATTTGGAATAAATTAGATGGAAATTGTAAGTGATATTTTAATTCTCATTCTGCATATATACATACAATACTATAAATTTAGATATGAGATATAAATATTTTTCTATATTTTTGTGTGATCGTGCATAGATTTCCTAGCTTTTAATGCATTTTTATTTATTTTAGTTCACATAAAAATATAGTATATTCATGTTTAAAAGAATTTTTTATTTGAGGTGGTCAAGTTTCTACGTCCACGTATTTTGGTCATTTAAGTTTGTGAAACAAGTTAAAACTTTAGTGATAGTTTATGAAAGCACATGAAATTTCAGTGACCGTTTCTACAAGTGTTAAACTTCAGTTACCGTTTTGTAATTTTTAGGTAAGTTTAGTGACCGTTTGTGAAATTAGTCCGTTATAAATAATATTATTTTTAAAGAAATATCAAGTTTAAGTCCCATTAACTGCTTTATGGAGAGGGGCACGCCCTCACAAGGTTCTTGTAGTATTATCTTTCTCCTCTCAAACTTTAATATTTTTGCACTTTATTTAATGAAGATAAAAATGAGAGTGGCCATGCATAAATCTCATTAAAATGACATTAAAAGAGACAAGTGAAGTGGACCAATTACAGAAAGCTTCGCAAGTAGATTTTTCTTTTTTACAGTCACATTCACAGAGCTTATTATTTATGCAAACTTTTTGTTCAAAAGCTTACAGTTCAAGTAGTGAGTGAAATTAATAAATTTATCTGTACCTGACAAAATTTAGCCAGTTTGCTAATATATATATATATATATATATATATACACACAGAGTTTTGAACTGATCTTATGTCGTGGCAAATGTTTGCTTAAAATCGAAATTGTATGGTGTGAAAGAAAAGTAATATAATGAAAAGTAGAGTATCGTTTAACGATTATTGTCTATCTAGCTACGAATTCCAATATGTAAAGGTCTAACATGAATGGTGAAAGTTTTATTTTGGAAGTTTTAAACTAATAAGGCTCTAGATTATCTAAACAAACCAATTAAATGTGATTCTATAACATTTGAAGAAAAAATCAAGTTAATAAGGAACTAGAAATCGGAATCCACATCATTTATCCACTTTAACTTCAAATTTTGTACTTGCCAATATTTGCATTAATTTGATGATGAATGCCTGTTAGAAAAATACGGATCATGGATCGTCCATGTGGGATGACCCGACCCTCAAGTTATGAAAAGGGTTAGAGGGAATTGTTTGAATTTGAATTTCAAACATACAGCTCTCTACAACCACCATTAACTCTCATATAACTTCCATTCATTATGCATGAGAAATAGAAAAAAAAGGGGGGGGGGGGGGGGGGGGGCATGAAAA